>VWZT01011959.1:0-69761 GCA_013397055.1 Pachycephala philippinensis
TGTTGTAACCTAGGACACATATGTCCCACAACAGGTTCCCAAGATAATGAGGATGATGATAGCAGCTTTTCCATCCATGACTGCTGCAGGTGGTGAGTCTCATCTTGTTGCTGTAGCTGAGGCTGCCTGTGTAAGTCCCTATACAGAAAACAGCTGGGTAAATATGTAGACATTACAGTTCCTGGACACTTCAGATGTGTGTAACAGAACTTAAGTTGTAAGTGTGAGACTGTTTCTGCCAAAGATATATTTCTTTTTTTCCCCTAGCTTTAAATAAAATGTTTAAAATGTCACAGTGAAAGAGTGCATATTTCCTATTACCAAACTTTCAACTCCTTGCTTAGTTGCTTCATATACACATTTGGAAAAGGACTGAACAAGAATAATTCCATTACAGTGATGCAAATTAAATGTAACTTTACTAAAGTAAATGGAACCATGGCAGGGCAAAGCCAGTGCAACTACGGAAATCAGGCCTCAGCCAGTGCCTTTTTATTACCAATTAAATACAGGGGAAAAAAGTGAAGGAATATTTACATAAATTTAACTTTTATTCATTCTGAAATTAAACAAACTCTTCAGGAAAAGTTTAAAAGGCATGAAAAAGAACTCACATACAAGATTCAACAAAGCAATTCAAAAGATAGTAGGTTTCAAATGAAGGCCATCTCAAAGGAAAATCTTTTTTCTATACTTTTTGTTATGCACATGAAAACGTAGCATTTCTCTGAAAAACTTAGACATGGGAAAAAAAGGGATTTGTGTGTTTGTTTGTATTTATGAGTTGGAGGAAATGATGAAAGAAGAGAGATGATTCTCCTTGAATGTCCTTATCTTATTCCTGAACTACTGGCAAGTCCCAAAAAATATGTATTGGATAGACTTTTTTTATAGAACTAAGGACTGATTTATTTTTGTGTGAAAGAGGATTTTGATATATTGCCAATTAGTTTATTCTGCATTTAGACAGCAAAACAGAACAGGGGAAAGCTATGTGGACCAGAAGACCCAGATGGTTAGGAAAGAAGAAAGATTTTCACTTTGACAAGGCAGCTAGTTCTGTCAGTGGTAGCTGGCAAGAGGATGAAGCATTCATTGAGAAAATTACAGTGGAAAGAGCAGCTGGTTTTATAAAGCAATTAAAGCAATTTCATAGAGAGTGTCAGCTTCCTTATCACAGGAAAATAATTTTCTCACCTACAAGCACTGTACTTTCCAGACCAGGTGCAACTTTAATGTTTTACATTTGCTTTTAATGTAAGTTTTGAACCAAATAAATATCAAATAAGAAATTACATTGTGTAAGTATGAAAATATAGATCCTTTACACAGAAAGTTTTCAGACAGAGGTACTAGTATTTCCAATGCTGCATGAGTAAATACATTTTAGGATAGATGTTACTTATGGGCTTATTTAAAATTTGTATGAAAAATTAATTTCCACCTTTTTATTTTATGAAAAATACTTGCAGACAACATTGATAATTTTTAGATATAGTAAATCCTTTTGAATGCTTGACCTTTTTGTATTAAAATCCATCTTCTAAAAATAAAGAAGACAAAGGTAAACTATTGTCTGTAATGTGAAAAATATCAAAAGCAAGCTTGCTACTTTGCAGTTGTACAAAGATGTGATCTGATCTAAAGCAGTGATTTCCAACTAAAAAACATTTCTCATTTGTCAGGTTCCTCGACATTATTTGCTTTTGCCACTCCTTGTGTACTCTATGTGTTGTTTCTCTACTGTAAATGACCTACAGTATTCCCAGAATAATGGGGAGATGTGGCACAAGAAAGCATCAGTGAGGGAATGTGTGTGGTTTATATCTAAATACAAATTGATTTGGAAGACAAAGGACAAGATCACACTTCTGAAGCTGGAGAAAATACGTAGAAAGCTGGAAAGCAATGCACTGCACATGTACAGTGGGTGAAACTGCTTTGTCAATGGAATTACTGAATCAGGTACATTTCTGTCTCAATTTTGTATTTGTGTGGTACTGTTTCATTAAGTGTGAGGACTCAATATAGGCTGTTATCAGGTAACTAAGGTAGGCCCAACTGAGTGTAAACCTTAGGTTTAAGGTGATGGTTACCCCACCTGCTAGTTCTGCTGCTGTAATTTATGCCTACTTGTTCTCTTTCAAAGCAAAATCTTTTCTGATGGAACTGGCAAGTCTCAACTCCCATATTTGCCATTTTCTATTTTTATTTTTTTGGGCATTCAAACTCATTCATTTAGACACTATAATATGAATTCTACTTGTGGAAGGTCCATCAAGCTGAAGTATGTCAATTGCTACAGTTAAAATATGTCTGCAGTGCATGAATGAGAAGGAAAAAAAGCTTATTTGCACAATATCAAGGTGAGGGTTAGTTTGGGAGTTTTTCCTTCCATTATTTTGGGCAAGTGCTATGTATTTTCATTCTATCAGACAGTGTGCTCAAAACAAAGTAAAATATATTAGAATATAAGTTTAAAATGTGATGGCTTTTGTGTTTTCTGAGTCTTGAACAATGGCTACATTTATAACAACCTTCTAAAAATGCGAATTGCGTCAGGATCAGATTAGCAAGGATTATATAAACATTGAAATAGAGAATAAAGTGTTCTGTGTGTGTATGTGTGTACACACGTGGGGATGGATGGGATCCATTAAAGAGTCCTGAGGGAGCTGGTGGAAGAATTCACCAATCCACTTTCAATCATTTACAAGTACTCCTGCTAACTGGGGAGGTCCCACTTGACTGGAAGTTGGCCAAAGTGACACATCTACAAGGGTCAAAAGGAGGATCCAGGGAACCTTGGTGTCAGGGAAGGTCATGGAGCAAATGATCCCGAGTGCCATTGTTGGAAATGATACAACTTTTAAAATTTTCTTTGTAACTTTAGTCAGGGGTTTGTTCCTCTTTGCCCAGGAGGAAGGAATTGAAGTTGCTCTTCTTGAGATTCTGTCTTGGGTGGGGGTTGATGAGCTCAAGATTTATAGGTTGGGAGTAGCCAGAAGATACAGAGGAGGTAAATGACCATTAATGAAAACCACCCCCCTGGAGGGGTCAGAGACACCTGGTTTGGGAAAAGGTTGAAAAGAGGACCAAAGAATGAGGACCAAATTAGCATCAAAGATGAAGGGATCAATAACCAACAGGAGATCATATGCTAAGAACTGTGTAATTTAAGATCAATGAACAAGGATTTATTTGGATTTTGTCTGTATAAGTATGGGATAAATGGGGTAAAGGACCATGTGTGATGGAATGATCTTCACTGCACAACCCAGGCATGCGTGTATGAAATAATTTCTAATGCACATACTGGCCAGAATAAAATAATGCCTAAATTCTCTAACACTGAAAAAATGTTGTTGGTGAGTTTCTATTTTTCCTGCAGTTTCAGTGACACCATCACACGGAATGTGCAGGACAACCAGGGAAACAGGCCCAGCCAACATGGGGTTAGAAAAGAAGGATCCTGCTTGACCTGCTTGATCTTTCATGACAAGGTGACTTGCTTAGTGGATCATGATTGTCTCAAACAAAATCTTTCGCATAATAATTTTATGAGGTAGTCATACTAGTGTTAACTAGACCAATTCTCATTTCAGTGTACTTCAGCTGTGATAATTAGGAGAATGTGTTACAAGAAAGCCTATTCAAATAATCATCCATTTGCAAAAGCAGTGTGTGCTCTGCTGAGGATACACAAGGTAACAGCCCAGGTGCAGAGGGCTGAGCACCCGAGGATCACCAACAAATCAACGTTTGTTAAGTAACAAGGCAGATTTTGAGGCAGATAAAGGAAGAGCTGGATAAGAAGTAGATCCTGAGGAGGGATGGTGCTTTTCCTCATGCTAATGTCCTCCCTTACACAACTGGAGAAAGTGTGAGAATTCCACTCTGGGGGAGGCATTGAGGCATTCCCATGTAAACCTGAAGGTATTCATCCTGTCTCATGGAGCATAACTGGCTCAACTAAGCTGCTAAATCTTAGAAGGTGTCATAAACCATCAAAGACTCCTAAAGAGCCCCCAGACTCATTTCTGGGACCTTCTGCCCTGTATATGATCTGCAGTCTGATGCAACAGACCCACCAGTGTTGGATCAGACAGTGCAAAACTCCCCTGGCAGTGTAGTTATCTGGGCGTTCCCACGCAGCCTGAACATATATTAACCTATTAAACTCTTTGTTTTATGGGCTTTTCCCCACCCCTGACAGATCACTTTGACTAAGAACATCTACAATCAAGACTTGTTGCTTTATCCATGGGTGGTAATATCTTTCCACTATTATCCTTTCTTTCTCTTCCTTTCTGTCTTTCTTCTCCTAACTTCTTCTCAAAATATATTGTAAGCTAGACTAAAAAATTCCAGTCAATGCCTTAGGGAGTGCCTTCTTGTGTCTGGATAAATTAAAGTTGGCGAAGTTAAAGCTTGTCAAGTGCCCTACTTGGGATGGATATTGTTTTAAAATTTTCCACATACCTTTTTCTACCTTTAAGTTGGGAACTTGAAAGTAAAAGTTTGTTATTGAACCTCCTGAGAATGTTGTTTCTTCTGTGGACTGCCCAGAGAGAATTAAAGTACTTCCCCCTAAACCCACTAAGCAGACTGGGACATAATGTGGTTTTAAAAAGATTAGATAGAAAAAACCCAAAACTACAAGATCTAACATATTCTTACTGGTGGTTTGCCATCTAGAATACACATGAAACATCAAAGACACCAAAATATAGCTAAGATGTCCTCCACATCCACAGAATCAAAGTTAGTGCCCATCACAGAAGCTAAATTTTTTGCATTGCTTGGTCTGTGCAAAATGCACCTAACACATTCAAACCACCTTAGCCTTTAGCAAATTATGTGGGGGAGGGAAAACAAGTCTTGCATATTTAGCTTCATGAGGAAAAAAAAATCAAACCTTTTTCTTATCTTTTTCCATCCTTACTGCATATTTTGTCAGTAATATTTTCTAAATGTTTGTAGCTCAGTTTTAAATTTACTCTATTCACTGGCAGGCATCAAAGCAAATCTGGCCCAATCATAGTTTCCACTAATATCAGCTAAAACAGTAAGGGTACAAAGACTTCAAAGCTGCCCAGGTGTACATTGGATGAAAGAAAATTAATCAGCCTTCACACATATTTTGATCTACAGCTCAGAGTTAAAAATACATTCTTCTGTAAGTTAGAATTGAAAGAACTGTACATGGATCTAAATTACTTGAAGTTTTCTCAGTAAATAACTGAACAGGTATTTTGTACAAATGTGGTTTTTTCTTTCTTTTTTTTTTTTAATTATATATACATATAGGGGGATCCATAACATCAAATAAATCTCAATTTCACACTTCTACCTATGTGTGGTGGTTGACATTAAACCACCTGTGGATATTTTAAAAATGAATTATTGTCTGAATTCTCCTTGGTTAGTAAAAGTGTGCTTAAAGTTCATGTTATGCTCTGTTGTACACACACCCCTCCATAACTCTCGTTTCTTTTTTTTTTCTAGAGGCCAGTTCAGTTGTATGTCATCTTTCGTACTTTGTTTGCCAATTTGATTAATGTATGATTTTTGTCATCCTACTGCAGACAACATTGAAGACTGATTAAGCTAATTAATTCCAAAAGAGTTTGGAATTAATCTAGGATACTGCTCAGAAGGGATTGTAGGTAGTATGAAAGCAGATATCTGGGGACAAAGCCTCCCTACTTACCTTCTAGTTCAGCTCTTCTTCTCTCTTCTCTTTCCCAGTGGTCAGCTGCACGCTGTGCAGCTCTCTTCCTTACATGTGCAGAAATGCTTTTCAAGTGGTTTGCACAGAATATGTTCTCAGTTGAGGTTTCCAAGAAAATTTTGCCTGAAAAATGAAACAACTCACTTGGGACTTCTGTCAGTTCTGGGAAAAAACAAAACCAGAAAAAAAAAAAAAAAAAAGAAAAAAAAAATCCAGGAGAAATTATTTTCATTAGGAGATCATGAGAATTTTTCATGACAAAAAATTTGAAGGCCGATGTTTTGGGTCTGGAGCATACAATCCCAATGGAGGAAACTGTACAGATCAAAATGTAGCAGTGTATTTTCACAACAGATTTATATTAACTACATATTATGTTCAACATAAGAAGTGATTTTTTTACATGTGTAGCAGCAATAGTAATAGAAGAATATTGATAATGTGCATTGTGAATTGTTAGCTTTTGCTTGTATTTTCTGTCTGTAAATTGACTAAACAGATCACCCTCAGAGAACTTTCTGAGTTCCATAATGATATCATTCCCAATGAAGGAAACATTTTTAATTTTAATTTTGATCCAGAGTTCAGAAAAGACGATAGAAGTCTTAGTACAACAACACTTTCCATACAGGAAAAGGTGACATAATGCATTTACGCTTGTCTACAAGGTAAAATCTGTCTGTGATAATTTTCATAAAACAGCACAGGCAAGGATAAAAATATGCAGATATTTCATTGTGGTTTAGTAGAATATTTTCTTCTTTAAGAATAGAATCTTCTCTTGGCTGTTTGTTTAATACTTCTTCAAGATTTTCAGATAAATTAGATAATTACAGAATAGATGGAGCGAATCAGTATGATATTTTTTATGTCATGATGTGATGTTAGTAATTTCCCTTAGACAGATGATGATTCTGTTTAGCTTCCTTTGAATTACAGCTAAGCAAACACTAATTATTGCTGATTATTAATAATTACAAAATTAAACTTCCAAGTGAGGATTTTGTAATATTCCATTCAGAAAAAAAAGTTCTGACCTTTTTTTTAACAGTTTAGTGAATATAGAGTTTGGTTTATGTTGTTCCTAGAAGAAAAATGTTAATTTAAATAAACGTTATTATGAATTGCACTACATCTTCACATCCATGAACAGATATTCATGTTCAAGTGACATTAAGATATGTTGGAGATAAGGACACCCACATGGCAGTTGTTGGGATATAACATCTTGAAACTGTGAGCTGTCATTTCTGCCTGTTAAAAATAGTTAAACATCACATCTTTGTCTGATATATGCACAAAATAAGGACAGACAACACATCATCAAATACCGAGTATCATCAAATAAATCTGAAAGAAAATCAATACTATATACAATTTAATATTATCCTAAACAATGACTACCTGTTGAATAATGCTGTGAATATTCTCTTAATATTCTTCTTATGCTGATATTACCTCATCTAAGTTTACTGTGTTTCCCATGCTCACTAGCTATGGTCTGCTATGTGTAGACACTGGACAAATGCAAAGGTTCCTGGAGTCCTACCTTAAATGACTTTCTGGGGGGACAGTTGATCAATAATTTGCTCTTTAGATCCTCTCTTCAAAAAACTCAAAGGACTGTTACATGTACTTTTTTTTTTCAATCAAAGCCCTGTGGATTAAATGAGATACTTCTCATCTGCTGTTTCATTGCTTTCTGACTTTTATATTTCCTTTAAAACTTCCCTTTTATTCTGTTGCACATTTAATCAAATGCAGCTAAAATAACAAAGCAGACCTGGTTAATTTATTGTTGCCACACAAGAACTGGAAACAGCCTCTAGGCAATGCATTTTTATCTCTTATGGATAATAAAGCATTCATACAGTGATGTATTTATTTAACCTCACACATGTTGTTGAGAAACCTTATTTACAGTATGCAAAGTTCATTTTCTGAGACAACATAGATCAAGCACACTTTTAAGGTGCTACATAAGAGTTTAGCCATGTGACTCCCGTAAAGAGAAATCATGGTTTTGTGAATATCCACACAACCTTTTAAAATCATGCCTTTATTTGATCAGTTACTGCAAAAACTTCATCACTGAGATAAGAACTAAGATTCTGACCCATTTAGTTTTAAATTTTATGGTCTGATTTGTTTGTTTATTTAAACTGATCTATTGGAAAACTGATCTGGAAAAAACTATTCCTCTAAAATAGTAAGTTGCAGTGTTGAATGGTAAGTTCTAGTTTGTCTTTATTACTTCTGTCATCAAGCAACATTTCCAGTTGCAATATCTCTTGTAATTGAATAAGAGGTTATAATAACATAAGCAAAGCCTGTCCTCAGTTCTCCAGAAGTCCTTTACTTTTAGGTCATACCCTCAAGCAGGGAAGAATCCAAGATACTATTCTGAGGTGTGACTATTAATGTTTAAAAAAACCCAACCAATCTGAGATTTTCTCAAATTGAAACCACAGTATTGGTTCCTGTCTATGTGGTTCCTTACTTGACTCTTCCTTGCCTTTTCAATAGTGAAAAGTAGCTATTTAATTTGGCATGAAGTAATAATTTTCTGTACTAAATGTAGTAGACAATTTTCCCATTCCCTCTAAGTTTATGCTAATTTCATCCTTGTGAAATCTCATTTATTTAGATCTTTGCCCATCGTCTAAAATTACCTAGATAGTAAGACAAATGTTCTTCTATAGGATCTCAGATAAAACTACCAGATTCATTAATATCAGACTGTTAGTTAGATATTTCAAAATCGTCCATCAGAGAATCTTTTTTCTCTCTAATAGAATTAGATACTTTGACTTTTATGTATAGGTAACTTATGCCTGTTTTATATCTGAGTTTAGATTAAATAATTTTCTTTAAAAAAAAAAAAAAAGGCAAAATGCAATCGTTTCCTCTGCCTGTAGAATCCAAAGCTGATTTGAAAGTGCTGGAGGAAGGATATCCACTTTCTCTGATTTTCTTTGGAAAAAAGCAATCTGAAATGTCACAGAGATAGTGAACACCCCAAAAACGCAGAATTTTTCCAAAACAAGGTACAGGTCTTGCATGTACATGATGCATTAGAATATGCATCATGGAACAAGAAGCATTATAATAGCAACAAGCAAAAATTAACGTAGATTTTTACAAGGTCCTCAGTTTCTCTCCTGGTGAAAAAAAAAGGCCCATTGATACTTAAATTAACATATCTGGCAAATGCTGTAATAGTGTTTGTAGCTTCAGCATTAGACAGGATTACATCTACAACTATGAATGATAACAAGCAGAGAAACCTGAGGCTGAAAGTATATTTACTTTTTTGTGAATGGGCAAGGAGGAAAAATGAATTATTTTGATCCTTTCTGACAGACATAACCATAAAAGAGGGCTGTATAACAACTACAGAAACAAATACATGTTTCTGACTGAAACAGAGAAGCCCAGGTTCTCTCAGCCAGGGTTCAGCACCCAAAGTCAGGGGAACTCTGCAGCAAAGCAGAGCTTTATTAACAAGCAGAAAATGGCTCATTGGAGACTAACTACAGCAATACTTTGAGTGTGGGTCATTCAACACAACTATAGGTGAAAGTATAATGTGTTTTTCTGGGTAATTTTTCTCAAAGAGAACACTGGGGAGGTACAAACTTGAAAGTGGGATGAAGAATGGACAGGAGGAGAATCATGACTTCTCTGCTGATGGAATGGTGAAATTTTTTACCTTTTCCTTTTTTATTTTATTTTTATTTTAATTTTATTCTTAGGTTACCAGCATGTAAGTATGTAATATTTCTTGAAGTATATATGGACTCTTAATTTTGAAGGTGGGTGATTTGGATTTTGCTGGTTTTTTTCCCTGCAGAATATCACAAAACAATTTTTTTTTTTTTTTAAATTATTTCTGCACAGCGACAGCATAGGTACCTAAGTGGGCCTATCTAGTCAAGTGTTTTCAAAAATTCATTTTGAAAACAGCTTTATTTGATGGACATTGTCATTAAGACCTCAGAAAATGTAAAATCAATTTGATTTACAGGTAAAAAAATGTTGTTTTGTTATTTCGTCTGTTCTTAATGATGAAAAATATGAAAAGCAATGTGAATTATTTAAGTCTAAATTCAGGAAGTTGAATGATCTTAGGACAAGATGCGATTGTTTCTGATCCCAGGTAACTTAGTTTGAAAGAATTATGTAATTTGTAGTTGTGGTTACTCCCTGTCACAAGTTATGATAGAGCATGCTTGAAAAATGCCAGGTATGTTAAACTATTTTCGTCCATTCAACCACAGAAAAAATCACCTCTGCCTTATTTTATAGCGAAATTAGGTGGCAGAGGAGGGAGTCTTTTAAAATGACTCTTTCAATTTTCTTTCTTGCAAAACAATTTTGGTTATTTGTGAAACTTGAATACATCAAGGTGTTCATTGACAACTAACAGCTTCCTTGTGTCTGCACAGAGTTACAGTGCAGTTGCAGCGATGGGGTTGATGGAAGTTCAGTCAAATACATGTCTGAGGAGAGCGTTCCAGACTTTAAATGTGAAAAACAGCAGAACATGTACATTTTAGTCCAGAGTATAAGAAATAGAATCATTTCCCTCCTGTTCCCACTTGCTTGAGAATGTGCGGATGTAAATTACGTCAAAATGGGGGGAGAAAAAGGTTGGGGGGAAAGTAGAATTAAGGAGCATGCAGAATATTTTTAGATAAATGGACACCCACCTTTTATGATTTTATTTTAAAAGAAAGGAAAGAGGCATTTATTCAGAGTAGAACTGAGAGAGCACCTGGTGAGTGAACTTATTAAAAGAAGTCTATAATGAAAACATTCTTTTAAGTTGGCCAACGCTTGCAAATCTTGAATGAAATGGGTTGAAGTAAATGGAAACTTTTAAGTAAAGGGGAACAAATTATTCCACTATCAACAACATTAGTAAAACAGTAAATCAGATAAAAATAGTCAAGAAGCCCAAAAGTCTTAGTCATAATTGGTTGTCTGTGAGGTTTGGGATTACACTGGAAGAGGGAATAAAATGAGGACTTTAAGTGAAAGGTTTTTGGAAAGAAGAAGATTGCAGACACCACAAAAAGGAAGCTCTTTTGCAAAGATAATTCACATTTTCAGGCAAAGCTGGTGTTTATAGAAGCAATATCTCCATCCTTGCTAATGGAAACCTGTAGTATTTATAGTCAATCCTTGTGTTGGTTTTTAGGAGCACAGCTCTGTCATAGCCCACCCCTATGCAGACATTGCACTTAGTGGCCATTCTTTTCCTCTATAAAATCCTGAGGGAGTTTTGATCTCTCTGAGTTTTCAGGCTTGCAGAAGAAGATTATCCTGTATATTGTGTCTCCTAATCCTTTCTTAACCTTCCTTTTCTTTTCAGAAAATGAGAAAATCAATTCCATCTTTCTTTATTTTTCCCCCATCTAATAAAGCAAAAGCCCCTTCAGAAGATGTTTAACAGAAGTGTTCAATGCTGGTCATTCCTCTGATCTTGTTTATAGCATTTAGTGCTACGAGGCAGTAACTAAACTATGCAAAACCTGTAAAGGACACAGCCAAGAGAGTTGTGAGTGAAGGTGGGATAATTGAATCTTTTTACTACCCAGCTTAGTCTAACTTCAAATCCAGACTACCCAGCTGCAGATTATTGAAAAAATTCAATTCATACTGCTGCTGGGCTAGAGAATAGAGTCAGATAAAATGAGGTGGGCTGCCTGACACAGTAAATCACATACAAGCAAGCTAACAGCTGTAGTTCAGCCACCTACGATTCTGAGAGTGAACACAGCCTGAATTTAGATTGCATCTTTCCTTCTTCTTGTGCTGGAAAACATCAAAGCCCTTTCTAAAGGGCCCTAGAGTCATGTGACATGAAAGGTATCAATGAGTTGGTAAAGACGCGTAGGCAGGCTAAGCACAGATGTTTGCATGCTTGATGACACATGACTGGTTAATAAACCCAGTTTTGCCCTTCACATGCGTCCCAACAGAATCAATGGATAATAATACAAGCAAGAAAAGGTTGAATGTAAATGTTTGGTTTCTCTTTCACATGACTATTGTGGAAGATGTGATACCACAAAAAGATAACTTTCTCATTTTTTCCTTAACAGCCTGCAAAAGAGAGTTTGGAACTCCTGCTCCTATTTTCCTTCTTTCACGTCCCACTGTGATTCCCGTGACCCTCTTAGAAACTTGTTCATTCCTGATTGTCCCAGAGATTCCAGTGTCTTTGCTTTTGATATCAGCTTTCTGAGAGACTGATAAAATGGTTTTCTGAAATCAGTCTGCCTCATCACTGCTTTTGGATCTATTTTTCCATATCAAGATTCTCTTGCCTTTGAACCTTCCCATTGTATAAAAACTTTATTTTTTCATTCACCCTGATCCCTGTACATATTCCCAGTAGGCTGCTTCCCAGCTCCATATCTTTCATTCACATGTATTCATCTTTTTTTATTCTTCGGTTGTGTTGCTTAATTTCTTTTGCTATTACTCTAACCATCAAATGAAGACACATTCTTCATACAAAAAGTGGCATCTTCCTGCTCTCTATTTAAAGCATCTTATAGACACATGGTTTTTTATCACACTAGAAGTTGTGTAGTGTTGCTCACCTAGATTACATTAAAGGGTTGGAGAAAGGAAGTCTTCAGTAATGGCTTAAATAGGGAAAATACTGATGGACTAATTTTAGCAAAGGACAGAAAAGCCTGCTCATAGCAGAATGACCAGTTCACATATAGGTATTAATGTTGATTACTGAAGTTGCAATCAGGAGCACCTCTTTAGTGCTGAAATTCAAGTCTAGATTCTGTTATAAGGAGGAATGTAGCCCTTCGTAAGGACCACATTTTCCATTATATATTGTAAAAACCTGGTTCTGACATTTCCAGTTGCAAAACTCAACCAGATAAATCATATCTTGTAACTAGTGTCACAGTAAAAAGAATCCAGTAGTGTATATTAATCTTCATACCTCCATGTGCTCTGTGTTATGTGTTGTTACGTCAAAAGGTAATAAATCTTACAGTAGTAATGCAGTAATGGCTGTAGTAGCAATGCAGTATTCATTTGGCTCTAAATGGATATGTGTGTAAAAGATTATTCTATTTTGATCATCATACATTTGGTTTTTGAATTCTGAATCTTAAGACACGAGTAAATTTCACAAGTATTAATTTTTGTTACACTTTTTTCTGACATGCTCCCCATAATTTTTGGATGACAAATCAAAGATATTTTTTAGTAGCAAATAGCTGTTGAAGGAAAATATTAACATTTGTAGTTGTTGAATTGTTGAATTGTGTTGAAACGAAATTTTACAAGAATTGGTACCAGAGCAAGTTATTATAGAGTGCAGGAAACATTGTCTAACTTAAAGTGAAATCTGCATTTTATCCCTGTTTCATTTCGTTAACTTCAAGTCGATTTCCTGGGCATTCACTTCTTCCATGACAGCAGCTGTGGGTATGCTTCTACCACAAGTGTATCAGTTCTTTATGTGCCACTAATGTCCCACGTGCATGCCAGCAGGAGGAAACAAGTTCAAGGCAGTTCTACAGCAATTTGTGACTGCACAAATATTTTGCATACCAATGAGTCCATTGAGGTATAAAACCCTGTGGTATGCGTCAATGTTTTGCTGGTGTGATTTCAAAGATCAATATCTCATGTGGTTCATTCTATTTTGCAGCTGAATTTTTTTACTATTATTTTTACAGCTGATGTCATAGTATCAAATAGATGGCACAGCAAGGTCAGAACCCACAGCCCAGTAGTGCTTCCTTGAGAGACCTAATTTTCCTATAGCAAATTGTCTTTTACCTAGAACAGGGTAATAAGGCTGGAGGTAATAAATACAGAATAAATGTAATAAATTTTGCACATTTTTATCAGAAGGGACAGCAGCAATTATATTTACCGCCTCCACCATGTTGCATGTAGAAATTACTGAAAACCTGAGCCTTAGAAAGATGACTTGAAGAAGCGCAGTGAATATAGTTATATGAATATGTAACATTATTGTCCTCTCATCTAGAAAGACTCAGATTGGGGAGAAAGGTTTGTAAGAGGAATAGAGCTAAGTAAATACAAATTAATTACAAAAAGATAATTGCTTTGGAAAATATGTTTCTTTTGGAACAACTTTCCTTCTTCTCTGTCATGCTTTCTTTGGTCTTCATGTAAACCTTTTTTCTCTTATTGTTCTTTTGTTTCTGTGTAGAAAGTTTGTACTCAGAAATTCTAAAACATGTTTGATAATTTTTTTTAAACACTATTCTTAAAAACTGTTGATGACTGCTCATATTATCCAAGTATTTTTTGTATTATAAGTCTGAAATGTACAATTGTTGTTTAATCTCTTTGCAAACTACTTTGTTGTCATACTGATGCTGAAAGAGTTTTTCACATCCAAACCTATGTCTTGCATTATTTCTTTACTTCTGATCTCCATTTGAGTTGATTTTAAATCGTTGATTTTAAACTATGAGGATGATTCACAGCAGGGTGTTCCAGAACCACGAAGGAATATGACTTTCATGTCATAATTTCATCTTCAAATGATTATTTCTCAGCAATTTGGGATTTTGGTTGATGTTCCTGACTCAGAAAGCAGCATGTTTCTATTGCTACTATGGTAGACATTCATAAGAAGCAGAGCAGACTTTACAGAATCACAGTGGTTGTTCAGATTTATCCTTAAGGATTATAAACTCTCTGGCACAGCAGTTCTACAGTCATTAGATAAACAAAAGATATAGCAAAGAACTAGTAGACATTACTCATAAAATGACTAACGTTAGAGATCCTGAGCAGTGTCAATTACTATTATGATCAGGGATGCAAAAGTGCTTTGGTGACAGAAGCAAAAGGAAAATACTACGTAGGGAAAATGTGGATTTTAGTATCTCTTGGGATGAGGTCCACTGGGTTCCTAGCCAGTTATTAAAATAAATAACTTTGAAAGTTGTGGCACTTCAAGAAAAATGTTCTGTATCTCCAATATGCAGAAGTGAAAATGACATGCACTCATGCTCTGACCTCTGTTTTTGATCAAAATTCTATATGAATTACATGTATATTTTATTTTGGTGCTCTGTTAGTTGCTTATTGTGATTCACCACAGAAATGGGTAATTATAGGATATAAAAATTTTTTTTGTTAAGTGTAGTAGTGTTTGGTTTTAAGCTACATTTATAATTTTAGACTTTTAACAGACTGAATTAGGAGAGAATAGAATAGAAGATAAACATACAAAATGCTTTCTAAAATTAATTTTATTATATAGAGTCATTAAAGGGTAATAGTTACCTTGACCTTGGAAATAAGCTCACAAATTACATCTTAATAGTACGGTAGGAGAACTGTGTGCAATTCTGTTCCATAATCAGAAATGTAATTTAAAAGGGATTAAGACTGGTGTGATATCTACTCAATGCAAGGAAGGCAAGGAAAAGCAGGCCAAAGGAAAGCTCTTAACTATTAACTTAAAACCCACACAGCAAGTTTCCACTAATAGAGAGTGCTTCAGCATATTCACATATTCACCATCAGGCAATAAAACATACTCTATGTAATATATAAATCTTTAGTAGGGTTTGCCTTCCACTCACAAAGTGTTACTAAAAACCTGATCTCAACTTCCATTAAAGAAGCATTTCTACACCTGAGTGTAATTAAGATTGGAATATAAAATTCCTTTTTCTCCTGAAAGCTTTTTTAAGGAATAAATCTGACTATTTTGAGGAACATACGTTTCAAAATTCAAACCTGTCTTTTATATTCTATCATAGCAGACAAGAATAAAAATATTTAAAATTAAATCAAAATTATTGCTTTCCACCTCATTTTTCTTCAGAGAACGAATAATTTAAGTGTGGAATATACTTCAAAAGGTTCATTCACCCTAGTTCAAGACAGGGTCATCAAGACTTAAACCATTTGCAACAAGCCTGTAAACTCTGTAATTGCCATTAAAAAAATCTATTCTTGTGTTTCTTATAGAAATGTCTTTCTAATATTTGACCTTGGTTTGCTTCAACCCAGGAGGTTTATTATTTTTTTGTCATATTCCTAGTGAACTCACAGCTAGTGAGAATGAGACTATTCATGAGGTAAGAAGTCACATAAGAAATGACAAACTAACAATAATTAAACGAGAAGAGTTTGTTTAGGCTGCATCTGAAGCTATGAACATAGGGATTGTTGTGTGAAATAGATACCCTCTAAAATATCTAAATCTCAAATCTGAAAATCAACTCCCATTGAGGCAGAATGTCATAGAGTTTGTTTTGGCTCCAGCAGAGATTTGAGATGTACCCTCTAGTTTGCTGCTAGGAAGAAAGAAAACATGGAATTGAAGTTTCTCATTGTTTATAGTGATGAAATTGATGCATATTTTTTAAAAATCAACAACGAAGTTACTTAGCTTTTCCAGACCTACCTGGTACTGTGAAATTCTGTTTTTCAGCACTCTGAAGTGCACCTAAATTCAGGACACCTTAGAAGTTTTAAGAGTAAATAAAATTAATCTGAGCAAGGATGCTTAGTGCATTCTTTTGAATATCTCTTTGATTTTTATTGTGTGCTACGTGTTAACCATCTCTATTACCCAAAATGGCTTTAGTGTTTTCTTAACATTTTGAGTGACTGACATACTTTCATAATAGTCCACAGGCTTGGAATAGCATACTTGATTTCAAGTTTTTAGGGATAAACTTAAATAATGATTATAAGTTATAAAGCCACCATATGACACCATGTTTATCTGCAACAGCAAAATGATATTTTATGCAAGTATGTCATTGTGGTTTGGCTTGAGACCTAGTTAAGCAATTGGTAAATGTGTCTCTTGGAACTAGTTCTTGGCCTTGAATGCAGAATACTTGTTTCACAAAATTAAGATATCCTGCTGGGAAATTTGGTAGTTTCAAATGTGCTTTGCCACCTTAATGGCTATCGACTTACGCTCGGAGGAGAAGCAAAAGTGTCCATTACAAAATGTACTGTATATAATGCGGGGCAAGGGGTTAGCTTTGGAAGGCCAGGTACACCTCTGAAACTAGCGAATTTAAGCAATTCAGAAGGCCAAAATTAGATGAACAGGAGATAAACAGTACTGGTGAATGCTTTACTCTTTAGGAAGTAAATTGTTAGCTTTAGTAAAATTGATACCAAAGATTGCTATAATTTTAACTTTTATTCCTGGGTACTGCCATCAGATTTAAATGTACTGTAGTGTGAATTCCAGAACAGGATCCAAAGATTTGATACTACCTCTTGTGGTACCTTTTTCTCTATGACTTGTAGTAAATCACTTATCCATCCAAAGGTATGAAAAATGTCTTCTCAGCCATGCCATGATGTTTGAGGTAACTTACTCACTAAAATTTACTAGCATGGAAAAAGAACAAAATGTAATATAAGTGGTGGTTTATAAATGTCTTCAAAAATGCAGTTCTTTGAAGGAGATATTCTAAGATTCTCAATTTTTAGCAAGTCTATACTTTAACATTTTATAGAAGGATGTGTCAGAGGCTGTAAAAATTGCTTCAGAAAGATTGGGTTTTTATCTGTAAATATTTATTATATCTGTTGTGTCTTATGTTGAAGAGTTGTCAAACATTCATATAGTGGGAAGGGCATGGATTTCTGCTACATAAAATGTGTGCCCATCCAAACACATTTAAGAATGTTCTCCTAGTCTGAATCTGTTAAAATCAGCTTTTCTTTCCCTGTGCCTAATTAGTTGTACCAATATGAAAACTCCTATTCACAACCATAATTGCTGATGGTATTAAATATAGCTTCCTAAAAAGTGCACAATGGAGTATTTTGTTTCAGCGTCTGTTATGTGTCAGTGCAGAATTTCAAGGGTACAAGATTGTGTAATCTTTCCTTGCAGAAGACATCAGTCATGAAAAAATGAGGCAGAGTTAAAGAGTTAGCCTTTCTTGGCTCTCATTGCATCTAATTCAGGCAAGCATGACCCATTGCCATCATTGTTGTACTTATGCCAGCTGGTTCTGATTATTAAGAAAAGCAGCTTTGCATGAGGAACATATAATGATAAACTATTGTCATATGAATGGAGCACTTTTGCTTCTAAGGGGTATAAATATCCACATAATA
Organism: Pachycephala philippinensis; assembly: GCA_013397055.1. NCBI lineage: Eukaryota > Metazoa > Chordata > Aves > Passeriformes > Pachycephala > Pachycephala philippinensis. The sequence continues at coordinate 17,867 of VWZT01011959.1, forward strand.
AAAATAAGGTGGCTCCAACTTCACATGTCACAGAGAATAAATAATAGCTCATCAAGCATACTACAAGTGGAACTTGGATATGGAAGGTACCCTTACCAGGACCAGTCTGATTTTCTTCCCCATTTTTGAAGTGGGACATGGGAGGAGTAAAAGTTTTATAGTTCTTACTCTTCTCAAATGAGCTAATTCCAAGAACAGATATTTTTGAACAGTTAAGGGGAAATTTTTGTCACACTATATGTTCTTACCCTGTCCTGATGTCAGATATGATGAGTTATATTTCCCATCACCTCCTCATTGATATTAAACCAGACACCATGAAAATCCTGGATTCCTAGCAAATAAAAAACTCTTTTAATATTTCCATCAGGGAATAATAAAATCAAGTATGTATAAAAACATACCCTTTAGCATATGAAAACATAGAAGCATGTGAACTTATACAATAACCAGTAGATACCTCATTCTGAGTACATTCACATATTGACACAACAACGTATGCCAAATAAAACTCTCATGAAGCCTGGAACTCAGTAAGACAGTGTAATAAAATCTAGGATACAACTTCCTGAAGTGGGGTCAAAATCATCATGTTCTAATAGGAATTGCTCTGGAAGGGTAAAATACCTAGAAAAGACAACTAGATACCTAAGGAAATAGTTGAAGTAAAAAGAAACTTCATTTGGCATGTGGCACTTGGCATTTGGCACATGTAAGACATAGGTAGGAGTTTAATTTTTCTAAATCTGAGAAGAAAGGGAAAACATACAAAGATTTTGCAGTGTACTGAAAAAACATTAACAATCCATTTTGCAAAGTGCATATTCAGTTTCTCATATTTCTGTAGTATTTTTGGCTGCACAGATTTTTAGGCTGTTTTTATAGAATTCATAACTGAAACAAAGGCTTATTAAATGTCTCAGAAAAGAAAAAAATCTAATTATTGTTAATGTGATATTGATAATTTATGTCAACATTACTGTAAAAACTGCAAAGTGATCCAGTATTTGCTCATAATTCTGACACCAATTGTTTCCACACAGTGAATTAATCCTACAAATTTATAGCCAAGATGAACACAACATAAGCCAGAGAAAGACGTGAATGAAGGAAAATTAAAATTCATTTGTGTATTCCCATGATTGCATGATGTTCCCCTGGCTGAGCACTTCATCTAGAATTAGGGGGTCTCTGTGACCAGGGACTCATCAGTCTGATGGCTCTTCTCTACCCTTTATCTGAACCTTCCAGGCACGAGTCCCAGAGCCCAGGAATCGAAATCCCTTAACCTATGCTTCACTTCCCACCTAAAGACCCATTTGATTATTTTGAGCTTATCAGATTTCTGTGGCCAGGAGGAACCATCATAATGACCCTGGAGGAGGCTACGTCATTTCATTCACTGATTCCTATAACAACCCAAGGATTTTATGTTTGAACTAGAGCATTTCAAAGACAATAGTGTTGATTGAGACTCAAAATGACATGAACTCATAGACAGAATAGGAATCAAAGACTGAAAGATACACAGCTATAATATATCCTTGGTAACCCATCCCAGTAGATGGTTTCATGGATATCCTCTCTGCACCCTTTAAGACAGAAGAACAGTATGTGACTTTTTTCCCACTGTAATTTGGATGTCCATGGTAAAAATGTGCTACCAGTAACAGCACTAAGGTCCACTTTACCCACAGATTATTAACTTACAGGATATTTTGCTCAGACTGTCAGGTAGATGTTGCTCAGGCAGTAAGCACACTCCTCAAACTTATCAGGTAGAAAATTTTAAAGCAAAACTGTCATTAAGTGCCTCCTGGCACAGGGGTAACAAGCAAGAAGGAGCCATAAAGACTCTTGCAGACAGTTTTGCAAGGTTCAGCAGGTCACTCCTCTTGTCTTCTCAACCAGCCAGGTTTGAGTTCATCCCACCAGCATCTGCATAAGAAGTTAGGTGGCACACTGGGTAATTCCTATTGGAATTACAGAGCTTGTTAGCAGAAGCAGCTCATTCTACAGCAACCTTGCCATGGGTGTGCCCCAATGACGCTCTAGCAACAACTCCTGCTGCTCATCCTTTTCCTGATTGAAACATCTGGGAAGGGAAGGGAAGGGAAGGGAAGGGAAGGGAAACTAAGATTGATGCTGAAGCATATCATGGTTGCAGCACACAGATCATCTCGCTATCATTTGCAGGAAGAATAGGGAGCTGTTAGGTTTGGCATTTGGAAGGAGATCTATTTCACTGCCCAATACATCCTGGATATGTTTTTCTAGTCTAGGACATAAGCCCTTCACTTATTGCTCTCCTATATGGCTGACATTAGTATTAAAATTATTCCCTTCTTACATCATTGCTAGAAGGAAGTTTTGAGGAGTGGGAGATCTTTCTCAGACACATTGTTTCCTCTCTGAGAAATGTGATAAATATGGTATTTCTCTTTCCCTTACCAAAGACAGGTCATATGTCAAGCGTATTCTATATGACAAAGGAGAGAAGAAAAAGAAAAAGAAGAAAATGAAGAAGAAAAAGAAAAAGGGAAAAAAGAAGAAGAAAAAATAAAGGAAGAAAAAGAAAAGGAAAAACAATGCAAAAATCAATAGTTACGCCTGTAAAATTTAGGAAAATCTCTACCACGAGAGACACAAGTCATTCCTAAGGCAAAACTTCCTCAGAGAAATAGGTTGTTTGCCTTTCTTTTTCTTCTGTCTCCTTTTCCTTTCTATTTTCTTGATAGAGAGTAAATTATAAATTGCTTATTTAGTATAAAAGTCAATAATTACAGCATTTAGCCTTTGACTTTCTGACATAAATTGCCACTTGTAGCCCAGAACATTTTTTTTCTGAAAGAAAAAGACACAGCCTCATAGAGAAAAAAAGTATTACGAGAAAGGGCAGCATGTGTTTTCACATTCCATTTGCATGTGCATCACATGAACTGTATATATAACACTCCTGATGCTGCCAATGAGAATTTGGCAAAGAGGATTTGCAGGTTACTGAGTGTCTGGCCTCACCTTTCGGACTCACAACCACAGTGAGGTCAGTAAGAATCATGCCATGGGATTTAATTCTGTCTCAGTTTTTTTTATAAAACCACTGGAGCTGCTTCTTATGGAAAAAAACCCCTATAAACTACATGCAGAGCCTTTAAGATTGCTGTTAGATTTGTGAAGGAAAGGGATATGGAGGATTTATATCTGTCTCTGTGCTAGGAGGTGTAGCTGGTAAATTATTTGGGTTCCTGTTCAAAGGTCTTGCTTAGACTCCTCAGCTGTTTTATCATTATCAAGAAACAGCAGAAATGTTCGCTCTTAAGTGAACATGCAATTGGTACTCTAAGTAATGGATCAGGGCATTGGGTGAAGATGTGAGACCTAATTTTTCATTTCATCTGCAGTCTCACACAACTCAAGACCGCCTTGCCCGTGGGACTGCAACCTGTGCAGCTGCCTTCTACAGTGCAATAAAAAGAGCAGGCATCAGCAGAAGGGCAAATAAAGAAGGAAACCTTGTGGCTAAACCACTAACTGCAGAGTATGAACTCTACTTCCAAAATTGCTTGCTTTTTAATGCATGTTTATGCTGAAGAAGTGCTTCCAAGGAGTAGGAGCTGCAACCTCAGATGCTCCCCCGTCTCCATTTGAATGCAATGAGGGAGACCTGTTCCAAATTCCCCTACCCCCATCAGCATTTCACTCCTAGCTCTGCACTGGCCACCCTTTGACCAGCAGCAGAACGCCTTTGCTCCCAGCCCACATAAACTCAACATCCTCATAGCATGATGCATGAGGACAGTCGTTTGGAAATCCCCAGGAAAATCCTCCTGATGTACCACAGATCAATTCCATGCCCTTAGCATGTGTGTCTCAGTGTACTTGCTGCACCATAACTTGCAGAAGAGTACAGCAAGAAGAGAGAAGCCTCTTTTCTGAGTGAGATATCTTTAAACAGTCAACTAGCCATTCCTAGAAATCCTGTCTCAATGAAAAAAAAGAGATTTTTACAGTTTTTTAGTCAGTTCAGTGAAAGAATTTCATTGCCTTAAATGAAATGTCTCCAGAAGGCATTGGCTTAAAAATTTTCAAAATACAGCTAGACATAAGAAGCAGGAGCAGCTTTCCTCCAAATACATTCAAATCACACATGATGTCTGACAAGCTAGGAGAGTGGAATTTAACTGGTTTTTTATACTTTTCTTTTTTTTTCCTTTTCTTTATGCAAAGGCTTTTTTAAAGGATCCTGTGTCACACTACCAATATTATTAAAACATCTTCACCAGATAAGCTAAAAATTTCGTTACCAAGTATAGAACCCTCAAACAGCCAGAGACTCTGTAGATTATATAAATATGCTTTTTTAAAAAGGAATTTTGCTTCATATAACAATTTTTTGTCATTTTCATGGTTTAAGTAGTTACTCAAAACAAACAATAAAAAAACAACATATAGGGCAGCTGGACATCCTATATTCTCCATGAAAATTGTTTCCTTTTATTGCCTACTCTTTTTATGACGCAGTGCAACTGTGACACAGGATATCTATCATCAAGACAAAATAAAGACTCAGAGAAAAATTTGCCTTATATTCTCTCATGTTTATCTCCAGGAAGTGATTTTGAAACCCTTGGGACTGAACTAAGCAGAAAGACACAGCTAACACAGCTAATTCAGCTCAACAGAAACACAATTGTTGTTTTAGCAATGTCTCACTGATGTTCAGAGGGACTATAAGACGTGATTTGAGCCAAAGGTCACTGAAATCATGTAAAGACTTTCATCAGCTCTGACTTTCAAAACAGGCTTGTGAGGGACAAACCAAGGGGAGAACAAGGGTGATGCCAAACAATAGATAAGATACAGGAGGCACTCCTGGAGCCTTTGCTCTTTCTAATAACACAAGCACGAAATAAGTTTAGGTTAAATTGAGCGACATCTTAAAGTCATTTTAAGAGATATTCTCATTACTTTAGAGAACTGATTGCTTAAGGTTCATTGAAGCCAAGATATACTATTCAAAAGGAAAAGAAAAAACAATTTTTTAAAAAGAAATAGTTTTATGAAGTAAACCCCTAAGGAGATAGTGATATTTAATTTCTGCTTCTCTAACTTTTCTTTTGCTCTGGTAGTGGTTTATTTTCAAAGAGAATGAAAACAGAGACTAAAAATTTGGAGTGATAAAGAGTCAAGAAAATATGGAGAATAAAATGGAATCTGTGCCAGAATATCACTTAAGACAGGGTTGAGGTGAGACTCAAATGTAGCACTTTCATAGCTATAATGTTCATTTAAATATAACAAACAAACAAACATGCAAAAATGGAAGACCTAACTTAAAAAAGCTGACAGTTCTGAATGTAAGACACTGGAGAGTTAAAGACAGAAATGTCTTTAAGAAAATTAGAATTAAAACCAAAAAGTCTTATAGAAAACAAGGTAAACATGTATTTCCCCAGAGGGGACACAGACAAAGGAGGCACTGAGAATAAAAACAGCTTCAGAGATATTTATATCTGTAGTTAACAGGTGAGTTGAGGTATTAAGTAACGGCATTTCATGTGGTTTAATCATTCCATGTGCCTTCAATGACACCTTGAAAGACACAACTGCAGTATGGCCATACTTACATATAGTTGCATATTTACCTCTGAATTCTCATGTTGTGCTTATGTCTAATTTCTCTTTGCATAAAGCAGATGATGGTTAATGAATCTATAGTTATAGGAGTTAATTTGAGAATATACAGGTTCACAAAGATTTCCCACAAATGCAGAGAACAAAAAAAGGAAAAATAAAAAGGTACCTAAACTGTAAGTTTTCATACAGAATTGAACACACTAAAAGGGTTTGTTGAACAAGCCTTCTTCCCTTGTATTTTACACTGCTGGGCTTTTTGAAGTGACACAATTGACTATGCATCTTTCAAGTTCTGCTGACACAGCTTGTTTTCCAAGCTCTCTTCCTGCAGAAAAAAAGCTCCTTTGACAAAAACCTCTTAGGCATTTTCAAAATCCCCAAGAGTTTGCCTGTAAGAATGTCATTCAGAAAATCTCAGGCCTGACTGCCTGATTTTAAAAAAAAGGCAAACAGAAAACAAAGCCAAAAAACCCACCACAGTTGTTACTTATTGCAAAAATGCTTAGGTACAGACATTTTTCATAAGTTCAAGACAGTACATATTGGAAGGCTGGGTTTTAACTGTAAAATGTTGATTCTAGGGGGAATTAATCTGTGGATGTCTTGGTTTTGATACCATATCTCTATTTTTTAGCAAACATACCAAGAGAGGTGTTACCCCATACTGTCCATATTCATTGACTGAAGAAGTCTGATCATGTTTGAAGCTTGTGTAAAAGCTCGAAAGTACAGAGCAAGTACACATAGAACACTTTGAAAAATGTATTCAGGAATAATTTTACTATTACAGATGACACTTTAGGTCAATATAGCCCTCTTAAAGTGGAAACAAAGACTGTCTTGCAAGAGACAAACAACTGTATTATAAACCATTGGACATAACTGGCAAGATTATGCCAATTTAGGTTTCCCAACCTGAGTGGAAAAATAAATATTCAAATGTAATAACAAGTAAAAAACCTAGAGAAGTAATTTTTTAAGGTAATTTCAAAAACTGAAATTCCATTTTTTATTACCAAGTGTAAGCATATTGTTGTCCGAAAGTAGTCTTTTTTAACAGTAGATATTACGATTAATATTGTATGGAAATGAATACTGATATTTTTCCAAAGCTAAAATGTGCCGGCAGGTAACAATATCCAAATTTAAATCATAAGATGAAGATGCATTTCTTTTATCAAATGCATATTATTCTATTACTGCTCTGCAAAGTTTTTCATTTTATTTGCCTTTTCTTCCTGAGAGCAGTGCAGCATAAGCTAGCTTATTGAGTGCTACACTGGAAATATTTTAGAGAAAAATAAATATCTTGGAGTTTATTACAAATTTCTATAACTTATCCTAGAAATATTGTGTGTTGTACCCAAAGTAAAAGGCACAAAATGCTAAAAGTAAATACAGATTTCTCTGCATAAAATCATAGGAAGAGTGGGAAGTGGGACAAAAAAAAGTTCCATGGAACAAAATGATTGTATATAATTTTCAATAATAACTATAACTATAAAAATGTTCTAATTAGTAAGGAAATAAACCAAGAAAAACTCCTGGCAAAGCCTCACTCATGCGTTTTTTTGACATGAAAAGGCATGGCTCAATTTTAAAAATTTTTGTTACGTAAAAACAAGATTTAAAAATTCTTGTTATGTGAATAAGAGCCTTGTCTTTCGCATACTTATTTGGGAGCTTCTTTTCTTTTTACGGCTCTGTACATTTTTTGCTTTGTTGGAATGTGTCCTTGATAATAACTCCTTCAGAAGTATAAATTGATAAATTTTGGCATAGTTATTTTTCCTGGCAGGATTCTCCAATAATGAAATAAAAACAAAGAAGTTTCTCTGCACACATATGATGGTATGTCTTGATAACAATACTGGCAAATGTGCATCAGAGGAAAGAACACGTCATCCTGGATCTGTTCCCATGTACCAAATGATTTCTAGAAGCCAGTTTTAAGTCTCTGTTATTTTTGCCATTAAGTAGAGGTGCCATTGAAAAAGAAATGTCAAGTCCCTCGGGCAGAAAGCAGAAAAGCTATACAATGCCTGTCCTGTTTTTGAACTCTGGTAAAGACCAATTAAGCCTTCAAGCAATACCTTGTATGTTTCCCCAGACGTAAAGGACTTTATAGTATCTGAAATTTTCTTGCTTTTTCTCTTTCCTTTCTTTTTTGTTCCCTGCTAAAATAATTAGATCTTGGGAGACAGAGTAGAAAGTCCATACTTTCCTTGGACAACCTTGATTCCCTCCTTGCATTTTCATATAGGGGAAACACACTATAGTCCTACCTCAAAAAATGATATTGGGATGTTTATAGTTTCTAAAGATAATGTAACATATCAAGTACCTGGTTGCACCATGGTCAATCCAGACTGGAGGATGAACAGATGGAGAGCAGCCCTGCTGAGAAGGACTTGGGGGTGCTGGTGGGTGAGAGGCTGGACATGACCCAGCCATGGGCACTCACAGCCCAGAAAGCCAAACGTGTCCTGGGCTGCATCCAAAGCAGCGTGGGCAGCAGGGCCAGGGAGGGGATTCTGCCCCTCTGCTCTGCTCTGGTGAGACCCCACCTGGAACTCTGCATCCAGATCTGGGGTCCCCAGCACAGCAAGGACATGGACCTGGTGGAGGGAGTCCTGAGGAGGCCACCAAGATGACTAGAGGGGTGGAGGATGAGGAAAAGCTAAGGGAATTGTGATTGGCCTAAAAAAAGAGAGAGAGAGAGAGAGAAGGCTTCAGGGTGATCTAATTGCAGCTTTCCAGTACCTGACGAGACCCTACAAGAATGATGGAGAGAGACTATTTACAAGGGCAGGTAGTGACAGGACAAGGGGGAATGGCTCCAAGCTTAAAAAGTAGATTTAGATCAGATATTAGGAAGAAATTCTTTACTGTGAGGGTGGTGAGCCACTGGAACAGGCTGCCAAGGGAAGCTGTGGATGCCTCATCTTATATTCAAGCCCAGGTTGGATGGGGCTCTGACCTACCTGGTCTAGTAAAAGGTGTCTCTGCTCATGGCAGGGAGGTTGAAACTAGGTGGTGTTGAAGGTCCCTTCCAACCCAAGCCATTCTAAGATTGTATGATTCTATGAAACAGAAGTAGAATTATCTTCTTGAACTGTGAACTAAGCAGGGTATGAACATTACCTGCAGGTTTCATCTAATCTTTGGTAGAACAAAAGTTTTAAGAAGAGCCTGACTACAACCAGTGATGGTATACGTTTGATCTGATACTATTTCTTAGAATTTGAGTCAGTCTTGAACATGTGTCTTAGAATGCTAGAGAGAACAGAGTGTGCCAGCTTGTGTTAACTTAACTTTCATTGAGGAAGAGAGCTGAACTCCACACAACAATCTTTGAGAGAATACATGAAAGTGATATTTTGGTGCACATAAACCTTAAAGTGTAGTAACATAAATTCAGCAGTAGTCTTTAGAATGTAGAAACACCATTAGCTGTGGTTAGTTTTTTTCCTTTAAGGGAAGGCTTTTTTTAATACCAATATTGGTTTCTGGTAGTATTTGAATATTGAAAACAGAACAGACTCTTCAAGTTTCTTCTTGCATAAAAATGTTTTGCACCAGACACATATCTCTATAGAAAATGTTTTGTTCACTGCATCCACTATATTCTGCCATCATTATCCCACTGAGTCTTCCTCCCCCAAATATCCCCAATTTTCTTTTTTTGCCTTGAATCAGTATGTGTAACTCTCTCCTTAAGCTTCATGCTGTTGAAAAATCATTCTATTTTTTCAGTTAGGGTTTGTGGAGTTTTTCCATCTGGGTTTTGGTACTGCTTTTTTTAGAATTTTTTTTTTGTTTGTTTGGGTTTTTTTTGGTTTTTTTTTTGTTTCTTTTTTTTTCCCCCCTGGTGACCTTTTTGTATTTTAAGCATTTGGAAATGAGAAAAAAATGAGAACTGTAATTATGTTGCAGGCCATAGGCACCATGAACTGTCCAGAATAAACAGGGATGAACACTGTGTAGCACAGAGCCTGCCAAATTGAAGCCACAAATCACGTTTTTTTGAGCACTAAATGTAGCATAAACAGCAACTTTTCCTTCAAATACCTCTGATGAGAACAGAGGATGACCCATAAAATCTTGGACATCTGTAGTGTAAACCAGTTCAAGTCTAAAATAGCCAAATTTGGATGTTTGTATAGGACTGTGTATCCAAAAATACCTTTGCTTTGACATATGCAAACAGGTAGAGTGAGGGTGACACACCTATCAAATTGATAATTATTTACTTTCAGGTTAGCCAGTTTGCTGTGAATCCTATGGATAGTTTTGAAATACCTAAGCTTCATGAGATGAACTGCAGCCCAACAGCTTCTTTTGCAAGGACAAGGGTACTAAGCAAGAAACAGTACGTTGCTTTCCATATTAATCTCAGTTGTCAATGCCAGTAACTTTTAAACACGTCAGTGACGATCAATACAAGAAGCTTGAAAGCAGAGTACAGCTCACAATGTACAGAAAAAGGACCACAATATTTCATCATATGTCCCTATATAGCTAAATAATTCCTATGCCCATTTGCTCCTTGTATTTCTTAATAAAATCTCAGAAGCAGTCACTTTAATTGCAAAATTTCTCATTTTGTACTGTAGACAAATATTCAGTTGGCTATGAAATGAGAAATCCATCTCAGTCTCTATAAATATTCAGAATCCAAATCTGGATTTTGTTTAAATAAATGACAGATGACTAAAAGCTTCACCAATCTACTGGAGTAATTCTGGTGATATCAAATTCTTTATTCAATAGCAGATTCTTTCTAGTTCACTTTAAGATAGAACTGATTAATAATCAAAATGAAGAATGAATAAAGTTGAATGAAGCCTGTATTTAGGGTAATAATTCTAATGCTATGGAAAAAGATCTGGGGTCCCAGTAGATACCAAGTTGAACATGAGGCAGCAGTGAGACCTTGAACCAGAGAGGTCTAGTGATATCCTGGGCTACATTATGCTAAGTATTGCCATTGGTTTGAGGGAGGAGATCCTTCCTTTCTACTCAGCACCTGGATTTCTGGGGTCCCTGTTACAAGAGAGGCAAGGACACACTGGAGAGAGTACAGTGCAGGATGGCAAAGATGACTGAGGAGTGGAACATGTCACGTGAGGGAAGGCACAGGAGCGTTCATCCCAGAGAGAAGAAGCCTCAGAAGGGACATCAACAATGTGTATAAATAGCTCAAGGGAGGGTACAAAGAGGATAGAGCCAGGGTCTGTGAATCCTGCTTCTTTTATGTACAGCAAAGTTTTACCCAAGATAATAACTTATTATCTCCCCATTTTGCCAAAACTTCTGTGGACACTATTCTGTCCATGCCAAAAAGGAACTGGTTTAGGTGGCTTGTAGGTTACTATCCAAAATGTTGTCAAACATCTTTGAACTTCAACAAACACAGATCACAACAATCTAACACCAGAATATTCTGGAACTCTAAATAGTCCAAAATTCAATTAAGTGATGAATTGGAATGTATTTATTAATTTTAAAAAATATTAATAATAGCAAATTCAAGTCTGTGGTAAATTTTCATAATTTTTCCATTCAGTCATTTGACTTTCATATCTGGTACTTCTATAGCTTCGATATTAAGCCTTCATCTTGCTTTTTAGCCTCACAGTATATTTATTATAAGAAAGTCTATTATAAGTTGTTTGAGTGAATTAAATTGCAGAAAAAACTTCGGTCTCTTCATTAGAAAAAACATTTTGCCCAACATTCAGCAAGCGCTTTAGAGGGGAGAAACTTACACAATGTCTGTGTATTTGGGTTGTGAACACTAAAGGCTTTTTTTGATATAATATTTCCTTAAGAGGTTCAATTATCTTTCCTTTGTTTAGGGAAAATTTGCTTTGAGAAACTTTTTAAAACTATATTTTTCACAGATATTGATTAGTAGTATTAAGAAGCTAAGCCGGATGATGCTTGCCAAAGTCTCTTAGAGTTTACATTTCCGTGCCACAGAAATGTATATGTTACAGAAAAGAATGTAAAAATGTAGGTTAACAAAAACTGAAAATTTAAATAAATGTCTAAAAGAAGAATCAGATTTATTATATTGCTGACCTCAAATAATCAGTCAGTTTGAGCAAGATCATAGGGCTTAAACAATAGGTCCTAAATATCTGCCAAGTCTCAGGCAAAATAATTGTCCTGAATAAGTACAGAAAGGTTATTTCTGAGACCTTGAAAAAGCACCTCCTAGGTGATATTTGCACCTTTCTCTGAAAGGTACCAGAAGATGCTACAGGTAATCATGCATACAAGATCTATTTTCCCTAAAATGACTGTGTTTTGACAACAAAATGAGACAACACGCCAAGCTTTAAGTTAGGTAAAAGAATCAAAGGATAAGAACAGGATAAGCAGGTGACTATAGTTTTTTAGACGAGCCCCCAGGCCTTCATCTGTACTGGGTCTCTCTCTTGTCCCTAAAGGCTTGTCGATTTAGAATTAAATTTAAATATAGAGGGGAGACAATGGTGTCAAATTTTTAGTTATAGGTAAACTGAAAAATAAAAAAAATCCAAAGCTTTCAATGGACTCTTAGTTACTCATTATTAAGCAATTGCTTCACTGAAAAAAAAAAAAGTTAAAAAAAGCTTTCTCTGTTAAAATCTGGTGTCAAACCAGCTAAGGATTTAAAAGTCATTAAGGGAAACAAAAATACTTATGTGAGCTAGTGTTTTGCAAAAGGTCATCACTTAATGAACATGACCTTTTTTCTAAATTAATTTTGTGCTTTTGCTCACCTCACACTGGAAAACCTTAACTGAAAATATGTTTAAAATAAGGACTATGGTTTTCAAACGAACAGTGAAAGTACAGTTTCATTCCTCGCATTCTGATATAAGGTCTTATTAATTGACACCTGTCATAACTTTAAAATCAATTCTTTACTGAAAATCCTTTCTAATTATGCACTATTGTGAATGTCAGAAAAAAAATTAATTTCTTTAGACATTTTATAATTAAAGTAGTTATGTCCAGTGTAATGTCTAGAAACAAAATGGCCTTTCAGCTTATAAAACAAGATCTGTCTTGCTTACAACCTTAGGGTGAAATAAATCCTAAGCAATGCATTGTATAGTTATCAGTAGCTCACATATTGCAAGTTCTTAAAAGAACACCATTAAGTGCTGCAGCGTTATTCACTACACAGGTATTTTTTCTAATTTTGTGTTTGCTCATGTTTACCCTGCATTACACTATTGTCACATTTGCAGTGCAGTTCTACATTGTTGCCCTGATCCACTTCACCTTGAACCCACACTAGAGAAAATTAAACCACAGAAGAACATAAAAAGTTCTAGTGTGAATGAAAAATTGCAGTGTGACATAATATCTACATATGCTAGAAAATATTCTACTATGTATTATTTCTCTTACTCTTTAAACAGTATTATTTTTAAACAGTTACTTTGTAATATATTGATCAATGTTTTTGCTATACTTTTAATTTTTTTCCAAGGACCCTTATTTTTATAAATAGACAACGGAATTTAGAGTAAAGCATTTTTGCACTTTACACATAAGTGTTCAACACAGGTGGAGTGTAAAATTCAGAAAACTGGATTTTGATTTAAACATGTAAATTTTTCACCTGGATGTAAAATCCTTATTTTGAATACCTTAAGGGTGTGTACAATGCATGCTTTTCATTTACATGGGTCATGAATAGCAGGCAGAAATTTTTACAAAAACATGTTTTAAGTTGATCGCTGTGTCTGAACAGAACAATCCTTGAAATTGTTTTCTTGTGCATTGCAGGCACATGACTCCTGCAATCTCCAAATTTATGTAGGCAAAGGGAAGATAATAATCTATCAGAAAACCCCAGCTGCCAGGGGTAAAATTGGTGAGCTCATGCCCTTGTGAAAGAACACATTTTGAAAGTGACCTTTTCTAAGAGAACACATTAAACATAGCTTTGTTCTTTTTTGCCTTCCTGTCAGTTAAATGGTGACAATCTCACTGCGATCTTGTTTGGTACAATGACAGAGAATGCCTTCTAAAATTCCCTAGGCTTCCTCTGGAAAAATTACCTCACAAGTTCTGACAGAAATTGCATGTGCTCAAACATTTAAATCGTGTAAACTCTTTCTCACACCAGAGCATGTGCATAATTTAATCCACGTTAAAAATCTGGGAACAGAGATTATGAGTTACTGCAGTCCGCAGTTACATGCTCTTAAATTCCAATTCTAATAGTTCAAGGGTTTTTTTCCTTTTTTGGTTGGTTTTTTTTTTTCCTTTTGGAGGTCCCTTGAGCAATTCGAAAAAGTAAACTCATAGTTTGTTAGTGTTACAGCATTGAGGCCTCAGCTTATAACACATCACTTACTGCTTTCTTATGTTGAGCAAAGATGAGAGGCCACAATCTACTCAGTCTTTGATTCCCAGTTGTATCTTTGGAACATCTCATTGTGGGTTTAATAGCTGCTTCTGCAGTGCCACGGGTAGTGAGTGGGGATTTGCAAGTAAAACAGAGCATCTGATGCACTGCTGTGCAACAGAGAATGGAAGGCAAGGAGGCAGATTGTGACTCTTTAAAGCAATTCATTATCACTTATGTGTCTTGCGGAGATATTAAAATAAATGAAACTATTTTCAGACAAATACAGTGCAGATAAATGTGCTTAAAGTAAAAGTAGTAGATCAGGCCATGTATTATCCCGCGAAACTCAACCATCTGCAAAAGCATTCATTTGAGTAAACAGCTTTATACACAGCCAGACTCATAAGTAAATACTTAGACACTTCAGCTTTAGGCTTTTAAATAAACATTTTAAGGTAATGTATTTTTCATTACTATTTGTTAGGGGAAAAAATGAAATGGGAGAACATTTGAAAAGATAAGGAATTGTGGGCTAAGCAAGATTAAACACTGAATTCAGTTTCAATACAATAGAAACAATATAATCCAGAGACAAATATGCCTGAGCACAAGAAAAAAAATCAGTACATTAAAAAAAAAAAAAAAAAAGACTTTAAGAAAATTACATGTTAAAATTCTTACCAATCTCATATTTTTCTAGAATGTAATAATCTGAAGATAAAACTTTGTGAATCAAAAGGTTTTTAGATATTCCAGTTCTTATGTGTGGTATATTGTGACCAAGGTCCCAAGGAATAAAAAGAAATGCTTGAATGCAAAGTTTAAACATGGTATGTGCAAAGAGATTTAAAGAGTTCGATATAACATTTCAAAAATTAAAGCCAACAGTCCTTTTAACCCACTTTGCATTATGTCATTCTTTACTTTACTGTAATCAATCATATATGCCTTTTTTTAGGTGAAACAGTAAAAAACCCAAACATCAATACAGATAAATAGTTAGTGATGTCACTTGAAGTATACTAGGAAGATTAAATTAACTGATGAAGCCTAAGACACACAGGCATCTGAAGATACTGGCAGTGTTGAGGATGGGAACCCCACTGCTGTTTGTGGGAAGGAACAGAACATGTCGATATCTTGCTCCAATTATTCAAGATGTAACAAACTTCTCTGACCTCTCTTCTGATCTACACACTGGCTTCCCATGGAATACGAAATCACAGTCTTTTATTTCTGTGTCCTCCAAAGCAGCTTAAAATACATTTTTAAAGATTTGGAAGTGAAAATCACAATAGGTGTTTTGATTTCTGTGGAAAACTGAACTCTCTGTCGTATGTATCACAGTCATCTGTGGTAGACAACATCTGTTACAGGTTTAACTGAGTGCAAAGTAAATATTCCATTCCCCCATCCTCCCCTCTGCTCTTACCACTCTCACATCCAGCCAACACACACAAGCAGGCACATAGACACACACACACAGAGCATCTCTTGCTCCTGCATTAAGGGGAAAACACATTGCTCCAGGCTTATTAAAACATAAATTTCAACAACATGCATACTTATATATAACTAATTTGTTATTGCAGGCTCTTTAGAAAGAATAGGCAGAGCAGAAGACGCAGTGGGGTTGGCATTGTATATAATGGAAATTCTAGAACGGATGGAGCTCACAGCTGGCAGTGGCACAGTTGAAAGCCTCTGAGTAAGAAACGAGATAAACAAATAATGCAGATGTCACAGTGGGAGTCTTCTATAAACCTCTCAGCCAGGACGATGACACTGACAAGTTATTCTTTGAGGAACTAAGGGACACTTCCAAGTCAACTGCTCTTGTCCTTATGGAGGACTTCAACTTGCCAGAAATTAGCTGTGAGCATCACACAGCTGGTACAACCCAGGTCAGAAGATTCCTAAAACACCTGGATAACAACTTAATGGAACAGGTCCTAAGGGAACTGACTCAGAAAAATGCCCTTCTTGATCTACTGCTTGTCAACAGAGTGGATCTCGTGAGCAAAATGGAGATTGGCAGCCGTCTTGACCACATCGACCACAAAGAGATTGAGTTTAAAATCTCTGTTGACAGGAGGAAAAGTGCCAGTGAAACTTCAGCCCTGGACTTGGACATGAGGAGAGCTGACTTCAGGCTGCTCAGGGAATTACTGAGTAATGTCCCCTGGGAAAATGTTTTTGCAGGTGCTGGAATCCATCAGTGCTAGTCACTTTTTAAACATCGCCTCCTAAGAGCACAGGAGCAGGAAATTCCCAAATGTTGGAAATCCAACAGATGAGGCAGAAGGAAGGCTTGGCTGAACACGGATTTCTCGGGAATAAGGCAAAAAATGAAGGTGTACGTCCAGTGTAAGCAAGGTCACGTGACATGCGGAGAATACAGAGATGCTGCTTGCCAATGTAGGGAGAAAATTCATGCTGCCTAAGCTCAATTGGAGATGAAACTGGCCAAAGGCAGTGTGAAAACAATGTTGTCCTGTTATGGATGAGGATGGTCACCTCACAATGAGGGACAGAGACAAGGCAGAGATGTTTAATGCAATCTTTGCCACTGTCTTCAACACTGATGATGGGCCAAAGGAGTCTCAGTGCCCTGAGCTGGAGCCATGACTATGATAATGATAAACTCCCAGCTGACCCTGAAATTATGCAGGATCTTCTGCTTCAGCTGGATTTCTATAAATCCATGGGATCTCATGGGATTCATCAGAGAACCCTCAAAGAGCTTGTTGATGTCATTGCAAAGCCTCTCTTGATGATTTTTGAGGGGTCTTGGGAATCTGGAGAGTTATCCCAGCTGATTGGAAGCTGGTAAATGTTGTCCCAGTTTTCAAGAAGGGCAGGAAGGAGGACCTATGTAAATATAGGTGTGTATAAAACACACTGTAGCAAAACCCATACTGTTCATCCTTCTCTCTCCTGGGAGAGAATAAACATGTGACATACACTAACAATGAAACTTATATACTCTTTCTCGGTGCTGGTGAACAGTTAACAAAATTAATCTGCTTTTTTAAAAACTCTGGAAGTTTATCAAATAGAGATGCTGGGTCCATAAACACTGTCAAATTGCACACCACATAGTTGTAAACTGTAAGACAGCTCCTTTCAATTTCTCAGCGTTATGCAAAGGAGAAACTATTACACATAATTTAAATTGCTTGGTTGTGAGTGAAGTACTGTGCTGGCATTTCTTCTGGAAGCTGAAATACTGCACCTTTGCAAGCCTTCTAATTACTCAACTGGCTGAACAACAGACCCGTAGTAACTAGGAATATTTGTGTGAATCCTACACATCCATGGTTTAAAAATGCTGAGACAGATGCCAGCTGGATGAAAAGAAATGGAAACCAACACAGTATCGTAAATTCTACACTATAATTTACATAAAGAAAATACATTATAAGACTTTGGAAAAAAAGGAAGAATGAATGTCAGGTGGCTTATTTAAAAAATCCAAACCCAACAAACCAAAAAAACTTCTGTGTGTGTGTGTCCCCTGGACTTCAGAAGAGAAGCCAGAGAGAGCTGTGAACACTAATTTAATAATTTAAATCTGATTAGGAGCAGCTGAAAGAAGGGATCACTGAAACAATTTATTGAAGATACATAATACATGTTGAATTTAACAATGAAGAACTCAACTACTATGATGCAAAAATGCACTTAAATTATCATTATTTTATATATACAATGCAGAGAAATATACGTTTAATGAAACATCTACAGTAACTTTCTAATTTCTGCAGCACCATATTTGATACAACTAATCACCAAAGACGTATTTCAAAAATACGTAACAGAATATCTTCCTTGTTATACAGATCACATAATTAATATTTCCCATTTTACTATAAGAAAGTGCTGTGACATTTCTTTCAAGTGTTTTTTGGATTATCATATACGGTAATTCTGTATATTTTAAAAAATATTTGTCCATTTGAAATCAAACAACTGACTACACCATATCTTGTGTGTTGTTCAGAACATACAGTGCAATTTAGGCCTGGAGGAAAAAAAAAATTAAACTCAAAAATACTTTTCCATTATTAACTTTACTGCTAGAAATTTTGCAAAATAAGGCACCAACAGAAAAAAAATTGAGAGAGACTTTTTAAAAATTTATTTCTGACTTACAGTATCAAGAGACAGAGGAATTATTTAAGTAAACCAGATGTATAATTTTACAAAATTGTAATGGCTAATCATCCTGCCTATTTCCTTTTTAAGAAATTTCTGTTTCAAGAAAGAAAGGTTTACTATATCACTTAGGGAAAATGGCAGCCAACATGGTGGAAGTTGAAAGCTCAAACTGCGTTAGCAGCAAGTGACAGTATAGAAAAGAAAACTCAGAGATGCTTAGCATCCATGCTGAATCATTTTTCTAACCACTGTGATATTCAGGATGACCCGTTTACAGAATTTTCTTTGTAGACTGTTCTTGAGGGCTTTTTGTATTGCCAAGACAGCTAGGATTATCTTAGTGTTCAATCCAGTTTGCTAAAGTAGGATAAGGTGCCATAACGACTTTTTACTCAAGAATTAGCTCATGTCAGCTCAGTGCCTCTATAAACTGCAGAGTTGGAGAATGTAGAAATCGAAACAATAATTTTTCTAACCTTGGGTTTTTTTGGTAAAATACTCAGTGATTAACATGCTTCTAAAGGACATGTCTTTAACCCACAGTTAAGTCTTCTGGGAACGTCTATGTTCTCTGTCATTTGAGGTTCATACCAGTCCTCATTTAAGTAACAAAAGAGTTTAGTATACTGTAATAAAGAACAGAAATATTCTTGCCAGTTCAGATTCCTGTAGAAAACCTGTTACTTTGAGATCATTTACTTATCTCTTTCTTAGCATATGCTGTCTGTTCTCTAGATCTACCCAGGGGAAACAACAGAAATTACATTACACACACTTTTTTCTGTCACTTCTTTCCCATATTACCACATAACAGACTTTCTAACAGCTTAATATACCTTGATTATTTTTTTACTCTGCCTAATTTAATCTGAATTTCTCTCCGTTTTCTTCTTCCCTCCAAAAGGTATTGTTCTTTCCTAATTGTTTAAACAAGAATACCATTTTATCAAGAAAGCACTTAGCTAATATAAATCAAAACAGCTGTAAAATTGGAACCTTTAAGGAGGAAAAGAGCACAGGGTACCTGAGAAATCCAAAAGCAATCTTCTGAAACACAGTTTTTAATCATATCTTTCTATTATGGCCATATTACTAATCACAATATTATGAGTGTCTTCCATTTTTGGAAATCAAGCAGCTCTAAATATGTATCACCTCACAATTAGTTACTTACTCATAACAGGATGCAAATTTCATCTCCTATTCCATACCAGTCCCCTAATTAGGAATTCTTGAGTAGATTTTATGCATCTGTTAAATGGATACTTTCCATTTCTTTCCATTACATTAAGATGCTACTTATTGCAGAGGAATACAAGAGTATTTTAGATCTTCATAGCTTCTCTGTCCAAACACCATTCAGTAACAGCTAAATGTAGTCACATTTATATGTTCAGTGGCAGTTTTCATGATGCCAATACACAAGAAAGTTTAGCCACCTCCTTAATTAATTTACGTCAGTAAACTGTCTTGAAGCTCTGGGTGATTGAATGTGGTTTTCATTCTGTGAATAATGGACCCAATCTCTCATTCCTAAACTAAAGGAAAAATCTAAATTAAGGTGTTTATCTTGTTCTTCTTTCACCAGATGTGTATGTATAACCACATTTCCTCTTCCTCCAGCATTCAACTTCTTTTCTGTACAGATTAGAGGCCTTATAAGTCAGTCTAGAGTTGTTTTTTTCTCCATGTAGCTTTCTTTGCAGAAGGGACTTGGTGATGTCTTAAGGCAGCTTTCACTGTAGATTATCTTCTGAGTCATCCAGTTCTGTGTTCTGCACAGATGTTGGATTGCAACAGTTCCAAAAATTGTTTGAGCATACACAGCTTGGGGGAAAAAAGTAAAAGATTACTCTATGTGCTGGTTTGGTAGTAAATGTAACTATTTATCAGGTAAGTTTTGATTTTATGCAACAGATAGTGGATATTAAACCTTCCCTACTGTTGGAAAATATTTATCTTACGGGATTTTTTTTTTACAACACAGTTTTTAGTAAAAAAACAGTAATGTATGCCATATCATCTATTAAATTAAACATTTCACTTCCAACTATTGACTGGAGTCGGGTGTTTTTACTAGTTGCAAACTATCCAGACTCAGCATTCACCCTATAGATAGATACTCAGTCTGTTGAGAAGTAGTTGATTTTCTGTAGTCTTCATTTTAATCATTGTTAAGGAGAGTTATCCTCATTTGTGACCTTATTGTCATGAATTTGCAAAACCATACTAGCTGCCTGCCACAGACTGTCTACACCCATTAGTGCGTAACCAAAATCTCCCTTGTGAACACATAATTTGTGATGGTTGGAAATTGGAGTTATGAAACTATGAGGCATTCAAACATCTCAAAATTTCATGTAGAAGACAACTTTGGTTTTTTCTTCCTTTTAAGATAGTAAAACAGTTGCCTTCCTCCTTTTAATCAATGTGTAACTGTTGCACTTATGGAAACTTTTTTGGTATTCCTAAAGAGGAATTTCTGTAACATCCGTCTGGACTCAAAACCTGTGAACCGCAAAAAGGGGAGATGAGAGAGAGAGGAGTTGAACCTGAACTAGGGCAGTGAGGGAATGTGGATGAATCCCACAACTGATTTGATTTTCTGGTCCTCTCACTTTGGAGAGAAATCACCGGGTTCTGAGAAATGTTTTCTAACTGAAGATCCATCAAAACTGGACAGTGCTCATGAAAAGTTTGGGTTTGCCAAATCAGCACTTTCTGAAAAGAAGCTGTTTAAAAAAAGAATTCTAACCAGCTGCCATGCTTATTATCCAGGTTTTGCAAAGAGTTTTCATTTACTTAAACCTCAAAAATGTAAAATTACAAAAAGAAAGCCCTTTATCTTGAGGCTTAAAATTTATTTTGTCTGGTCTTGTTTGTTCGTTTGTTTTAAAAATTTGTTCTCTAACCCAAATAACTGCACGTTCTATTTGTTCCCTGCCTGCAATACACTTCTAGAACTAAATGTTTCAAAATAATATGATTTATATCCATACAGTCAGATGCATTTGTGACATACTTGTGGAAAAATATCAGTGAATTGTAAGCACATGTTAATAAAGACAAGGGAATCACCGCTGTTGCTCTGGACACACTAGTTATTAAACTAGATTTAAAAAAAAAAGAATATAGATACATATATCAGAAGTGCTTTGAGCCATAGATATTAACTTTGCTGATGAATAATATGTGAGGTGTTTTCTATTTCACAAAGAATTGTGCTTGATCTTCCCATTTGCAATCAGTTAAATTTAAAAGGCCAAGGCAGTATCAGTAGAACAGCAATCTCATCTCATCCAAGATGAAAACTATCTTCTTAAAAAAACAAAAAAAAAAAAAAGAAAAGAAAGAAAACAAAGGTGTTGGGGAAGATGAAATAGGAAAAACTTATAAATATGATCACATAGCAAAAGATGCTGACAATGTGGAAACTGCAGGCGAGATTGAAATGAAGGCAAGTTTTGAGATACCAAACCCCAGTTACTGAACAACCAGAAAACAATGGCTTGGCCGACTGAAGGTAATCCCCCGTTGATGAAACAAAGCCCTCTGTTTGCTGACAAGTCCAAGGGTCAGAGCAGACCCTGCTAGCTTAGCAGCAAGGGTCCAAGAAGTAGTTTTTAGGGTTTAAAGTGTAACGCCATATGGTAATGCGACGATTCTTATAGGCTATATGTTAATGTAGTAGGATTTGTAG
Source organism: Pachycephala philippinensis (assembly GCA_013397055.1). NCBI lineage: Eukaryota > Metazoa > Chordata > Aves > Passeriformes > Pachycephala > Pachycephala philippinensis. Next base: position 39,724 of record VWZT01011959.1, read on the forward strand.
CATGGTCTGGATTGGTTAATAGAAATTAGAATATTCAACACAGAAGATGATTTATTGTAATGTAATTGGCAAGCACGGCATTCGATTCTGTTCTGTATTCTATTCTATTCTATTAGATTCCGTTCTGTGTTCTATTCTGTACTCTCTATTCTATGTTATTCTATTCCGCATTCTATTCTCTCTTTCATCTGCTCTGACCTGCTCCGGGCTGCATCTAGCAGCTCCTAGCAGGTCCCCTAAACCCACGCCCTTTCGCAATAAATCCGATGCTCTAACACCGTCTCCAGAGATCTCTCGTCTCCGTCCCGACCGTCCCGTATATGCTAGCCTCGCAGAGACCCACACAGGAAATCTACACGAAGGAAAGAAAGAAATAAACAAACAAAAAAAAAACAAAACAGAAAACTTTTCCTGAGGGCAGTAATTCATCACATACATAGATATTTGGCTATACAACCAGTCTCAAGCTTCAGGTGCATGGGACTGGAATTAATAAAGCTACAGCTACAGCATGAAATTCACAGTATCCAAGATAATCAGAGTTACTTCCCGTACTTTATTTACTCAGTAAAAACCTAACTCCTGGAACTAACATTTGGAAGCTACATCAATAGAAATATTTTGCAGTAAGTAGACTCACTCCAAAAAATAATAAAAACAGGAAACAAATTATTGAATTTTGTTGAATGTTTTCTTTCAGGAGCGTAAGCATGGTAGTTACAATTGTAGGGATTTGAGCAGAACCACTTAGTACTTAGGGCCAACAATAAATACAGTGATAAGGCCTGTATAATTAAGGATCAACATTTTAGATTCTCTCTAAATATGAAAAGAAATTATTCAAGGCTTTTATGAGAAAAGGATTTATTAGAACATGCATCCCTTGTGCCAATTCAATAGTCTAATAAAGTATTCATTTATCTTTTTATTTGTTCTGAACTTGTTTGTTTGCTTGTTTTATACGTCTATTGTTTTACGGGTGTGTTATTGAAAACAGTGTTACATTTGTTACATGCTAAACAGATGTTAATTTCTGCTCCTAGTAAAACTCAGACACCCGGAGACCAGTTAATGAGATTTAGGTGGCCAAAAGAAAAAGAACAAAGATGGATTTGTGAAACTTAATTTGTGATTCTTGTCACCTTCAGCACTCCAGAGACTTGTAAGGCTACCGGAATTGTATTTCTACAGCAGAACATAGTGGACAATTAAATTATTGGACTAATTTTATTTTTTCTTAATTGGTTTGCTTTCCCTCAAATGAAACACAAACCCTTGCAGCTGGATCAAGAACAGTTCTTGAAACTAAAACACATATCCTCAAATCTTAACTGGTTTTAGGAAGCTCAGGTAGATTATGCTTTGAAAACAACAGACCTAACCACAAATTCTGAGGGCACATGAACTTTTCACAGACTGTACAAGGCTTAGTTTGCCAGCTCAGGTAAGTTCAGCTTGTTCCTGGAACTGTCTCAAATTTATTCCCCCACTTTCTGCTGTAGTTCTCTGTGTACAGTAGGAACTGTGCTCTGCCACTTAGATCTGAGAAGCTGGTCTTGGCAAACTCAAGGGTTCTAATTTTACATTTAGGTGACGTATAAAGGTATAAAAAGTTGTAGAAGTTTCCTATTTTTTTTAATTCTATATGAAATCACATTGAAGAAGCAATAGTCTTAAAATAAAACATTCATCAACTTTCAAATCATCTTTCAGAGTGATGATTGCATGAAGATTACTCCTTATAAACTGCAAAGTAGACAGCTTTAAAGAGTTATTATACTATGGCCATGATCGCTTGGAACTCATTTTGGAAACAGTGTGATGAATGCTTCTCAGGAACGATCATGTTTTCATGAACTGCTATATTCAGAACTGCCAAAAGTAGCAACTTAAAAACATGTTCACCTTTAAATTGCTATTATTACATTTGTAGTAAAATATAAATGTCTTGTATCTTAATCACAATATCTTAAAGCAAAATGAAAGGGCTCTTCACCACCCACTCAAAGAAGAAATCATGAGCAAGTTTGCAGAAACCCATTTTCTTCAGTGTTTAAAATACCTTTAACACATTTCAGTAACATTTTGTGTGTGAAGTCAGAGTAGAAGGGGTTTTTATTTTGGTTTTATCTTCTTCTAACTTTGGTTTTTTTTGCTTACTATTTTGGTTTGCATTGGTTTGTTGGTTATTTGTGTTCTTTTTTTTTCCTTACTATACATCAAATTTAACACTACAATTAGAAAATGCCACTTTCTCAAGTGCATAAACACTAAAATATCTTAGAAGGATGTCAATAAGTTGTCAAGTACAGGGATGGTATTGTGCAAATGTGATAGATAACATTCTCAGCTGTTACAAATGCATAATGTCACGATTTTGAAGGAGACAGCAAATTACTTATCTACGTGAATTAGGAGTTATATATCACAGATATTCTATATAACAGTTCTAGCAGTATTATAGCAATATTATATACAGTCTACTAATTGCTGGCAGTTTAACCAATCTGTTAATTATATCAGTAATTCTTAACTCCACATAGATACTAGCTGCCACTGTGTTCATCCTTAACCTTTGAAAAGTGGAGAAAATATCAGCACCAGCTACATGTACCTAAATTGTGTGTGCAGTCAGACTACTTCTTAGCTTACATAAGACTACATTTTATTGGTCACTGTCATGCTTAGAATTGCTGACAAAAATTGTGCTAAGAGTTGTAATCACTCTAAGTGATAGGTAAGCCTGAGTAGTCCTAAAACTGCTCTAGTTGTTGATAAGTTTTGAATTCAGACTCTAAGAGCCCACATTAGGAAAGCTTGCACTAACTTAGGAGTTTATGGTTGTATCTCTCATTTTGCCAAGATTTTTAAACTGAAAGTCAATTTTCTGTCTCAGTACATTAAAACAACAAAACATTGATTTATTTCCCTGAAACTGGAGTTTGGCAATAAAACAAAGCTGATAAGATTGAGTGTTTCTCCAGATGATGGCCACAAAGATAAATAAAAACAATAAATAACATAAAAAGTTCAAGATTTCTTGAAGAATATACAAAAAGAGATGATGTTGCTAAAAAAAAGCTTTCCTTAAGACTTCAAAAACATTGAGCAGATTGCAGTTTTTCCAAGTAATCGCTTCTAGAAATCAGCTCCCAGGGTAAAAAAAAACAATGCTGAAAGATAATATACTGTGAATATGCTGGGAAAAATTCATGTAGTGAGTGATCAAACGAAAACTACCAATTACCTGCAGAGTGCATTTCTTACAGTTATAGAGGAAAAAATTGGAAATTATTAGTCAGGAAGTGAAATAGAAAACCAGAAGAAGGAACAAGGAGTGAAACAGAGTACAGTCACAAGATTAATTTAAAATATAAACATATCTTGGATTGCTGAGTGTAAGCATATTTCAAACCCAAATGTCCTGACATCTCTTAAAATACTGCTATCTTGGATGAGTTTCATTTCACATGTGTATAGTAGTTAATGAATAACATTTAGAATGCTAATGGTATACTAATGGATTTCATTGGCAGTATGTTGATCTTATTTGAGGAGCAATTAAATAGTTGATAAGTGTATTGCATACTGTGTGATATCAAATTACTTTCTGCATATGTAAGGGATAGTTAAAGAATTGTTTATCATATGACTTTCCTGTTGATCTAGTTCAAAATGAAGCATTTAGAACACACAGAAATCTTATGCAGTGAGCAAATAATTGACAGACTTCTAGTTCTGGTGGATTTTTGTTGTTTGTTTTCTCATTGGAAACTGAAGAAAAATAGGGAAGAGAAAAAAACCAAAATACAAACAAACCTGACCCCCAAAATCAAGCAAGCAAGAAAAACCCTTCCCAAGCCCCCATCTAATTTGTGCTTAGCTGTAGTCTAATATTAGGAAACTCAAGGAAATGCATATGAGCAAATGGAACAAGTGAAGATTAAATTTCTGACCATGCTGTTTAACTAGATATGTCACAGGTTTGTAGGTCCATATAGTTTTCCTACTGCAATAAAACATGTATAACACAAAGAAAATATATTACCAGATAAAAAAGTCTATTGTGACATTCCCAATCTTTTTTTTCCAATATATTAATAAACTGTTACTAAGATAATGCTCTCTACCAGGTTAGGAAAAGATTTAACTACCGAACTACACCAACTGTTCAGTTTAAGTATCATATGAGTTTTTAGTCATTTTAGTCAGGAAAAACTCCACTGGTGTAAACCCAAGTTAAGATGATTTCTACAGTCAAGAAATAAGTGGTGTAGTATTCATGACAGTTTCCAAATGGGAAAAATACTACTACATTGACAAAAAGGATTTCAGCTTTTTCCTCAAATGTAGCAAATATTCTTTTTTTTAAAGTCACATCATTCACTTCCTATTTTACAAGCAAAATTGAGTTTCATTTTAATTTCTGAAGGAATAGTGTTCAGTGGAATATCATTCAAAGAAATCCACCAATTTTCAATTGCATGTTTTCTGAATTTATCACCTATTAACTCTCTGGGCTGCCAGGATTAAAACCACACAGGGACTGTGGCTCAGAAGCCAGAAGCTCCAGGCTTACTGTCCCCAAATCCCAGGTTTCCATTCCAAATATTAAATGGTACTTGGTACCACTGAATCTGGAGATCTGAAAATCCTTGTGGGGATCCAGGAGTCCCTTGGCAGTGGCGTTCAGACATTTCAATCCTAACTAGAAATTTAGGGGTTGTCTCTTAAAAATGATGGAACAAAGCCTAAGAATTTAGATTTTAAGGTGGTTTCATTTAGAATATTTCTATGCAAACCAGTTTGAATTACTGTTCAATGAAATTTTTGCCTTCCATAATTCACTTTTTTTTTTTAAAGAGGTCGTTTTTTTCACTTTTAAATAAATTTTTAATTTCCCATGCAATGAAAATTTTGAGTTATACTGCTTCTGGTCTGAATGCATAAACATATTTATTTGCAAACAGTGAAGTGTGTAACAAAGTAGAGTCTTTACTACTGGTAAAGTCAAATGACACTTTTAACAAGAATAAAAGGCTTCTCAAATATTTAGCAATTAAATAATTCAATTTCAGTGTACTTATAGGATCAAGAGACTTCACTATGTGTAAATGAATTGAAGTTTTACCTCCTAAACCTGTAAGTTTTCCTTCAAAACTTGTTGTCAATATCAGGTCAAATTTGATTCTTTTATTGGAACTATCATGCAAAACTAGTCATTTGTCTGAGGACAGACTTCGATCAATCTAAAAAGCCTTAAACTTGACCTTCTGTGACAAGAGAAGGAAAAATAAAAAATATACTTTTCAAAATGTGTTATAGCTTCATAGAGAAGCTCATGAGTGTTTCAGAGGCTTAGATACAGCTTTAGCCTTCAAGTAAGAGATGTTTTACATTTTAGAAATCTGCAATCAGCTCACACTTGATGGATCGATGGAAAAGAATCAGAAAAGGCTGATGGAGCAACAGACAGAATTTATATAAGGCTACAGTTCATTAACCTGGCAATTGTATTTTAGCTGAATTAATGGAAGAAGGAAGAAAGGTATTAATAAATGTATGTACATGCATTGCAAGCTTTGTTCAACCAAAATAAACCCCCCCAAAATATAACACTGAGTTTTTAACTGATCCCTCACTAGGGGAAACCAGTGTCTTCTGTGCTTCTGTGGTGCCAGGAAAGGAGAGATAGAATCTGTCAGTCATTAAAATGGAAGGCATATAGCGAGGGGGCCGTCTGGAGATGAAATTGGATTTCTCTGTCTGGAGTCTTCAGATTCCTTTTCATTCCACAAAGCAAATTGCTTTACCATAACTTTGTATTAAACAGGAAAGGATTCATCTGGCATAGGTAGTGCTAAAAGCTCATTAAGAACCATACAGTGTATCTGCCACTGAACCCTATAGATTGGAATACCAGCTCTTGTAAAATGCTGGATTCATTTTCCAAACATTTTATACAGCTGCTCATTAACAGCTCCTTTATTTTCTCTGCTGTAGAATTCTTTGCACTATTGCTTTTAATTTTTTTTTATTTCCTTCATTTTTCCTATTTTATTGACAGCTGCTATATTTTTACTGCAGGAAAAAAAGACAGTAACTGCAAATTACTGCATTTAAAATAGAATATTTCAAAAGAACTTGAAGCTATTTCAAGCCTGCTTTTTGCTATACAGTTATCTAATAAACTGAACGCCCCAGCATTACACATAACTGCACTGTCATCTATTCAAGGGTAACAGCTGACACATTATTAATATCAATTACTACCATATACATGACTTCAAAATGCAAGATAATATATCCATTAAGGGTCTTTATCAGGTAGAAGTGCTCACATTATTTTCTCTTCAGCTCTTTTTCTAAAATAATTTATCCATGTCTTCCTCTTTTCACATGATAAGGGCTATCATCGTTGTCACTCTTTATTAGTTCAGTGCTCTAACTGGGTTGTCTTTGAGCATGCTGATTTCAAGAGGTGATAAAATATTTTATTGCTTCTTAACTCAAGATCTCAAGATGTTTCCTGGAGTTCACCTGTGGTATGCAGGAAGAAAAGAAGAACTCTTTTTGTTCTTTTCTTCCTGCATACCACAGGAAGAAAAGTACAGATAATAAAATGACGTTTAGTACAGATAGTAAAAATATGTGGCTTACTAACATAATTCCTGTGGGGGCAGTTCAAGAGAATATTTTTTTCACTGAGAACAGATTTTATGCTCTTTTTAAAGTGTGAAAAAACATATAACTCTCATAATTTAAAATCTAGGAAAATTTAGATTTTATGCTACTAAGATATCTTGAAAATACAAACATATTCCATGTATGTGTTTAATTACCTTGGAAAAATAAAATGTATATTTTGATAATATAGGATTTCATATTTTTTTTACAAAAATCACTTCTAGTTCTCAAATTTATGTTTTTCTTATTCTAAAATCTATTTTTAAATGTCTAATGATGAAGGTATCTCCAAGAAGTAAGTATTTTAATATTTTCTTCAGTTGAATCTTTTAAACAGATACTATTCATCAACCTAAAGGTATGCCACATTAGCTTTTTGAATTTTGAATATTTCCGGTGGCCATACAGTAAGAAACAAAACAGTATTTTTTTTCCTTTCTATGAGCAATGATACAGCTCTTTCCAGCTCTTATCTGACCTAATATAAAACTGTGAGAAGAAAGACTTAATATTTTTTATCTTTGATCATATCTCACCACTATAATTTACAGTCCCACCTTCTGTGACCTGCAGTCTTTATTTTGATTTCAGATTTTCTTCTATGTTTATAATTAAAATATTGAAGAAGACTGACGTGCAAATTATCCTCAGAAAATCAAATGAAGAAAGTCTCTAACCGGTTGATATTTCCCAGTAAGGTGTTATGGTTTGTAGCCTGACACTCTTTCAGCCTCTAATCCACTTTCATGTTTCCCGGATTTATTTTGTTTAGTCCTTGTTTTTACCTTTAACCCATTTATTATCTTGTTATAATTCAAGTACCCTGTAGAAATTGAAGAACATCTCCAAAATGCTCTTATCTTTATCAGCTGGATTTGCAATCTTGTCAAGAACAGCACCATATTTTTAAGAACCCTTTTGCATGGGGCTCAAGATGCCCTGATGATTCCAGCTGGAGTAAGGTTGTTTACACCAATCCTGCCAAACAGCAGGCAATCAACAGCCCATCACTGAAACAGGCCATGCAGCAGAAATGTGCTCAGCTGCTGCTTCCTACCGACTTCCTACTGCTTGGGGCATCCCACAGCCAAAGACAACCAGCATGAAAATAATGAACTCTGAGTATGTGATGAGCCCCATGAGAAAGCTGGAGACAACGTGCCATGAGCCCTACTCTGAAAGCACCTGGGGTAAGAAACAGAAAGAAGAAAAAAAGTTGAAAAAAAGCTGTCGGGCCAATAAGTTTCAGCATTAAAGACTTAATGTATAATGTACCTTCATACCATCTGCATTTTCTGAACTAGTAATATCTAAATAAAGTGAAACTTTCTATGCCAGAGTTCAGAAAAGGGCCATGCTGAAAAACAAAGGCTTTACTGTATTTCACAGAAAAGTCACATATTTTTACACCAAATCTGTCATGACATATATGACATATATGTCATAACATATACAGAATAACTGCAGTGAGAGATAATATCTCCTATTAAACCAAAATATATAGCTAGAGGAAACAGACACACAAACAGGACACATAAGCCTTTCTAGTGAACGAAGTGTAGGCAACGAAAAAATGCATGTTGGAACATACTGAGAAACTGCTTCTGCCAACACACCAGAGTATGGAGAGTGGGCTGGGACCACTGACAGTCCACTGGCTTGCAATCAGAACACAGTGGAGGTATTTGCTCTGATCTACAGACAGGAAAGTGCTTCCAGTCTCTGTATTTATGTGTCGCCCCTGTGCAAGAAACTGTGCAATTGTGAGACTACAACCTGACAGTATTTTTCTATTCTAAATTTACATTAAAAGTTGATACGAGAAAATTATTCCCTGTATATAAGGACTGTTAGGACTATTAGTACTGGTAGTACTGATGATATAATAATGTCTTTTCTTATGTGGATGTAACTGATGGATAAATCACACTCCTTCAACACACATCTTGTGTCTCTGGTCCACAGTCTTCCCTAGTTTTATACATTATTCTGGATATTTCTGGATTTCACTGCTCTCTGCAGTTGTGTGGGGCAGTCATGGAGAATATAGAAACATCTCTATGTGAGACTCCAGAATCAGCTGAAACAGTGACTCAAAGAGGACCCATCTTCTTTGGGAATCCTGTACATGTCATAAGGAGTTAAAGGACTATCCAAAACCTTTGGTACAAACAGAGTTCACTGCCTCTATGCCCTCAAAAGAAAATCACACAAGCTACTACAGTGTCTCCCCTTTACGATCTGATGGACGTGTTACAGAGGTGTGACTCCTGTCAGAAATCTCTGTAGGTGGGAGCCTCTTCTATCATGGCTTTATCTTTTCTAGATGGTAAACTTGGTTTTCAAGTACATTTTCAAGAATTTCCATGGCTTTGGACAGAGGCCAATTTGGCAAGAGAGTTCTGCAGATTTAATACAAAGCAAAAAAATATCAGCTCTTTGAGGTCATTGCCAGCTGGCTGAACTGGTAACAACCTTTTGGTCACAGGAGAAAACATCCTGGAGCCAGGTGGGTTGAGATCAGAAGGGCACAAAGGGCATCTTACACATCCCTTCCTAAGCTGCAGTGTGTAGACCTGAGGAAAATGTATCTGACAGCTAAGAAATTCATGGATTTCTTACCATCTCAGCCAAAATGAGGCCACATTTTTGGGAGGGCTGTGAGAATCCCATTGCAAAGTTTTATTGACATAATTTACAAGGTGCCTTCACAGCAAGTGCAGCCTAAGGATGATGACTAAGCTTGGGACAGATGTGAGAGTCCTGGAAACAAAGAGCTATTCCAGAAAAAAGGGCATGTGGAATATTCCTAGCATATGTTTCATGAAACTACAAGGTCTACATGTTTGCTTCAGTGGTGGGTAAATGAGGAAAATAAAGTGGGAAGGGTGGGAAAGAAAAATAGATCTCTGTGAAGGCACTAAAACGAAGCCTTAGGCAAAGAAACCTGGGAGTCCTTGTTGTCATTCTTCTTCTCTCAACATGCTTACATGCCATCTGTCCTCCAGGAAATTGTTTATCTTAATTTCAACAATTTAGCGGAAATCCTAACCACAGAGATGGTACTGGAGAAGGGAAGCAGACTGTAAGGCATATTTCTGGCTGAGCAGGTGTCAGGACTGTCAGTTTTCTGAGAGAATGAACTGAAGTCTGTACTAAATGCTCTGCTAAAGTGATCTTGCTGAATTGCAAAGGTTCAACAACCCTAGGTTATGCCCTGGAGAAAGAGTAGTTAATTCATTCAATTAATTCTTAGCAATTATTCTAGGATCTGTCCACCTTTCAAAGACATTGGTAACTAAGCATATGAATGAAGCATAGGTAAGACATTTTGCGAGCCTTACAATTAAAAAAACAGGGGTGTTGTCTATTTTGGAAAAAATCCAGTACTGGAAAAAGTTGTAGAGTATTTGAATCTCCAGGGTTAGTGTTACTGGTATGGTACTACTGCTTCCACCTGTGCTTCATGTGGTACTGGTCAAGCTATCAATCACCTAGCTGATATGTTATTTCTATATTATTTCCACTCCTTTCTTGGCCACAGCTTCCTTATACACTTAATTTTTCTTCACACACCAAAAGTCTTGCAACATTTTATACACCATTGGCAGGACACTTCATACTATTTTTTTTCCTGCAAAATAATTGTACCAGAAAAGGTACATATTTTAATGTAATTTATTTCCTGCTAACAGAAGAGGAATTTTTGTCAAAGGATGATAAAGAATCAGTCAGACAGATCTTTCTGATACACAAATTAATATGAACATGTGTTAGAAATAAGTATGCATCTTGGTAAGAAAAATAAGCAGCATTTTTATCTGATCGAAACTTGAACAAACAATGGGCTGAATGAAATTTCTCCTAGTGAATTGAACTTCAAAGAGTTTATGGTGAGTAAGAACTGTTTTATGACTGACTAATTAACAAGAATTGAGAGTGAAAATATATCATTGTTCTCAGAGTAATCCTGCTGGGAAACTTTTAATTAACTAAGCCTTGCAAGTGTGCTTTTCTAATTGATAGTGGGTAGGCGAAATCTTGTATGAGGCATTATTTTTAAGTGGTATTGCTTAGGAGTGAAGCAATTTATGGAGTGCTCAACAGAAATTATATAGATCTGTCTTTTGCACAGGGGAACAGCAGATCCAAAAGGCAAAGATATCTAATCTGACTGAACTTTTTAGAGCATAACCTGATAGAATATTTAAAGCAGCTATAATATAGATAGCATTAGAGATACCCAGAAATTTTTAAAGGAACAAATTTTATGAGGTCCAGTGATCCTGATAAAAAAGGATTTGAGTACTATCAGCAAGGCAAGATGCCAACAGTATTTATAGCTGACTTGTGTTAGAGAAGATGACTTGTGTAAGAATAAACGAGCATCACACCAGGAGAGAGGAGGGACAGCAGACCATGTTACTTATTTCTGAATGCTGGATATTGACCATAGTAATCTGAAAACTACACCCCATCACCCCATGCATATATAATCTGAAAATTGCACCCCATCACCCCATGCATATGTTCGCACAGAATGCAGCCAGAAGGTTTGGCTTGTGTGTGTTTATAAAATTGACAACTTTTTTTGCAGGGTTTTTTTCCCCCAAGGTGTGTGTGTGTGGAAAACAACTTCCAGGTTTTCCAGCAGCCTAAAACACAGGATGTTTATAACCTTCCTTTAATAAAGACATCTGGGAACTTGACTATACTACTCAGCTGGAAAGCATTCTCCCCAAGCCAAAGCTGTATCTACCAATGAGATAAGCGTCCAGTCCGATATCGCAGATCACACAAAGGAATGTTTGCCAGTGCACTGCTCTACTGTTCAAATCCTTTTGTGCTGGTCTTTCTTATAGTTCAGAAGATTTTTTCATTGACTTGTGTGATGTCAATTTTCCAAAACATTTTCGACATTCAATGTAAGGACAGTATCCAAATGTCAGTCATAATATTTTCAGCAGATGACCAAAATATTTTTCTAACCAGAAAGTTATTAATTGGCAGAGGGTGTTCTGTCCTTGCAGATATAGGTCCCAAGCAAGATGATCTGGTGACAAGACCTTTAGAAATTCATAGATAAATATAGTTGAACTAAGATACAGAGCAACAGTTTTGAAATCCATTAAAACAATTTAACCCTTAGGATGGCAGAGGTAAAATGAGAGATTTTTCTATTTCTGATTAAGAACTTTGACCACTTTAACCTTATCCCAACTGAGACAAATACATACCACACTGGGCATGTTAATTAGTGAACAGCTCAGGTTTTCAGTTTAGTAAGCATAACACCACTTTGACAGTGACTTAGTTATAATTGAACCCTCTCTTCTTAGTTGTTACCTGCTCACACGAAAGAGAATTGTGACAAGAAATTATAAAAAAATATTAAAATCTTTATGTATAAGATATAGAATACAATTGGATCAAATTTCTTTATTTATTATATTTCTAGTTCTGGTGTTTCATTTACAGTTTGGATTTAAATTATTTAGGATAAAAATGCAAAAAATTCAGTTGCCAACATTTAATGTCAGAATGTCAGACTGAAATGGTCCATACAAAATGGTACTTTTTTGACTGGTTTTGAAATCAGCAGATGAGAAAAATAAAAAAACCTCATTTATTTAAAGTGATTAATGCAGAATGTTCAGAACAGGCTTTCTAAACTCATGAGATAAAACCTGTGTTCTGGGGTTGAAATCTTTTTGCTCCTGATGCCTTGTAGCATTATCTTCTTTGTCACTAGTTTTCATAGCCTGTATATATTTTCTGATTCCTTCTTTCTGTTATCTCAAACACAGGATCTATGTCCATATCTTGCACTACAATGTTTTTAAGATCAGACCTCCTTATTCTTATACACATTTGTAAAAATTTGTCCCGTAGAGAGGTTTAATCTAGATGAGACAACCAGATGAATGTGTTATAGAGTGGTAGCAAATACTTTGGTGTCATTCAGGCTTTTAAAAGGCAGAAATCAAAGCCAGATGGTGTAAAGGTGGAGCAATAATGTTGCACAAAACCACCAGGCTCTCTTCTGATGGCCCTAAGAAACTCAGTTTCAAAGATGCCAACCCTAGTCAAACTGCATTCTTTTGCTTGGTAGTCCAGGCTGTAACTAACTATTACAGCATTATAAACTGCTTTGAACTCTTACTGAGTTGGAGTCTTTTAAAGGTCTACATTTCCAACAGGCAAAGAGATAATGTTTCCATTAGCCAGTCATTAACTTCTGAGCTTTCAAAGTAAGAAAACAAGGCTTAAGATCAACTTTTGTCTACAACCACAATCTTTTTACACAAATGGTAGGGTTTTTTTTTCATTCTGGTGTGGAAATATGTGCAGATAAAAAAACCCAAACTAATCATCTTGTAACTACGCAAGAGAATTATAGAGACCAGGGTTCTATTTTGTTTTATATCACATCTGGATTTTTACTCATGAATTAACATACCTAGTATATTTCATTATTTTAACGGATACAAATGGTCTATAATTTCCTGACTCAAAGCATACTAAAATCAATGACAGTTTTAAATAAAAGGAGGTGATTTTACTCACTTATCTTTTGATAAGAGGTCATTCAACTCACTTATTAAAAAATACATTGACTACATGGGGAGATAAATCCTAAAAATATCTACATAAGATATAGGTTCCTTATTCAAGTTAGAATTTTTAAGTTGAAAGTTCATCTCATATACAGTGAAATTCTAGATTCCAGATCATCCTTTGATTCAGAAGAACTGGAACATGAGTTCTACATTAGGAATAGAGTGAGATCAATCCTTCCATACTACTCTGAAAGTCCTGTAGAAACCAGCAAGTCCAAAATGAGTGGCAAAAAATCCCCCACTCAAAGCAAATAATTTTGGTTTTATTTTTAAAAAAAAGTAGTAATATTTTTAAAATTAGGGTGGTAGTTGGTCATATTGTGTCTTGAGTTTGAAGCAAAGTGGGATCTGGTTGGGCAGGACTTTTTTTGACAAAGGTGAATTGCCAAAAATTATTTCAGATGTATATGTGATCATAGAAACACAGTTTTCTGGCTTTAAGCAGCAGAACAGCAATTGCAATTATGAATGCTGTTTCTGCTTCAAGGTCTTAAGGAGGCTGGGATCTAGGAGATAGCCAAAGATGGAAAGCACGGGTGATTTTCCATCTCATTTCTAGTTGATTCAATGCAAAGATTTGGTGATACCTTCCTTCCTTTCTTTTCTAGTGACCCTACCCTTGTGCATTTCTATTTGCTTGAGAAACTGCCAGATGCAATGTTTTTCTTCATTTTTTCTAGTCCTACGAAAAACATGACTCATGATTCACTCTTTTCCCTTCCCATCATATATCTTTTAACAGACCCTTGATCTATTCAAGATCTCCTATGACCTTCTATTTATCTTATTTTTTTACCTATTTCTCTCAGTCATTAAGATACGCATTCTTAGAGATTTGATCACCAGAAATCTTCTCTGTGTTGCTTTTGGACCACTGCCTTTTACATTTATTAACTATAACTAATGGGAAGAAAACTTCTTGATTTTGGACCACATTTGCTCTTTCTTTGGCTTTGTCCATTTTGTTGCTTTCAAAGAAAGCAAAATATCCATTTTGTTCCTTTCATGCAGAAGAAAAGGAGATAAAAAGGGAGGCACTCCAAACCTTAAGATGGATGTCACAAAAAAAATGCCAACTTTTGAAAGAAAGGATCTAAAATATTTTTGGAACACAATCTATGGCAGAATGTTTAATGGTAAATGCCGAGAATTATCACTCAAAGGAAGTTCTGGTGATCCTGAAAATTATCAATTAATAATATTTCCAAACATTGACAAGGTGCATGGCAAATTAGCAATAAATGAGCAATAAAAACTGCAATTTATATTAGAGATTTTGTCCTTAAGACAATCATATCTATTGTTTGTACATATGATATTTGTAGAGATGACTTTTCCACACAGTCAAAAGAATTGTAATCACATTAAAGAGAAATATTAGCAATTAATTAGTGCAGGGAAGAAACTGAGAAGACATAGAATTTTATTATGCACAATCTTTAAATATATGTTTATTTTGTTATGCACAAAAAATGCTGTAGGATCACCTAAATTATATTATGAAACTACTAACTCTTTGCTAGTCACTCTAATAATTACTGGTGAGGCCAGTGTTCATTAATAATTTCTGTGTGAGGAAAGAGTACATTTGGAAGAGCGTAAGGAAGAAGAGCAAAGAAACCTCCTTTAATACTTTGTCCTCCGTTTGTGTAACAATGACTCTTCACATTGCATTCTCTTAGCCCCAGAATGAAGAGTCCTCACTCTTTTTCTCATTTACAGAATTAATATAAAGGTTGAATATAGTTCCACACAGAGGAACCAATTACACCATAGTTTCTTAAATGCTGGCTTCAGCACTGGAGAAAAGTAGAGACATTCTGAACCCTTCCCTTCTGGACATGAATTTCCACATCTGCTTTACATTCCACCAGGACTGTTTTCATAGCTATTTAAAGTAGATTGCTGAAATTTTCTGGATTAAAAGCAGTCCTAAGGGATAGTTTGCATATAGAAGAAATGCTGTAGGATCCCGATAGCTTGTAATTTAAGGATTTAAAGCCTGTGCATAGTTTTCCTAAATCACTATACCAATCTTCTCTTTACGATTTTTATAATATTCAGTTGGCCTCTTCCTAACTGTGTATTAGAATATGGTGTTCTGACTTCAGTGGAAGAGCATCATAGTGTAGAAGTCATCCCCCATAAGGAGCAGTAGGACAGCTCAAAATTAGCAGGTGTTTTAAACACAGATAATCTCCAGACTTCTATGTAGCACAAGGAAAGCAGGACGAGGTTTTGTGCAGATAGTTGAGCCAATGCATTCCTTAAGCCTAGCACTAAGGATCAGGCTAATCCCCTGGCTGCCCTAGAAGGTGTTCCTTGTTTTTAGCAGTGGGATCACACACGGACTCAGGGTAGTGCACCTCCCACTGCACCACAGCTCACAGGCTCAGGGCTCTGCTGAAATTCTTGAAAACTCTGCCTTGTAGTCTTGTCTGCTTGGGTGGCCACACGGCTGCATTTTGCACAAATATTTTGGCTTGTTCATTCAGTCTACATAAAGAAACTCACCATTACCACCTTTTAAACTGAGAAATACAATCATCTTCTGTACACAGCTGCCAAAGCTAATTCCCTATGGACCTCACTTTTCCTATGGATCTTATTCTCCATTCTGTTGCTATGTACTCTGCTACAGTGTAACTTTAGGATAAGGCAAGAGTTAATGCTCCTCTTAAGGCGTTCTGGTTACATTTCTTGTTCTTTTAAAAACAAAGATGAATACAGAATCTAAAAAGGATAGAAAACTTTACTGGATTAGAAGTTTTGGTTTTGTATGAGTATTTGTGTGTGTGTGTGTATAGTCATTCTTTTTAAATGACTGAAAGAATGATCTGTAATTTCTCACTAAATCAAAATGAATTGGAAATGTGGAAGAGAGAGATTTTCATAATTTGAGAAGCACTGACATCAAAGTAAAATTCTAGGTACTCCAAATTTCAGCCATTATCGATCCTGTTCATATTATAGCTATGTTCTCCTATCTAATGAAAAGGTATTGACAAGATTAGAATGGAAAACATCCACTTTGAATTTTTATCTTTTCTAATGTGTTGCCTGATATCAAACAAGCATGACAGATAGCTAATCTAAGTTCAGCAAAGTCAAAGGAAAAAGTTCAATTTGAAATGAAAGAATGTGTAATCAGAATTTATGTCCTTCACAATGATTAACTTTTTTTGGGAGGAATGTTATAATTAAATTCATGTTCTAATTTTAAATTAGTTGAGAAGCTCCATGGAAATGAAATTGATTTTGTCTTTTACTTTAAGCTCTCTCGCTTGTTTTGGCTGGTAGCAACACTTTTGTCAGCATTAATTGCACCTAACACACAAACATTGGCATATGCTATTATTCTACTTCTGTGCCAAAGTGTGAAGAAAATACCTAAAATGTCCAAGCAATAATCACATATTATACACATTAATATTTTTGATACTTAAACAGCATTGAACTGATTGTACTAGGTCTGTCTGGGTTGACATTCTTCACAGCAGTCCATATGGTGCTGTGCTTTGCATTTATGACTACACCACTGCTTGTATCACCACTGCTGGTATCAAAGATCTTAATCAGTGAATAGAAAAATCCCTCATTTTAGTCTTGGTTATTAGTGAATAGTCCTTATAAAGACTTTACACTTCCTTTTTCTGATTCTGCACACGGGGACCCCACCCCTGCCTAGAGAGTGAAGGGGCGGAGGCAAGGAACAGCCTGGAAAGCTGGGATAAGGGAGAGGGGAGGAAGGAGGGTAATTGCCATACAAAGGGGCTGTTGCCTGGAGGCTGACTGGCCATTTGTCTGCTTGTGAGATGGTGAATGATTGCTTTTGCAAGTGCTTATCCCTCTTTTCTTTTGCTTAGTCTTTATCTGAATCCATGAGTTTTCTTACTTTTACTTTTCTTATTTTTTACCCCACCCCATGGCAGGCAGGGGTATGTTTGGCATTGAGTTAATGACTTTGTGTGTGTTTAATTTCTGGGCCAGGTAAACCCACCACACTGATCTGTATTTCATTCTGTGTTAATTTTTTTCATTCTAAGCAGCCATATTAAAATTAAATTTATATACAAAATACTTGCACAATGGAAGCATTAAATACAATCGGAAAGATCCACTGAAGTGAATATTCCTAATCTCACTTCAGAATGAAACTCTGTTCATTGTAGTACTCAGAGCTGGTCTGGTTTTAGCAAGAACAAAATGAGAGATAAAGCAATCTCACCTCTTGAAAGTAGATCCTCTTTTTAACCTCTAGATACTCTCATACATGAAATACCTATCTCAATACAAGGTAATAATGTGCAATGGAACAGGTGTTCTAACATTACTCAAATCCTAATGTTGACAGACTTAGTGTGATTTCATTTATGTGTTAGCAGAACACTAAATTCCAAACACCCTATTTCTTTATATATAGCTGGCATTTTGGGAATGATATCAGCATAATATTCAGCAATAGGAAAAAAAGAAGCATTTAAATATATCACAAAATTGTTTCTGCAATTTTAATTTCTACCACTATGCCAATAAAAAAAAAAAAAAATTATATCCCTTAGTTTACAGGCCAACCCAGAAAATACCCAGGTTCTATACTTACTCATGCTGTACTAAATACATTAGACAACATGAGAAATATTTTTCTGCCAGATGTTTCTCTTGTGTTTTATTTAAATGCTGGCTTTATGATAAATAGCAAACAATGAATAGTACTTCAGAGGTACTTATTTGATTGCTGATAAACCAAATCCAATATTCATAATGTTGAAATCTCAAAACTCCACTTTCTATACAATATTCACTAACGTGTTGACTCTTTTTTATGCTAAAAAGAATTATTCAGAAATAAACTGCCTTTTAGAGTCTAGCAGACTAAATCTTTGAAGGGATTAGGAACCACTATGATTGTATCGGAAACTTCTTAAAAATCAAAATAAATTATGCTATTTCTAAATAAGCCTGGAAACATGAATCATGTTCTTAAAAGGGTCATAATTATATTCATGTTAGGCCAAGAAACTGAATCAGAAAGGCAAGACTAAAGGATACCCAGTCCTCCAGTCTTCTGACATGTTTCAGAGTAGATTCAAAATTTTGCTTGCTGACCTCTTATTTTGGCTTGATACCCAGCCACAACTTATTCCAAAATCTATTTAATGCAGGCATTTCTTGATCATGAGTCTTGGATGAATCAGTCACACAGAAGTACCTCTGGCCTATCTGTCTTGCTAGCCTCTCAGCCTGACAAAGCCAGGGCTGATTTGTAAACCACTTATAAGATTTTGTTGAAAAACAGTAAAGACAAAACAGATGCTTGGAGCTCCTCAAAAGCTCTGGGACAGTTAACTCATGCAGATAATCATATTCTGGTTAACAAACATTTAACCAGAATTATTTCCCAAACTGGATACTGCTACATGTAAATCTGATACAATGCTCAGACTACTTGGAAATAAGTAATACATCACCTTTCCCCGGTCAACATCACATCCCAAATCACTGAGGAGTCATACATCTCTAATCAATGCTGGCAACAATTCCTTAAGTTTTGAGTTATCAGCTCTCTGGGATTTCTGTCAGTTGCAAACCAGAAACTAACGCAATGATCTCTTCACTAATATCCCAAAGCCTTTGTATATCCCACAGTGAATCTATTCAACTCTGGGTTATTCCTGAAGGCCAAGATCCGTCTGACTAAAACTGGTCAAGAAGGCCTAAAGACCTCCCTGCATTATAGGAAATTATTTGCTAAATTCATTAAGTAATGCTCCTGTTCTACTCAGCCCTGATGAAAATATCCAATAAAATATTCTGCTTCAGGAAACAAATATCAGAAAGCTGTTTATCAGCTGTGGGCATCTTTGGGGAATAATGTAGGAAATATGATCAGTGAGGGAAGACCGACGAATTTGCAGCTCACAATCCATAGAAAATGAAAGAACATTCAACAGCTGTACTCAACTTTTTGTGCCAACCATCTCCCAATGGCAGAAATAATTGTTCCCGTGTTTACTGAGCAGACAGAATCTTGCTAAGCAGAGATAATAAACTAGGTAGGGGATTTGCAAAGCAATTTCAAATATTAGAATTTTTATAAAGTTGAAAATAACTAATTCTTAGTATAGTTCTGCCTCTATTCTTAATGTAAGAATTAACCAGGCAAGTGCTTGCATATATGACGCATTGAGGTTTCTTTTAACCTTATTTTCTAACTGTTGCAATAATAAAAATGGATTAAAGCTCTATTTCAGGAGCTTCTTAAACTGGAGTTTTATGATAAAAAGAAACTATTTAAATATTATTCTCTGAAGTCAACTGCAGCCTAATGATACCAGTAACAGCTATAATTTCCATAACTCAAAAAGAACCAAAACAGAAGAAAATAGTTTCTCATTTGAATATTTTCTAAGATGGCTAGTTTTGGTTTTTAGACAGAACTCTGCTTTCTGTACTACTTAATACATAATTCAGCAGTGTCATTCTTTGTCACAATAACTGAAGATATTGTTTAGTTAAACTAGGAAATCAATCCCTATCATATAACATTTTTATGAACAGGTCATATACAGTGTAAAGAAAAGGGAAAAAGCAGGCAGACATGACTAAAAGGGCAAAAGAATAGTTCTTAGGATTGATGATAATTTATACGGTCTTAATCTCAAGAAAGTACTTTGAAAATATCTTAAAGCTTTTACTCTTGGGCTGAAGAAAAGAGAGTTCACATGGTCTAAAGCAGCCCTTTCATTCGGGTCAGAAGTGCATTCCCAAATGTACCCACAAAGCATCCCTTGGTTTGTGTCATTGAATAGCACTGGAACATGCAAACTCAGTTTGTCTCAGGTGTAACTGAGCCATTTCTGTACTCTGCATCTCACTGAGCTGTGCTGCTGCACCTCATGGTTGGTCAGTTCATGGGCCTAAATTGGAACTGGTCAAAGTTAAATATAATGAGCATAGAACAGATTTGAGATTCTCAAGAGCATTTTACTCAGTAAATTGGCCCTTATTTCTCCATACTGCTTTCACGTATGGATGCACATCCAGAATCCTTCCTTAGGAGGTATAGTTTGGCCTGGTGCACTCCATCATGGTTGTGGTGGATCAACATTCCTCTGCTGATCCTTTTTCTTGCCTTTAGCTCACCTCCTGATACATGCCACGCAGAATCCAGTGTGTCCATGATCAAACAGCATCAGGTTCTTCATCCTCAGGCAGGATGAAAAAAATTGGGATAGCAACAAACCCACAGACTCTGAGAGAAAACTTAGCTGCTTTTTTTTTTTTCTTTTAATTTGGAAAAGCCAAAAGAGAAAGGGAAGCAGAACACAACCTTCCATTTCTTCCAGTGGTAGTGATCCTGTGTCATTATATATGGCAGCCTCTGGGACCTGGCAGCACTATATTCCAACTCCAATAGGGCTGATGATGTCAAGAGGGTATGGGGTCACAGTCCTCCATCGTGTTGCCTTTGGGATGGAAAACGCTAGGAGCATTTGAGTATCAGGAAAAGGATCTTGTAAATTCTTCATTAAAAGCAGAAATGTACCAGCTTATATATATATATATAAAAATATGTAAAATAATCTAAATTATATCTCAACATAGTAACTTTATTAAGAATTGATATAATTTTATTTGATCCATAACCTCAGAAATAATAATCTTTCCTAAGGATTTCCTCCCTGTTTTCCTCTTACTTTCCTATCGCTCCTCCTCCCTCATTATTCTTCATTTCCTGTGTTCTTTACCTCCTTTCTCATGACAATATGACCAATAAGAGTCTTTATTGTTTTAATTTTTGCAATGGGCTATCAAGCAAACACTGAACTTTCTGAATGTGCTTGTGTTCACTAGCGGGTTCAGAAATGCCGACAGTCCCAGAGAAGACTTGATCACATACAGCCAAGTTGAATAAAAATCTGAATGGTTTAGTCTGTGAGTTGTTAGGTTGTAGATCTCAAATATCCAAAGTTCAGTTACTATTTAATTTGCTTTAATTTTTGTCATTTTGGGTGTGTTTGATTGTTGGGGGGTGGGGGGTGGATTTTTGCTGTTTGGGGTTTTTTTGTCCAAAAGAAGAATGGAAGCAAATAAAATTACCTGATTGCACTGTTCAGAAGTGAGCGGAGAGAAAAATAGACAAAAGAAATTTAGTTCTCCCTTAAATTCCACGAAAGCTTTTATAACTTGCAAAGTTGTCTCTCATAATTACATACACATTTTCTGACAGCCGTAATACCCCTTCTCAGCAGACAGCTGAAAGCATCCTAGATGACACAAAATGTTTGCTTTTATTAAACCCATCACGGATCCTCTGGCCTCTGATACTACACATTTGTTTATCAGCTTTAAAATGCCAAATTATTTTTTATTGCTCTTTTTTGTCTTAAAGAAATGTTGTATTTGAACTTATATTATGATCTCTTTATTGATATAGCTTGAGCTATATATCTGTGTTGAAAAACAGTGTTCCTTTTAGCTCAGAGGTAACTGTTTTTCCTAGAAAAATAAAAAAGTGTTTCCTGCAAAAGTACAAAAAAAAACCCCAAACCTTAATATCATACATCACATCAAAGAATTCAAAATATTTCTGTCATCAAAATGGCTGTTGAAGGTGATAAACACTGAAACTTCTGAGGAATGTAGTAAACTGTATTTGATGGATTGGGATTTCTAATTGTTCTTTGGAACAAAGGTCTGACTTTCATTTATATAGATTTACTGCTTAGAACAACTGAGCCCCAAATCCAAGCTGTGTATTCCAAAAGCTAGAATTTCTGGTTAAAAAAATTTTAAATGTAGGTGAAAAATAGAAGACTAAGTGTAAAAGGTATGGCTCTGTGCATAATTTATGTAGCAGCGTGTTGTGTTTATGTGGCAAGGCTTTGGTGGCACAAGGGGCTGCAGGGGTGGTTTCTGTGGGAAAATACAAGACGCTGCTCCCACGTCACCCAAAGCCATTTTCGGGTAGCTCCAAGACAGACCCACTGGTGCCAAAAGTGAGTCTACCAGTGGTATTGGTAGTGCCCCCGTGGTAGCATAAATAAAAGGTACAAAAAGTTTTGCACAACATGATCTGGAAAAGAGGAGTGGGAAAATGTAAGAGAAACAACTCTTCAGATATCATAGTGAAAAAGAAAAGACACTGGAGCAGAGATTTCCCTGCGTTCCATGGACAAGACAATGGTGACACAGATTGTCCACCTGCAACCCATCGAGGTCCATGTTAGAACAGACATCCACCTCTAGCCCATGGAGAAACCTATGCTAGAGCAAGTGGATATGCCTGGAAAGAAGTTGCACCATGTGGAGAGACCATACTGGAGCAGGCACCTGACAGGAACTAGCCCGGAGCATTCACTCCCACAGAAGCAGGTTTTCTGGCAGGGCCTGGGACCCCCAAGGGTCCCCACAGAGCTAGCAGTTTGTTCCTGAACTACTGCACTGTTGCACTGGGGGCTTGTGCTACTTT
Organism: Pachycephala philippinensis; assembly: GCA_013397055.1. Lineage (NCBI taxonomy): Eukaryota > Metazoa > Chordata > Aves > Passeriformes > Pachycephala > Pachycephala philippinensis. The sequence goes on from VWZT01011959.1 coordinate 62,506, forward strand.
GTAGCAGCCACAGTCCTCCTGGAGAGAGCGTCCCTGCAGGAACAGCCTTTCCAAGGGCACGGGCGAGCCTCCCTAGGCAACGGGTGATACCAGCCAGGTAGCAGCTTCTGCTGCTACAAGTGATTTCAGCTCTTGTGATTTCAGCTCTTGTGAGATCAGCTCTGGCAGTATCACCCAAGGTGACGCGGGGAAAGAGAGACAGGAATCTCGTATGGCGGTTCCACGGAAGTAGCTTCTTTATTGCCGGGCCACCCTGACGGGTCAGGGGTCTGCAGCAGAGCTCCCGCGAAGGGAGGCCAGGGACGAGACTTCCCTAACCAAGGATGCCACCGCGGCCGTATTTATGGGGAAAGCAGGGGTGGGGTGGAAACCAACTAGCCAACAGGGTGCAGGGGATTTACATAAAGAAGAAAGGCATGCTGGGTGTTGCTGATTTTGTCGCCGTAACCCAAAAGTGAGTGGCTTATCTCTGAGTCCTCCAGGGGAGTGCAGAGAGTTCCTGCCTTGGAGGCTTACAGCTTTCCTCACTGCACCCCATGGAAAAGACCCACACTAGTGAAATTATTGAAGTATTGTACTCTGTGAGAGGGACCCCTCACTGGAGCAGGGGTGGAGCAAGAGGAGGGAGTGACAGAAATGAACCTTCATGAAATTCCTATTCCCTGTTTCTATACGCTGCTCAGGGGAAGGACAAAGATGTGTTGGGAGTGAAGTTGAGTTTGGGAAGAAGAGAAGTGTAGGGGGAAAGTGTTTGCGGATTGCTTTTGTTTCTCTTTATCCTACTGTTACAACTAATTAGTAATATATTTTAATTTCCCCAAGTCAAATTTGTATTTCTCATGACAGTAATAGGTAAGTGATCATCCTGACTATCCCAGCCCATGAACATCTCATTGTACTTTCCCCCCATCTCCTGATGAGAAGGTGTGAAAATGCAGCTTGATGGATGCAGCCAGGCAAGTTTAACACACCACAACCAGAAAAGTTTTCTAGTCTCTATTTGCTACGTGCTGTTGTCGATTAAAAATGTAAACTTCTTCAGAAGTTTTACCAGAAGCTTCCAGGGCATGGGATAGATTGCCTTTAAGGAGTCCCCACATTCCTTACTGGGAAAAAAAGAAACAAACCTCAAAACAAAGCAAAACATGAACTTTAACATGATGATAGAGAAGAAGGAATAAAAATAAATTATTAAAGTATTACTTTTCAACTGGAAACTCTTTGAAGTTTAGTCCAGGGAATGATAGGCAATAAGATGGGAGAGAAAGAGCTGAGGCTGAAGGACGTGTTAAAATGAGAAAGAAAAGCACTTTGAGACTGTATAATTCTAGAAAAAGGGGAAAAAACAAGTACTTATGTTTTGATTTGAAAAGGAATTGAAAAAGCTCTGTTTAGAGAAGCAGGGCAATGGAATCACTGAGAAATAATTTGAACAAGAGTGAGAAACACATTTAAACTTGCATGATCAGAGGAAACATTAAGACTCTAAGACTGATGAAAGAGGGAGCAGGTGGAAGGAAATTGAATAGGCCAGAGAAACCAATCATTTTAGTATCAGCATTTATTGTGATTTTACACACTGTGATCACATTTATGAATTTAAAATTTGGTAACACATATGATTTTTTGAAGTAACATTATGATGATACAATGATAAATAACGGGAATGACTCCAGGAAATCAGAAAAAAAAATAGTTTAAATACTATTGACATTTGATTTCTTGGCTTTAATCACCTGAACAAAGTCTTGCAGAAAAGGAAATTTGGTATTACATATCATAAACTTGAAGAAGAGGAAGGGTGTAAACTATTTGTGCAAAAATGCAACCAAATCAAACAATTTTCATATATGTACAGGGATTTGGAATAAGAAAAGAAATACACTACCTTTTAGATTTCATTGCAGAGAAAAGTTTCAAGAAGGTGCATAAATAATGAATTAAATTGTTTTGTTGGCAAAGATCAGGAGATCAAGCATATCATACTTCTATAAAGTATTTATATTTGTTCTATATTAACATGCTCCTTATGAGTGTTCAATGTATGATGCTTTCATAAAGCACACCAGGCAGTCTCTACTACAGGTAGAGATGAAAGATGATCCATCTCAAGATAATTTTGCAAAAGAATTTATTTGTAAGACTTAAATTTGCTGCCTTTCCAGGAAATTTTATCTCTATCATGGTTACAACATCCCTCCTAGATTGCCTTTCTCGTCATGCCTACCCAGCTGCACAGTGACTAAATTTGCTTAAGGAAGTGCCAATCTCCCCTGCTTCAGAGCCCTGCCCTTGGCAGTTGAAGCTGCCAGGACATGGCAAACATCTGGGCAACCTTCATGCTGATCCCATTCCAAGTGTGATGTGTATCAGACTGGTTAACAAACCAGATGTAATCTGTCCCTGGGATTTTCACACAGATTATATTGGTTACATTGGAGCAGTAGTAACAGAAAAAATGTCCCTAATAAAAACCCAAGCTGGAAATAACACTGTTATGTGGGTTGAAAGGTTTTCATTGCAGATTTTTAAGGAAAATCATGGGGATTTGGGAGGCAGGGGAAGGTATTTGTGTTAGAGGAAAACATTTTTTCATTAATGAGCTGAAAAATGAAATATTCTAGCTAAACACCAAATTCTGTAGAAATTTTGTGAAAGCTGTAGGCTTTCTTCCTGTTTTCTTTGTTCCCAGAGCTTTAGCTGGACTGGTTTTCCCATAACACAGAACTGCCTAGGAAGCTTAAAAATCCTCTCTTGACAAGTTAATTAGAACTATTGCTGATAAAATATGTGTTTTTAAAAAAAATTGTGAAACTTACTGAGAATTTTTTTTTCTGAGTCAGGGAAAGGTCAGGAATTGAGAATCCACATCTCCATCAGTGGTGAAATAGTCCTGTAAGTGGACAAAATTTAGAAAGTTGGCTGCTTTTCTTTGGCAAGATGTTTGTCAGGAGTTGAAGATGTTTATTGTTTAGTATCAATGTGAAATATCATTAACAGCTTTTAATGCATTTTAGCCTTTTAAATAATTGCTTTCATAGTTTCTGATTTCTGTGGAAGACTGCAATCTGTGCAGAGCTCACTGGTTTCTGATGCTGCTTGTTATTTATAACCATAAATTATATAGTCAAACTATGTAATCTTAACCATTTAGTTCTGATACTGCCCCAGCTAATGAAATCTCTGAGCAGGGCATCTCCTGCTAACAGGGAAAGGTGTGTATCCTTCCAATACCACCTGCAGACCTATTCAGTCACAGTTAATGAATAGCTACATTAGTCACTACACGGCAGCTTCTTATTTCTTCTTTGCCTCACAACTTACATGTCAGAAGATAGGTTATATTTCTTCCAGCTATTTACTTTAATGGCTGCCATTAAGTGCTTGGTAGCTTCCTTAGGCTCTGTCTGTAATCAGCGAAGAAAGGTTTCTCCAGACGGTTGAATGGGAGCATTCGTATCAGGTGCTGTTCAAAATGCTCCGGGTGAACCCTCTTTGCTTTACTGTGGAAACTGAGTGGGATGAATACCCTGGAGAATAAAATGTTGTTATCAGTCTATTATTAAGCAATTTGCTTCAAGTTTGTTTGTTCCACCATCCCATCTTGAAAATCGGTTTGGAGGTTGGTTTATTTCTTGCTTTCGTTTTTGTCTCGTGGCTAGTTCTTCTGCTTCTTTCAGTATTTCTGCTTCCTTGCAAGATGATTTGTCTGATCACACTTTTCCTTCAGCTCATATTCTATGCTAGTAAACCATTTTGAGACCACCTTTGTCACAACAGTATGAGAACTGTTATGGAAAATGTCCATAACAGCTATGTCACAAAGCAAGCAGAATCATGCCCTGATCCTAGTCACAGCCTCAGTCAAAATTGCTTTCTGGGAATACCTCAAGATCTTAGATACAAAACAGAGAAGCACTGGCAAGAAGACCTAATTACCTTTGGGTTGGGTTTGGTTTTTTTTGGGGATGGGACACTGGAAAGGATAATTCCAATTTCATCTGATTCCTATAACACTGAAAATTGTTATTTAAAGCCTAAAGGATGGGATGCCATCCAGGGTCAAGAAGTGTGCTTATGGGAATCTCATGCAATTTAACAAGACCAAGTTCAAGGTGCTGCGCCTGGGTTGGGATAAACCCTGGTATCAACACAGGCTGGGGGATGAACAGATGGAGAGCAGCCCTGCCAAGAAGGATTTGAGAGGTGGGTGAGAGGCTGTACATGACCCAGCAATGTGCACTTGCAGCCCGGAAAGCCAAACATATCCTGGGCTGCATCCAAAGCAGCGTGGGCAGCAGGGCCAGGGAGGGGATTCTGCCCCTCTGCTCTGCTCTGGTGAGACCCCACCTGGAACTCTGCATCCAGATCTGGGGTCCCCAGCACAGCAAGGACATGGACTTGTTGGTCCAGGGAAGTCCATGAAGATGATCAGAGGGATGGAGCACCTCTCCTGTGAGGAAAGGCTGGGAGAACTAGGATTGTTCAGTCTGGAAAGGAGAAGGCTTCAGGGTGACCCAACTGGGGCCTTCCAGTACCTGAAAGGAACTTAGAGAAAAGATGGGGCAAAATTATTTAAAGGGGCATGTAGTGACAGGACAAGGGGGAATGGTTTTAAATTGAAAGAGAGTGGGTTTAGAATAGATATTAGGAAAAAATCCTTTATTGTGAGGGTAGTGAGGCACTGGACCAGGTTCAGGGCCAGGCTGGGTAAGGCTCTGGGCAATCTAGTCTAGTTGATGGTGACCATGCCCACAGCGTGGGGGTTGGAACTAGATGATCTTCAAGGTCACTTTCAAACCCAAACCACTCTATGATGATGATTCTATGAAACAATAATTCCTCACACTTACAGTTATCCATTCTGGGTGTAAATGGTTCTTGAAAGACATGCTGGCTACAAAAAATAGCAGGTTGCCAAAATATCATGAAATGCCCAACCACTGTTTGATTGAATGGTATATTCTGGACAACGGTTTATGTAAAAAATGCAATCCATAACTGAAAAGTTATTTAAGCATGTAAATCTTTTTAGGCATATGATAAATATCAGTAAGGATCCAAATCTATGTATGTCTAGACTTCATACTGTGCTTTGGAATTGCACAGAAAAAATATTTCTTTTTCATTCAGTGAAATATCAGCAATTCTATATCAATGAGTCTTTCTTTTTTATTATTATTCAAAATAATCTCTTATTTGAGTGCTATTGTATTCTAAGCATAATTTCTGGTTTTTCTGTATAACTACTTTTCCTATATTAAGGTTATTCCCTGTATATTTTCTAGGAAAAATATAATTTACTGTTTGTTACTATGTCTCATATTTCCATATGTTCAGTCCAGATTATTGTATTTGTATATAGCAAAAATCAAATTTATTAGAAAGGGAGATTTTACCAGGTATTTCACATCAAATATCACACTAAACCAAATTTGTCTACTATGCTCTCCTCAGTTTCCTGCTTTTTTCTTTCCCTGTTCATTTTCCATCTCTTCTTGTTTCTTTACATCTAAAAAGGTCTCATGTATTTTTCAGTATCCACTCCCATAGATTTGGTTAGTCATATATGAATCTTAAAATAAAAAGGAAAGAGGAATAATTTTGGGTTGTTTTATAAATCACTGGTAGTCACTCTTAGGCCACTTCTATAGACTATTCAAATATAGCAAAATTAGAGGAAGGTTTTCCAACACTTTTGTATGTTGCTTGTAGAGGAAAATTTTGCCCAATATTATCTCGGAGGTTATAGTGCCCTCTAGTGCTACAGTTCTAATTTTTTTTTTTCTCACTAGCTCTAAATACATAGAAGACAAATAAAATGAAGTAATACTCAGGGATCTAACCAGTGTCCAGGAAGGACAGAGGGTACAGTAGCAATCATGTGGCATAGGTTTTCAAAACCACATGAGTGCTTATGAATTTAAGAGGCATTTTTCCACATATTGCTCTTGGATGAGGGAGGCCTTGGCACATTTACACAACTATGCTAAGTTTAGGATGCAGTAGTCTCTGTGGGAGAGGTTGAGAGGTAGCTGACAAACCTGAGAAAACGATTTGGCATATTCTTTTTGGCACCCCAGTATCAGGGAGGGAAAATATTGCAACATCCTCAGTACCGCAAGCATTGCTTTGAATTGTTGCAACTTTCTTTCTTGCTGTTCACATGACGTCTGAAGGATGAGTTCAACAAGCATTTTAGAATTTTTTGTGTTAGATCGGAGACTGAGGGGAAGAAAAGATGGACTACAACAGATTAGAACAATATGGGAAGGAAATAGACTCACTGTGAAAGAAAGATGAAAAAGCAGAAAAATAAAATGTCTTTAAAAGGAAGATAACTAAAATTCTGGTATCTACTGCCTTAGGATTAACAGATTTTATGCAGTGAATGAAAAAGAAAGAAAGCCCATTTATTCACATTTTCTGTTTTTGCACTGAGTTAGTGCTGCAAATCCTTGTTACATATAACCCTTGTAAACTTTGCCAAACTCTGCTGTGTTGAACATACATGTAAACCTTCCTTTGGACTTTATATCACCATCAGTTAGAACAATAGCTTTACATTGTGGTACTTAAAACATTTCTCATTTTAAAGTTAAACAATTTTGCTTGCAAAGAGTTTTGAAGGATTATTATTATTATTGTTAATAATAATAATAATAATTTATTTTTACTGACATGAAGATATTATTGTTGTTAGAATTTTCCACCTAGAACCTTCTTCCCTAACTCTGTTATTAATTTTCCTAAAATTACTCACAGTTACTCAATTGATTCTCAGAGTTCTTTTGTTTAGTTAGACTATCTTTCTGAATGGAAACATTCTGGTGACGGGTATACACTTCAGAAAATTAAATTATATTTCTTTCAGCCTGGAGGTTTCAGCTTTCTTTTGTTCACCAGCACAAGTAGAAAAGTCTTACATTCACCTTTTCAGTAGTGCTATTTTTGATGAATGACAGTTCAAAGGTTCGAAACTTCTGAATGTAGATTCTCAGGTCTCATGAATCAGGAGAGTTGCTTGGTTTAGATAGATAGCATGAAATCAGAATTTATTTAGTTTAAGATTATTTCAAGCTGACTTTTATCAAGAAACTGATGAGGCAATTTACCTAATATGTGATATGTTTTGTGTCCTGTGTATTTCTGTGATGCTGCACACAGGGTCTTCAGCACGACTAGGAGCTGGCTATCTAAAAGTTATTAGTGGACAGGAGAAAAAGGAAAAGAAAATTTTTTTAAAAAGGGAAGGG
>VWZT01011959.1:76913-92422 GCA_013397055.1 Pachycephala philippinensis
TTTTTTTTTTTTTTTTAAATTAGGATTCCTTTTGCGACATTTACATTGGCATTTATATAATGATAAGTGATTTAGGGGGCCACTGGTAAAATTCAATCTGTCACATTCTTTAGGCATCAGGAACCCTCAAATGGAGAATGGGCACAAAATGAGCATTCTATAGAAGTTAACAGTATTTTTTTATAAATTCCCAAGCAAGTGTATCTTGATATCTGGGTGCAGGGATAAAGAGACATGAAGGGGAAAATACCGCTCAATCTTTTTTGTTTATTTATTTGTTTGAGGATTTTTTGTGGGTTTTTTTTTTTGTTGTTGTTGTTGTTGTTGTTGTTGTTTTGGGGTTTTTTTGTGGGGTTTGGAGTGGGGGGGGTAGCTCGTTGGTTTGGTTTGGTTTGGTTTGTTTATTTGGTTTTTTTTAATAATTGAAGTACAATATAACTCTAATAACTCAAAAAAAGCAGAAGATCATGGAACCAATACATCCTCATTTTATCAAAACCTGTAAAATTCAAGTTATTTCAGCACCACTTATATAAATGATCTTATAGGAATGGAATGTAATCATTCAAGAACACAGGCAGACACCAGGAAACAGGAAATATATAAAACTCAAAAGATGTGGAAAAAAACTGCTTCCATCCATGCCCTGATTTCTATTCCCCTAAGAACTCACAGAGCTTCAGTTACTATAGTCTGAATGGAAGCTCTTCTGTCTTTTTTTCAGACTCTTAACTGGTGGCAAAATCTCTCATATAGAAATCTGCTCCTTCCTTGAAGAATCTCACTGATGTCTAGACAGTAGATTCTGAGGAAAAAAAAATTATCACGTTTCTCCCCCTGTAATTTTACTGTCTTTAGAAATTTTGCTCTATCTCTGCTTCAAAAGTGAAGTTGGTGAACTATTCCTCTCTTGAATTGATTTAGAAGAGATTGAACCACAATTTCTTTCATTTCCAGTCATTTTCACAGCTCATTTCAGGAATCGCTTAGAGCAGAATTCAATATAGTTACACTTGTTTAATTGAAATACTAATGTATTAATAAATTCAGGGTTTTTCTGAAGCTTACTTTTCAACAAAATTAAATTATTGTTTTTCAATTAGTAAAGAAAACTCTTTTTGTAAGATGCAAAATATTAGTAAGAAACATAAGAAAATCCTAAACTGGATACATCACAATAAAAATTTTTTAAGCCAAGCATAAGCAAGGATTTCTAAAAAAATCTGCTAACTATGCTAATATTTGTATTTTTCTTTTGATATTTGAGCTTTAGAGTTTTAAAAATGTGTCTGCCATATGTCTTTTTTCAAAAGAATTCAAAAAGAATCTGAAAGCAGAAATTCCCACGCTATAATATCTCTCCTGATGGTAATGTGCTAATAGAAAACACTAAAAGAATCCTGTTATAAACAATGACATAACATGTTGAATACTTTTTTAGCTGTTTTAAAACTGTCCTTAATCAGTAACAATACTCAGTACAAAACTGTAAGGCCTTGTTTCACTGTAATATATAACACAGTGGAGATCGTGCTGGAAATTACAGTGTGGTGTCCTACTGAGAAACTGAACTAGTGAAACTGTCTTGAAAGACTCATAACAGAGACTGATGATCCGAGATAGAGTTTTATGCTACGAAAGGAATATGAATAAATGCTGTTGCCTGTTGTAGCAAGGACAGAAAAGTCTGATCCAAGATATCTTTGCTAGCCCCATGTTAATAAAATCATTCTGAGTATCCTACATAAAGAATAATGTCTGATAAAAAGCATGGCTAAGAGTTGCCTTTTAGGACATTTTCATCCTGTAGTAAGATGCTCATAAAGCTCTGAGATGTAATTATCTGGATATGACTGTACAGTGGGTCTTTGGAAATTCATCCATCCCTTCTGCCAGATCCTATCAACTGTGGAGGGCACCCCTGAAGATAGTGGGGTGGAGGAAGAACAGGTGTATGAGATGATGGACATGGGAATTGCCCACACCCCCGGGGAAGAGGTCCACCCCCCCGAGGAAGCAGGCCACGCCCCCTGGGTGGCTCCACCTCCCTATGAGGCCACGCCCCCAGAGGAGGAATCAGAACAATAGGCCACGCCCCTCGGATGGCGTCACAGACCACGCCCCCTCAGGGCCGTCTCTAGACGCAGACCCCACCCCTGTTCCAGCAGGTTCTGTGTGTCCTTCACGGTGATTGGTTTCCCTATATGGAGTTGTTACGTTGTACGTTCTGATTTGTAGTTCTATATGTCTGTTGCTCTGTGAACAAATAGGAAGAGCTATCCGATTTCAAAATTTTGTATCCGCCCCCCTTTATAAGGTGCTGCACTGGACAGTTCGGGGGGCTTCTGATCAGTCTTCTGTTGGAGCAGGAGCTCCGTGTTAATAAAGGCTATCAGTTGTCACCCCACTCCCGCCTCCTGTGTCTCACGCTGCTGCGCCTGTCGTCAGGGATACGTCTGGTGCTCGTGGGCGGAGAGGGCCCATCCTGGGAGACCTTGTCCGGGTCGCTGAGGCTATCCTGGGCAGACCATCTAAAGCGGCCCGCGACAATCAACTGCGACACTATTTTCTGCTATCTGGGTAGGCCCATGAGAAAGACCACCCACTTATCCCATACAGGTCAAAGAACAAGTTTCTGACAAATCTTAACTACTGCTAATGACTCATCAAGTTTAACTGATTTACCTAAACCCAAATTTTAATATTCCACCTGTATTACCACATTCCTTAACTCATTCAAATTAAGGAAATATTTGATGACAAAATGTTTATAACTGTACTATTCATGTGTTCACCTTTCATATTTTTATATTCATACACGTAAACACCTGAAGGATAGAACTATAAATAAAATGACATATGACTTCAGGAAAGATCACAAAATGAAATTTTTATGTCACTTTCGAGTTTGCCTTTTAGGCTGTACGGTTGCTGGTGGGAGGGGAAGGAGCTGACATCCAGGGAAGTAACTTTGCTTGCCCTGAATGATAGCTAGATCTCAGAGCATCCTTCTAACTCATAGACACTTTTGCTGCACTATAGCAAGTATTTGGGAGGAAAAAAAATTATTTCATAAAAGATTAGTCACAGCTATAATTCAGAAGAATATGGGTTATATGTTTTCAATTACTGGAGGGCTTAGTTATCAAATCATTCTTTTTGGCTTTGCTGAGAAATGTTTTATGATGCTTCTTTGTTTCCAGCTGATAAGCTAGCAGCTTCTTGTGGCTGCAGGAAAGATTCCAATGACTACTTCATTGTATTAAACCATTTGTCATGGACAGTTAATGGATTAGACTTTTTGTCTGCCTGTGTGTAAATTAATACATATCTTTAAGAAATGCACTAAAACCAAAAGTATTTATGCAAAATAATAGCAAATAATTTAAAAAATAGAGATGTGTTAGGAAAAAAATAGTTGCAGTGGTATCAATTGTATCTAGTAACTCACTAAAAATATTTCAAATATGAATATAGGAGTCATTTTCGTTTACCTGTTTCCTTTTGGAAAATATTATTTGTATTCCTGTTTCTTCATTTTTATTAGACATGCAGGATTCCAGAACAATTATTAAGAAGAGGACTTTTTCTTTCTCTTTTTGTTTTGGTTTTTACCAAGATTAATATGAATTGTTTTAAGAAATTTCAAGGCAGGTATGCAAATATTTTATTTTAAAATGCTTCTCTGTAGACAGTCTTCTAAACCAACGTTTCAGAGCATGGTTCCAGTTAATCACAGGTGTATACTTGTAAAGGATGTACCAAGGACCTATGATAAACTGAGGCTTGGTTCTAATGAACCAAAAAGACTTTTTCTTTATTTTAGATTCATCATTCCATCACATCAGAATAAAAATCAAAGTATCATAAGTATAATCTTTCTCTTTATAACAGTAGGAATCTTTATAAACTCTCAGAATTAAGATTTAAGGTTTGCGTTTCCTCATATAAGAAAATAATACATATTTCATGAAAAATGGAAAGCAGTCACTAAAACAAATAAAATTAAACTACAGTTAAATGTTTAGCTGATTGAAGATAGTGGAGTGAAACAAATAATACCATGGAGCTGACGAAGTATCTTCTCCACGGAACATCTACGAAAAAAGATTACTTCTTTTTGCATGGCAAAAATATTCATTGTCTCCCTTTAGTCCTACAGCAAACCAATGGACTGTAATGAATGGCCATTATACATACCTGTTCTATACAAAAAATATAAAAAGTTAATTGATTTTATTTCCAAAAGGCTTCAGGATAGCTGTGCAGTACAGAATGTATAATTAATGAAGAACATGCTGATGTGAGTTCAGCAAAATCTGCAGAAACACCTCTGCGATATCTTAAGAACTTGATAAATATCAAATAAAAACATTCCAATTAACCTGAAATTTGAGCATTATTACCTCATCCTTCTCCACTTTACCATGAGAAACACAACCATAGTTGTTAAGAATAAAAAATTAAAAATGCACCTTTCGCTCAACAAGACTGCATTTTCAATTCTAAAGTTGTAACTAAAAATGGGGCTAAAATACTCGTAGCCATGTTGGATTTTTTATCATGAAAAAGGATGTTTGTAACTATCTTTTCTTTCCCGGTCCCCAAGCTACATTGGTAACACCCAAAACCATCTCTAGCAGCTTTTAGGATTTCAGTAAAGCACTTAACAAAGTTTCTGAAAATTAATACTGAAATGACACCATTATACTTGCCTCCAACTATATGCATTAGTGCTTAAACTCTGTGCAGTACATATGGTGACTGGAGGCAGAGAAAATACTTTTCCTTGAGATTGTTTCTCTACACAAAGTTCTAGGGCCTCTTTTGTCCCTACCTCAATGGCAAATAAATCTATAGGCAGATTTATAGAACCACCAAATTAAGTGCTTCTATAAATAGATTTAGGGTAACAAGGAATACATCCTGTCATAATCTGTGCCCCAACTCTGCAGCAGGTAGATAATAAGCTACCCCAAAGAGGCAAACAAGTCTTGGTGGACACATCCTAGAAAAAACCAGTGAGTTTTTAATTAGGTTTCTAGAGGCGTATCAAAGCCCCTTCATGAAGGCAGAAGTACCTCATTACCAAACATAGGCATTCTGCTAGGCAGATGTTAATCCTGGCTTCATGTTGGTGTTTTCCTAGAGAATGAGCCACTAACCTCCTTGTTGGATCTTACTGGATGTCCAGTCTGTGCTCTGCCACATCATCCCATGACTGTAGAACTGTGACCCTCCCCACAACCACTGATGGCTGAAACCTATGAAAGAGTCACATAACGGGCCAGATGTTGAATCTTGCACAATTTATACAGCTGTTAGTTTTCCTTTTCCATTTTTTTCCTCTCCTGTTATGCAGCAACATGAAATACATCATTAAATATTTCTTTTCCTGCTATGTGGTTTGGCCATAAGAGCATGTGAACAGATGTGTCACCTCCGTCCTGGTCTGTGTGGTGAGCTATTAGTATGCTCTACAGGTAACTGTTAGGGACTTGTTTAACAGGTGGTAGCATTCTGAATAAATATACACAATCGTGGAAGGTTTGCTTAGAGTAGTTTCAATCATACTTATATGAGAAGATTTGAGGTTCAGATATAAAAAGTCAGTATAATAAGCCATGATTCTAAATTACAGTATTATACAAAATGTGTATAATACCCTGCAAACAGCAGAGAAAACTGTGCCACGTGGTATTTAAGCTGAGAGCGTAAATGAAAGATTTTGTGCCATGTAACCCCTGATGGAGGATCTCCATTAAAACATTCATATATGAATCCAAAAAGCTCATTTGAAACATTTATTTGAGCAGTACAAATGCATTAACAAACTAAATCGGCCTAATACCATAATATAATAAGCAGTTCGACCCCTTTCAAGATTGATTATTTTCAGAAAGTAGGTTTCCATCTTCTGTATGTTGGCAGAGTATCAGCATCTAAACAAAACCTGTCACAGAGTGATCTCTGTTTCATATTTTGAAGCATTTCGTTACAGCAAACGCAGAAGCTCTCAACTGGATCAAATTATGATTTGTATTGTTGAAAGCCGGTTAGACATTGACCAAATTCTTTCCCTAAACAAAGCAAGAAAACGAAGAAGTTCTGGAAACTGCAGTTATATTACAGAACTCTCTTCTGGCTACTGAATAGCTGTGAGAGCACTGGTTCAACATTTTGGATGCATACTTTATCTCACAGAGAAGGGATATAAGCCAAGTGCTGGAAATTCATCAAAGCTGATGCCAAGAGAAGAACATATTGCATGACATTGAAGAAAAGAAAAGATGGCTGGGCTTTTGCATAATGGTCAATTAACTTTTTCCACAGCAGTTAGAACAGGAAAGGAAAATGTACTGCACCTGTGATAATTGGTAACTTCTGTGTGACACATGCAACAGGTATTTCAGACATAGTTCTGCAATTCTTCTAGAGAGTCAAAATATTAAGCTGTTTTAACACAAATAAATGGTTATTTTGCTATTTAGTGGAAGCAGAAATGTTTCAATAGGATGTGAGTGTTGCAGTGTTTCATACATTCTCCCTCACTGCTAAAAGAAAGCATTTGAAAACAAGAAAGTATGACTGATGGTAAAAAACAGGCTGGTATTGATCACTGTATTAGAGTTTATAATCTGTCAGAAATTCAGAAACTAAGTTGTTTGTGAAGAGTGTGAGGCAGAGATTATTGGTAACTTTGTTAATACGTGAGTTGCATACTAAAACCTGGTTTTCTGACAGTATCTTAAGAATGATGATTGCATTGCTGACCCTTGTTTTTTGCTTATGGCTCTAACTTTCAATTTTTTAGCTTAGAACAACAGTACTGCTTCTAATGAGTTACAAAATACTCATGAATATTTACACAGATTCTTATGAGCAACCAAACACCCTCTGAGAATGAGACTATGAGCAGTTAAAGACAGAGGCTGTGATTCTTCTCACCCTTTTCACAGACACAATAAAACTTCCAACCCATCAAGAAGCAGATGAAAAAGCTTTTTGTGAGTATATTATATAATAAAAATGAAGTTTTCTGTTCATAAACTGTTTTCAAGCCAATTCTGATTAAAAGCTTTCATTTTGTTCTGTACAGATGCCTGGAATAAATGGCCTAAAGTGATTTTAATTGGATATTGATTGTTTACTTCAGCCAATAAGTATTCAATATATAATATCTCTGATAAATCATTGAAACATCAGGTACGTATGTATATACCCAATAGCTGGTAGCAATGCAACCATCGCTCATGGAAACTCATTGTCAGCATTTCACTAATCATTTCAAAGAAAAAAGTACACATTTTAGATTTTATAATAAAGAATGTGCTGGTTTGATGGTGGTTTTTTTCTTTTAACACCGTAATAGTCCAATCCTTTTGGTTAAAAAGAATAGAAAACTGTAAAACAGATCTGGTCCTAGTCTTATTTTATATGCTCAAAAATTCTGTCTGAAGACACAACCCGAACTGCAAATGATGAAAATCTGTCTGTTCCAGCTATGAGGAAAGACAGGCTCAGAGACCAAAGTAAAATCTCATGCTTTTTTGTTAGCATGCAGCCAAAATCAAGTTGTCCACTCGAGTCCCAGAACACTGCATGTCCACACTGCTTAGTGAGGTGTCAAGCTGAAATACTAAGTCAAGAGCCCAAAAGCAAGATAGTGCTATCAGCTCAATGCTGGTACAGCTGCACAGGGCTGGCAACATTGTCTCCAGCCCTCCAATTATCTCATTCAAAGATGTATCTGGCCGTGGTGTGACAATATGTTAAACTGTCTGCATGGCTTCTGGTGACAGATCAAAAAAAGTGTGGCTAAGTGATGCAGAGTCCCAGTCCAGATTGCTTCTATTCTGCTGTCTTCAGATATGTCCAAGCACCCTGATGAATTAAGTTTTTACCAGCGACTTCATGCCAAATGAAGCTTCATCTGTTCCCCTGCATGGAACATAAAAAACCCCATAAAAGTTGGCGTAATTTTAAAATCAAGTATTCTGGCTAATTTGACAAAATAAGAGTGTTTGCCCAAGCCCATTTAGAGCAAATTGGTTCTTCATTTCTTCCCGTAGCACACAGGCCTGATGGGGGACACATGGCCTGATTAATGCGTGATATAGACATGGAGAAAACAAGAGCAAACCAAAACCACAGAGAGCTGCACACTTCCTTCTTTCCTTCCTTGGAATCCAGTGGATTGCTTACAACTGCCCTCTATTGCAGTTACACATATCAGGAAAGAGAAACTGGGATTGCATTACACTGAGCAGTGACTAACACGACTGATAAGAGAATAATAAACACAAGTGTTTATAACAGCTTCTAAATTGCCAACATCTGGGTCTTTTCCTCACTACTTAGTATTTAATGTTTTATATTTCCTACCTTGAAAACTAGTAAAGATTTAACAATCTCATATTCCATTACTTTTTTTTTCATTTACTTTTATAAAAAGTTCAATCAATTATGAATGGTGAACAAATGATTAAATATGCATAGTTTTTTCATGAATTATACATAAGAACTAAATTTGTCACACAAACTAAAAATATTTTGCTAATCTCTAAGCAAACAAACAACAGATATAATAAAAAGTAGTTTTGCTTTTTTCTTTGTTTTATTAAAGTATTATTAGAAATATAGTTAAAGAGTTGTAGAGATTTTTGGCAAGTATCCCTTAACATCTTGAGGATTTCATTTCTCGTGTGTGGAGTTCGTAAGCCAGTAAGGAGAGATGAGTAGATGTAGTCAGACCAAAGCAGTTACAATCCTTAAAGTGAGGCTTTGCCCTGTTAACTGGCTCAAAAATAAAAATCTAAATAATTAAAAAAGGATTGGGAGTTTCTCATTTATTGTCTCTCAATGATTTCCATATTACCTCTGCTCAGTTCTCAGTTTAAATGTAAAAAAGCTGTGGTATTTCCCTTTAACTGTTCCATTCTCAAACTCATCCTAGACTCTGAAAGTGAAGCTGGATTTTCTCTGGCTCACACATCTCCTATAAAGACACTGCAATCTGACTGTTAGGAATTTGGTTGATGAGGTGCCAGCTGGAACCAAGCCTGGTTCATTCCCTGAGACATGCGTTGGTTCTGCAGAGCAACAAAAGGCAAATGTAATAGCAATTTTCTCTAGGAAAGAGGCTGAACACATCAACAGATTAAGTATCGTGTGTCTCAGAAGACCTTTGTTACCTTCGTGACTCTGCTGCTCTAGGTTGCTTAGTCACCTTGGACAAATCGCTTCACTTGTCCTCGCTGTCTTTACTACATCCATAAAAAGAAATAGACTGTCAAGTAGATGATCTAAAATAGGGCAAAGACTGCATAATAATTACTTGATGTAAAGGTAGTCAGGAAAGGGATAACTATATGCAACCTAGCCTTCTTTTAAATTAAAAAAACATGAATACAAATACTTCAGAATAGAATAAATCTGAATGTATTCCTTATAAATAACAGTACACTAACTCCCACTGGGAAAAAAGGAACACTTAAATGGCTAATCATCCTGCCATGAATCCAATTAACATAGGGACGCTGAGAACAGGTAATGTATAAAGTCATTAACAGTTATCTACCATTTTCAAAGACGTTATTGTAGCAGCTACTAGAGCAAACCACAATCACTGAAATCTTATATTCTATAGAAAGTTATTTGATGATGTCATTAAGACTGTAAATCTTCCTATCTGGAACTGATTTAAAATCAGACAAGCAATTAAATTGAGGAGAAAAAACCTCCAACTTACCCAAATTAAAAAAAAAAAAAAAAAGAGAGAGAGAGAAAGAAAATAAAAGATATGTAATTCGAAACCAAAGAAGGAAGACAAATGCTTGCTTGCTTGCTGATATGCTTGTACACTGGGCAGTAATGTTTATATATTCATTGCACACACAATGCTAATTCATAAAAAACTTTTTTTGGCCTCACCAAGTAAGAATAGACAAAAAAATGTTCACAGTTTCTTTGTACTGAGATGTCTTATTCCTTTCTTCATCAAGTGATTAAAGGAAATTACGTATGAACTCTCTGCTAAAATCTTTGAACCAATAAATTTCTAATTTTCTTCATAACTTCGGGTATTTTTGTGTTGTCCACTGTGGTTCCTGTAAGACACAAAGATAGGAAGAGAGGAAATAAAAGCAGACTTTTTTGTCCTTCACGTTGTTGATATACTTTCCAAAGATACGCACCAACAAATGACAAACACCTGCCAGATAAGAGAAGACATGATGAGACCAAAAAGTATAATGCCAGAATCTGGAATTTTTCTAATGTTACTTTGATACAGAAAGAAAAAATTTGTTTGCAATGGACATTTTACAAAGTTGTAGGTTGCTTGAGCAGAGAAAGCTAAAGCCCCAGTTGGGAGCATCTGTTTATGAATGTTGAAGGACAGAACACATATTTATTTAAATATGTGAACACGTATTTATTTATTTATTTTATTTAAAACTTTTCAGGTGCAGGGTAATGTGTTTTTGAGGCTTCATTTATGTGCTCAGGAGGGAAGCTCTCAAAGATGGTCCTTTATTAAAAATCTGATTCTAAGATACTCCAAAAGGAATGAAATAATTTGGAAAAAAGCTGCCCTTCGCTACCCTAGCATATAATTTGGCTCATACAAAGAAAGAATCTTCCTCATTTTAGCTCTATGCCATTTCATCAAAGGTGACAAAATAGGGAGCAGGTACCATGTAGTCTAAAAGAGGAAAAGTGTATTTCAGGATATAACAGCCTGAGTGTTTTCCTTGGCTGATCCAATCTCATGATTGACATTACTTCATTACTTACCAGTGAATTTAATTTACAAAGGACAGAAACTTTCTGCTGTCTGGAAAAGATTGAATAAGAATTAAAATGTTAATGAAAAACAAGAGGTTTGGTTTCTTCCAGGTTTTTGTTTGTTTGTTTGTTTGTTTTTTATGTAGAGGATCCAAACAACTTTAATAATGTCTGTTTGTTTTACAGCACTTCACTCTCATTCTCGGCTCCTGGCTGATTGAAGTACTAGTCTTCTGTTTACTTTTGTATTCACCATGCTGCTGAGCTTCTGTAAGTTTCTAATACTTCTGTCAGGGATTACACTTAAACCCTACTTGCCAATTTGTAAAGCCATTGAAGGCCTTATTGTGGGGGGAAAAAAAAAAAAAAAAAGAAAGGGAGGTGCGTGAAAAAAATTACCAATTTACTTTTAAAAGAAACTATTGGAAAAAGCTAGATAGAGCATAAAACAAAATCCTCTGTTTCTCTGTGGGAAGAATCTGCTCTCACATATGTAGAACTTTACAAACAGCTACTTTTTGCTAGTAATTATGCAACTACTTCTTTCCTACCTTAATCTTACTTTTTCACTTCTAATTTCTTACCAGCTCATCTGAAGTGATTTCTTCAGAGAGACTACAGAATTGTAATCCATTATCATAATCCCTTGTAAAGAGATCATAAGGATATTTATTCATATTCCCCATTAATGTCTTGACAAAAAAAGAAAGAAAGCTATGACTTCTTTAGATGCTCCTCTGTGACATAAAGGTTGCAAATTCATTGCATAATAATAAATAGCCTATACCACTATAACACTATAACATATTGTTAAAAAGGTCATTTTATATCATTCTTACTCTTCCATGCCTGTCAAGATCTCAGTACGTCTCGCGTTTGACACATGGAGAACACTTAAACCAGGGTGGTGAAATATGAAGGGAAGTGTCTGTGCTGTTCAAAATTGAACCAAACATGTCCTTACTCCAAGGAGACAAGTGTGTAAGTGCCTGGGTGAATGCCAGTGCATTGAAAAGGTCAGCATTTTTAAGGAAACAAATGTCTTTGACAGAAGTTTAGGCTTGGCTTCTGAGTGAAAAAAGCAGAAAATACTCGTGATTTCTTTGAAAGTGTATCTACACTGAAAAAGAAAACAACCCTTAAGATCAGCAGTCTGAGCTAGAAGAAATATGTCTGACAAGCCTATATTGCATAGAACAACTCCTCGTAGGTCTAAATTCAGATTTAAAAACAATGCAGCTTCATTTGAAGAAAATGCACCTGAGCTAAAACAACTTGCTTTTGCAGGACAGACATAATCTATTCATCCAGCTAACTCATTCAGCCACACCTGACCTGTTCCAGACACGAGGGAGGTACATAAATACTCATTTCTCCATTTCCTTGGTTAGTCCAAGCAGAACAATCTTACATCACCCCGCACCTACTGGTGTAGGTACAGTCTTAGAAGAATGTTCTCAAGTTCCTTACTATCCATGAAGCTCTGTAAAGTAGTTGGAAAATTGCTCTGGAATGGTTACACTCTCCAATTAAGTCTTTTTTTTCTATGATATTGCTGTGACATACCAAGGAAAAGTAACATCTCCCTTGTGGGGGTAAAGAAAGATGCAGCAGAATGTAAATTGCCTTCTCAGGCCAAGAATACAAGCAGAAACCAGGAACTGCTCTAGGTTTTTCACAGGACTCTATTCTAAAAATGAAAATTAGCATATGCATAAATGGTTGTAAAAATGAAACATAAGGAAAATAATCTGTTAAAAAACATGTCTGAAGATTTACAATGCAAGCTGGGATGAGTTTTAAGAAGTAATTATACTGTACTTGTTGAGTAAGTCTGAATTCACAAGGTGACTAATAGCAGATAGTTGCTATTAGCGTAGCAGTTTAAATAACAAACTGTAGTACATTTTCTCTTGTCCTTTTTTAGCATAAGCAATACAGTTTACAGAAAAAAAAATTATACCAAGAAATTAGTATGGTTATTGCAAAGCTAAACATCACAATAATACATATTTTAAACGAAGGATATTCCTTATAATGACCTTCAACCTTTTATCATTATTTCCAGTAAGTCAGAGGCTCAGAAACAAAGTGCACTCTGGGGGCGATCAGGCACAAACATGGCATTTGTTCTTTAGCTAAATACAATCTCTGGCTGCCTCCTTGTTACCTTTGAGATATAAATCCTCGTGAGGCCTCAGTCAGATGCAGCAATGTTCCAATAAGTCAATCCAGTGGGATGCCTGCTCTGATTATCCCAATTCATCTTCAGTGCAAGCTGCTGATATATGCATGTAATAACAAACCAGTAGGGAGTACTGAAGAAAATCTAGCTTTTAAATAATTAGACATCTGCTATAAAGAACTGCAGAGTTATATAATCACCCTAGTAGACACAAATGAAGGTTTACTTTGTCTGCTACTGAAGCATGGGTAATTTGTCATCCATTTAATCCACTCTTTTCAACAGATTTATTCCTTTGCAGTGGTGATTATATATATGAAGATATCAATAATCAAAGGTTATAGAACCCAAACAACTATGGTAAGGTTTGAGCATATTCACACCTGTCTTTCTAGACAGGTGTAATTGGTGAGAGGATCAAATTTGCTGATATTATTTATTCTAGCTGCTTAGATAAAGAAAGCTATAATAGCAGAAGCCATTTACGTGATATAAATATCCTAATGAACATGCAGTTGCTTCCAGGAAAATATTTTGTAAGTGCTGGGTCCGTAACCAGTATTGCCACACTGACAAGCATTTCTAGCTCAAATGTGGTCACAGTCTTAGCCACTACGCTTTTTCCAGAAAAATACAATTTTCAGGGGAAAATGAACACCCAGCATATGACATGCCAGTAGCAAGAGTATTAAAACTCCTGAGTAATTAAGGGAAATGAGTGAAAAGCACCTCTATGGTTAGAAGAGGTCAGCTCCCCTGCAAAGTCTGAGAAACTGAAAACTTTCAAGAAATAAAGAATAAAAGATGCTTCCCTGAAAAACCAAGATGTTTTTCGAGAGATGCTAATCACTATAGATTGTGAGGAATGGATGCCTAACATCATTATTTTCTAAGAAAAAATCCCCCTTTAGGGCATGTATATCTGCAGAGAGATGAATTCAAACAGCATCCAGAATTTTGAATCACAAAAGAAATGTATCCCAAAAGGAGAAATTTTATATACCCTCCTCCCATTGATTCCAACATTATGCGACACAAGTTACCACATTCAATAAATATTTTCACTGTTTTACAGACAATCACAGCATTATTAAAATTATTTTGATTTAGGCTAATCATCATCTGGTTCTCCTTTATGCTACCATCTACTGGAGTGCAAATATAGGCAGGATTTACTGGCTTAATAAGTAACCTTAGTGAGGAAAATAGTCCTCCGCACAATTAACCTGCAGTGTAAGACAGTGTATAGTGTGTCATCTGCATTTATTTGGTGGATAAATTTGCTATTTGAGTCTCTGTCACTATGCCCTGAAAATAAATTTTTTAAATTTTCCTTTTTCTTTTTACTTTTTTTTTTTGAGTCTCTGTCAGCTTCTTCAGCAGTGGTTTGCCTTTATCTGTTCTTTGGTATCACATCTCAGGAGATTTTCCTACTAATGTGTTACCATCCAGCTAGAGTGAGCAAAAGGCCACTAGTGATCATTTAAAGTAATACCAAAATCCATATTTAGTCACATTTGGCCACTGAGAATATAGTGAGCAATAAAAATAGAATTATTTAAAAATATAAAAAATCTTCCCCTACTGCACCTAATGCATATTCTATTGCATAGTTTAAATATTTATGTTGCTGTTCATCAGCTGGATTCTTCTTTGGACTTGGGTACCAAAAGACAACCATCTTCTGGCTCTCAAGTGCCTGCAATTGAACTCATTGCAATCTTTTTCTCAATTTAATGCAAACAGAATAATCACTTACATATCTCAATGACAGAATGCTATAAAATGACCACAGGTTATGAGAGAGAGCATATTGGATTTCATGGGAATGACTGAACAACGCTGCTCTTTAATTGTCTCTAGTAGCTGTTTTCCATCACTTGCAGAAGACCTAAAATCAATGGATATTTTTATAAAATGTAAAAATGTGTCAAATTAATATATACATGCAGTATAACAGCTATGATAACACTAATATGTCTCTTGCAATAAGCTGTGCAGCAAACTGTCTTTAGAAATTGCCAGATGCATCACAATTCCTGACAGAAAATCACAGGAGACTAGTCAATTTTACTAACTTGGGTTTTTTTTTTCTTTTTCTTTGCTGATACCATGTCAGACTCCAACTGTCAAAACTTTAAGTAGCAAAATGGATGCAAAGATAATATGAGAAAAAAATCTACTTTGCAATATCCTTTACCTTTTAAATGAACAAAGACAGAAATTTATAAAATATCTCCGATTTTGTTGGCTTCTGCCTTATCAGATGGAACAGCCCGGAACAGAATAGGGAAAAGATTAAAGACATGGGAATTAAGAATTAGGGTTTCACAGCAGTTGTCTCTGTGTTGAAAAAGTATCTGTGTGTTCATGTAAGGAAATCAAATAGACATATATACCTATTTATCTCTGTTTTGATGGAGTTTGTTCAATATGAAGCCACAAATACTTGTTTGTGCACAATCACTGTGTAAAAATATGTAAGGTCTTAGTGTTTAACCTAATTCCATGTTTTTGTACTTGTATTAGTTTGAAA
>VWZT01011961.1:9753-20720 GCA_013397055.1 Pachycephala philippinensis
CCCGGCTGCCCCCTCCTGTCAGGGAGTTGTGCAGAGCCACAAGGTCCCCCCTGAGCCTCCTTTGCTCCAGCCTGAGCCCCTTTCCCAGCTCCCTCAGCCGCTCCTGGGGCTCCAGCCCCTTCCCAGCTCCGTTCCCTGCCCTGGACACGCTCCAGCCCCTCAGTGTCTCTCCTGTCCTGAGGGGCCCAGAGCTGTCCCCAGCACTGGAGGTGCCCCAGCAGTGCCAGCACAGGGGACAGCACAGAACACACAATAAATCCTCAGCCTGTGGTGCTGCCCTGCTCAGCCCATGCCAGTCTCAGCTTCAGTGGGATCCCTGGGGCTGGGGATTCCCTGCCACTTCTTCCTCGTCCTCCCCCTCTTCCTGCCACCCTTCACCCTCAGCAGCCCCACCCACGGCCACCTCCGTGCTGCCACACCCGGTGCCCACTCTGTTCCTCGACACCCTTTTTCACCAGGGCCATCCCCCTTCCTTAGTTTACCCAGCTATGGCTGTGCTTACCAACAGGTTATTACCTCTCTGTGTCATTACTCCAGGGCAGATCAGCCACTGGCAGGCAGAAGGTGCACAGTTGCTCCCCTCCCAGACTCCAAAGGGCACCTACTGCAAAGCAGAACTGATATTTTTTATTCACAGTTAACACGTAATCCATGGTCTATCTGAAAACTAAACCAAGAAACAGCTAGGAGGGAGGAAACCATGTAACAAACCTAATTTCTATCTCCCTACCCCCAAAAAAAGAGAAGAAAGTCTGTCATTAGATGACATGGTGCTAAAGGAATGCTGTAACGTACAGAAATCCCATGCCATTATACGCGCCCCTGAGGGCAGTGTGGATTTCTGTTCCAGCATCTGCCAAGGCGCTTCATCTCTGCTCACCAGCCTGGATAGGAAAAACTCAGTGCCTCATACACCGTTTGACACTGATTGAAAACATTAATTTCACTATTGGCACTTGCCTGGCTGGACCATGCATTAGATGGCATTCACCCCACATAAATTTTGACTGAAGAAAGCTAGGTTTCTGGTCTGATATTGTTTATCTCTGATATCTCTGATATCTCCTATGGTCTCTGAGAGGAGAAAAATCCCTTCAGAGAGCAATTCCTTCTTCTGGACACCCACTGCAGTGTGGGTGAGCCACCCTTGCTGGGACCCTGCTCACCCCCAGGAGATGCCCAGGGATCTGGGTGGTCCGGGTGGGACACGGGGTGAGCGATGCTCTGCAGCTCAGACAGGTTTGTTTTGGGGATCGCTGCTTTGGGACCCAACAAACAACTGCGCCCTGGGAGGTCTGCAGCTGCTCAGGGGAGATGGTGCCACTGCCCAGCTGGGAGCAGCTGCTTGCGTGGAGGCAGAATGGTTTGGGTTGGAAAGGACCTTGAAGATCATCCCATTCCACCCCCTGCCACGGACCTTGAAAATTATGGCATTCCACCCCCTGCTGTGGGTTGGGACACCTTCCCCTATCCCAGGTTGCTCCAAGCCTTGTCCAACCTGGCCTTGGACACTNGCACTGGGAAGCCATTCCCTGTGTCCTGTCCCTCCAGGCCTTGTCCCCAGTCCCTCTGCAGCTCTCCTGGAGCCCCTTTAGGCCCTGCCAGGGGCTCTGAGCTCTCCCTGGAGCCTTCTCTTGTGCAGGGGAACAGCCCCAGCTGTGCCAGGCTGGCTCCAGAGCAGAGGGGCTCCAGCCCTGGGAGCATCTCCGTGGCCTCCTCTGGACTGGCTGCAGCAGCTCCACGTCCTTGTGCTGTTGGAGCCCAGGGCTGGGGCAGCTCTGCAGGTGGGGTCTCACCTGAGCACAGGGGCAGAGGGGCAGAATCCCCCCTCCCCTGCTGGCCACAGTCTGGGCTGTACTCAGCCCGTGTTCCTGGCCACAGCTGCACTGAGTGTCTGCAGGCAATCACAAAGAAGCCATTTCCCTAAAAGAGTGAGTGCATGACCCCGTTTGATAGAACACAGACAATGATGTTCCATTTCACCACGTAATCCTTCCAAGCTCAGAGCCTCTGGGAGCTGAGGAAATTGGGATGTCCTCTTGCAAAGGCCTGTGTCCTATTGCCATCTCCCCCTGTGTGGGTGCAAGCCCCAGCAATCCTGACTCCTTGTCTCCCTGGCAGCTCATTTTCTGGCAGTGGCAGAGGTATTGCAAAAGGTCTGCGTTTTCCTTCCTTTTTGGTTCAAGGGTTTTGTTGATAGGAATAGGTGAGGCTATGAGTTGTGGAGGTTGAAGGGACTGAGCTGTGGAGGGGAGGTGAAGAAGAACAGCAGAAATACAGTGATAGCCAATGTTCAAACAGAAGAAACCCTAGGAGACCTGTTTCCTTCTCTCTCCAGATTTGAGTGCCAAAGTTTCCTGCCTGGAAGCAATTTCCTGTGCCCTACTCTTTTCCACATCTGCCTGTTCCCTCTGTACCACCATCTCCATTATTTGTCTGGGGATAAATCTTTCAGTCCCACTCAGGTGGCCGTGTGAGCCATCGTGGCTTTGTGCTGGCAGGCATCAGTGGGAGTCACCAACCCCATGTCTGATCTGCAGACGATTACAAAAGCATTTCAAACCCTTTATGCTTCCCCATTGCTTCCTCTTCCCGATTTCTACTTCCCTCTCCCTGCAGTTAATTGAGTTTTGCTCACCGAGAGCTGAACTTTCCAAACCAATGCATCCTTAATATTTAAATTGCTGTGCTGCAGGTAGCAGGGAGCTCCATATGGCACTGAGAAACCTACACCTCTCGACCCAGGGCACAGCCTGACACGGCAGGTGTGGAGGTGAGGCCGAGTGCTGTGCCCCAAGGACACCAGAGGGAGGATTGCCCTTGAGAGCAAAATAACACGCGTCAGCCAGAACACTCAGTGCTTCGGGCTCAGAGCTACAGGGTCATTAATAAACACAGACAGAGAGGGAGAGACAGAGAGAGGGTCTAGAAAGATCGTACATCTACATTACAACCCGTCATCACATGCGTTATAACCCTCGCACAAACTCTTGGATATGGAATGGTGCCCCAACAGCCTCCTTGGGAAATAAAGTGTTGCCCACTGGAACGAGAACATTCAATAAAAAGGTCATTTTTGTGAACAAGGCTTAGTAAACAGAAAAGTACTTTTCCATCATGAGTACGGAACAGTGAAGAACACACACAGGGGTTCTTAACACAAGTTAAATTCTTTTGGTATGCACTTGATAACGGTATAGACCACGTTTACACTCCTATATGTACATACCTAAGTGAGTTGTCCCTTCTTTGTAGTTCCCCAACATCTCTTCTTGAGCCAGCATTTGTAAAATGATATTTCTATATTTACTTAAGCATCTATTTAAAGAGGAACCCCTCACAATTACTCACCACACAGATAGATGACACTGTTTGGCTGTGTTTATTTAGTTTCTATTAGTGATTGGCAAAAAGTCTATTGTGGCTTCGAAGCAGATATAGATGAATGACCCGTTGATCATAAAATAAAGTATGATGATCCCTTCTAGGCCTTGCGGAAAATGGCACGTAGAGGGGACACATATCATTATCTCATCCTGCCACTTTGTGATATAATACAAAATCCAGTCATTCTGGTAGGTTTGGCTCAAAAGAAGATGTACACACAGCGTTGGCAGGCTATGGCATAGAATAATGACAGCAATTCAAGGGAAGCTGTTAGCTTCAAAGCATGAGTTCATTTGTCACTGCAGGTGAGACATCTTTCTACAAGTCCTCTGTCAGTGATGACGGACAAAATATGAGCCATCAGAATGTTAAGCTCAAATTTTTTGGCTTGCTGTTACCTGCTGGAGCATGGTTCATCCTCTGGGAACTCAAGCACAGGCTGTCCTCTGCTGAGCTTCACTCATCCAGAGCCTGGTCATGGAGTGATGTGGGTGACACAGGCAGAGCAGCACCTGGACTGTGATCAAAGGACATACGAAAATTTACTGTTTGCCATCATGTATTTTACTGCCCTGAGTAGCTCAGTTCATGGAGAGCTTGCAGAGTGCCCGACCTGCCCCTTTTTTGGTTTGGTCATTGGGGCAAACACTCCTCAAGTCTGGCTCCAGGTGAATAGTTCTTAATTAAAACCTTTTCAGCAGATTTAGCCTTTCAGGTGAGCTTGGTTAGGGCGGAAATTGGTGTTGTCTGTGGTCAGAGGGGTTAGCAGCAGAACTGTGCCATGGCACACAGACACTCTTTGCTCAGGAAATACAGCTGCTACTGACTTCTAAACTCTTCCTCGTGTGTAGTTCAAACCCCTCTCCCAAGTGGCACGAGCTAGAAGAGCAGGAGGATGTGTCTATGTTGGTAATCACAGTTCACACTACTGGGAGGATATTTTTGCTGATACTCATCAGCCCTGCCAGTCAGACCTCAAGCCTGACCAGCTGGCCATTTCCTTTTCACTTCCAAGGTGCTGGTCCATGGCCCTCTGTTGTCATGCCCACCCACCTGGCTGCTGAGCCATGCAGGGAGCAGGAACTGCTGTGTCTTAGGGAAGAAGAAATCCTCCAGGATTGTGAGGGTGCTTACACTGATGGGTCATAAATAACACCAACCGTGATTTTCTCATGCATTTTCAAAATGTTGTGGGTAAGAAGAAGACAGAAGCAGAGGACTGAGTTATAAAGTGCTCATGCTGTAGTCCCGTGCTTTGTGGAGTGCTGTGCAAACCTAGTACACACACTCAAAGCAAGAGTCCAGTGTGATTATTTAAAATGAGATGCCAAAATAACCTAAAGTGCATTTAATATGCCTGGAAACAAGGCTTGCTCCCATGGGAGGCAGAGCATCTTCAATTATTACTGATAGCAGGGAGAGCTTGGAAGTATTTACAACTTTTGTTGTGGCTGGAACACCTTTGAAGACAGAGGTGTCCCTGCCTGGAGGTTGGCTTTGGTCTGTGAGACACCACAGGCACCTTGTTCTCCTCACGGTGACCTTGCCAGAAGACGAGTGAAGTGAGCAACAAAGGGGAGAGATCTTGGGGAGAAAGTCCAGGGAAGAAAGAGGAGAGGCACGTGTCTGCAGCGCAGTTTCAGCTCATACCTTGTGCACAGGACTTGTACTTAGGGATTTTAACAAAAGAGTAACCAACCAAAAATCTTTTCAGGTGGTCATTTCTGACTGTAGAATATGCAAACAGACCCTTCCTGCACTTCCTTGTGGGTGAGCTTGTCTCTTCTGGACAAGGTGACCCCAGCAGTTTCTTGGCCCCAGACTCCCAGTCTAAACGGCAGGATATTTTTATTTAAAATTGGGAAGTATGCTTCTGTATCACGCTGGCACTTTTGTTAATTTTTACCCCAGACCTGTGTTTTCTTCCCTCTGAATTGTCGTATGCTGTAAGAAACACAGAGATACACATATATTAATGTGTATAGTACTGCTGTCAGTTATGATATATCCTTTCCTTATACTCACCAAGAATACTCCTTGCAGACCCTGGCTTTGCTGAAGGCTGTCCTTCTCCAGTTGGAACTTACTGACGTTAAACAGTCAGATGCTGGACGGATTTCGTTGTTTTTGATGCCTTTTGATGATGCTGCTGTCTGAAGGTTATCTGCTACAGTGATTTCATAATCCTTTTGAGTCTCTTTCATATCTTCAAAAGGCAGGAAATGGAGTTTTTTAGCTATTCAAGAGCCACTCGTCTGCAGGTAAAGAATTTAACAGCTTGTGGGAGTGCTACTTAGTGCCAGCAATAATGTGATTGATCTTTCCTGGAACTGAAAAAATGATTCTTAGAAGTGACATTGTGAAAGGCAAAAATTGAGATATTTTCTTTCACTTGTCTACTAGGAACACTTAATAGAAGAAAATAAATACCTAGTATTGAAAGGCGACCTGTCTTCTTGCATTTCCGTGGCAGAATTCAGTTGTTAACTTTTTGGGGGCATTGGTGATTTTATTTGCTTTAAGATTTGGACTAGAAAAGGAACAGCTTGCTCAAGGACTTTCCGATTTAGATGTTTTTAGTAGAAGAAGAAACATGCTTAGAGTTAACTTTGTTTTCTTTTTTGGGGACAGGAGGAGCAAAACCCAAACTGCATATACTATTGCACAACATACCGATCCAGATGGTTAGGCTGGCTTATCTTTATGCCAGGATTTGTATGCACTGAGCCCCAGTACATGATTTTGGCATGTATCTTTTTTTTCTTCAGAGCTACCTGATGAGCCCTCCTTGTGTAAGCAAGGATAGCTATTCCTCTCGGGCTCCAGGAGCTGTGCTGTTTTATCTCAAGGCCAAGATGCTGCCTTCCCATCCCAGGCACAAAAAAATAGGCAGGGAAACAGAGTTAAAGTGTTTTGACTGAGCAGAAACACAGCTTTGAGCAACCTGGCCTGGAGCTGCCTAAAGTGCCCTGGCCCATGGGTTGGAACTAGATGATATTAAGGTCCCTTTCTACCCAAACCAGTCTGGAGCTCGAATTATCACACAGAATGCTTGAATAAGTTGTTTGACTGGCTTCTGGTCTCCCACAGTAGAATGCTTTGTATTCTGGAGTTGATTTTGTCTGTCAAATGACTACTCAATGTCCCATCTTCCCACACGTCAAAAAAATAAATAAATACCTTTTGTAGCTCAGAAACATCTTTATGGCTAAACACGCCTACCTACCATACATGGAATATGGCCTTTCTCTCAAGAAGATATTTGTGGAGGCAGGAGCTCACTGGGAGGGGGTTTTTGTCCCAGGAGAGCTTCCTAGCACACTGCCCCTGAAGAAAAGGGCTCCTGAAGCTGAGTTTCCTGTGGGTAACCCTCCAGGGAGCTGGGCGACAGATTAGCTGACTTCACGAGCTTCTTTCCAAGCCTCATTTCTCATTTAGTTTCCTAAGAGGAAATGAGACTCCTATTATCTCGGTCTGATGGTCTCATCGGCATGAAAATTATGATGTGAAAATATTTACTAAATCTTTTCTTCTGCCTAAAACAAATTAAAAAAAAAGAAGAAATTGCATAGCATCACAGAATGGTTTGGGTTAGAACTTAAAGCTCATCCAGTTCCACCCTGTGCCATGGACAGGGACACCTTCCACTATCCCACATTGCTCCAAGCCCCATCCAGCCTGGCCTTGGGCACTGCCAGGGATCCAGGGGCAGCCACAGCTGCTCTGGGCACCCTGTGCCAGGGCCTCCCCACCCTCACACACAGCAATTCCTTCCCAATATCCCATCCAGCCCTGCCCTCTGGCACTGGGAAGCCATTCCCTCTGTCCTGTCCCTCCAGGCCTTGTCCCCAGTCCCTCTGCAGCTCTCCTGGAGCCCCTTTAGGCCCTGCCAGGGGCTCTGAGCTCTCCCTGGAGCCTTCTCTTGTGCAGGGGAACAGCCCCAGCTGTGCCAGGCTGGCTCCAGAGCAGAGGGGCTCCAGCCCTGGGAGCATCTCCGTGTCCCTTTATTTCTGCTCTTGTTCTTGTTGTTTTTTTTCTTTCGGGACGTGCAGCCTGGATTTGCTCCCACCTCCCGATGTGTCCCAGCTCCTGTCCATAGTTTGGGAGGATGCCAGAGAAGCCCCCCAAAGAGAAGACCTGCAGGTAAAACACTTGCTGGCACAGCTTTTTGTAGCAGTTCTGCACCACCCGCTGGTTTGTGCATCGAAGCGTGGGGATTATCTCTGCATATAAATGTTTATTTTAGCAAGTATGGCTAGGTGGTATTTTTAGCAGTGGTAGTAGTAGTAGTTTCATGCGAAAGCCTGTAGTTCGTCAGCCTTTTCAGCCATGTATCTTATCTCGTAAATGTAAGTGTCTGCCGGGGGATATTGTACAATGTTGCCTTCATCGCCCAGAACTTAATCTACACGAGATTTATTTACTTCAGTAACTAGAGGAAGCAAATAACCACTGAGTGTCTCGAGTCAAGAAACTCCATTAGTGCTGTGTGATGAAGTATCACTCTGGACACTTTTTGTCCTTGTTAAGAAAAAATAATTTAAAAAAAAAAAAAAGCAAAAAACAAAACAAAACAACAACAACAACAAAAAACCAACCCCAAAAAACCCCATACAAAAACCAGAACAAATGCAAAAATGCACAGCCCCAGGCAATGCATTAAGTGAGGCTCTCTGGCCTGACCTGTCCAGGTATCTGGCTTGGTGGAGGGCAGTCAGAAAGCAGCAACCAAAACAAAATGTCAAAGTCCTTACGAAACCATCTTCTTCCAAACCACTAGCATTGCTTGCTTTATATATGGCAAAACTGGAGAGCTGCTCCCTCCTTCAGTGTTTATTTTTGCTGGTATAATTAGCTGATTTTTCAACCAGTAATATTGCTTAGTAGTGACTTCCTTTAAAAAAATTGTTTTAGGCTGTGCAAATCTTCTTGGCTTTGTGTGCATACAATGACTTGAACTGGTAGGACCCCAATGTACTAAGGCAGTGCTGCTAATTAATTCTTGGCTGCAGAAGTCCTGATAAGAGTAAACAAAGAGTGAAATTAGCTCAGGAGAAGACACAGGAATTCGCAGGCAAACCCACATCCTTCCATGATATCATTGGGAATCCGCCCGTACTCCACCCAGACGTTTGACTGAGCCCTGGCCGAAGGCAAGAGAGCTGATTTTTGGGAGGGTGAGCTGTGGATCCTAGAGAGACTCAGTGTAATTTACAGCCTGTAAGGATTTTATTCCCTT
Organism: Pachycephala philippinensis; assembly: GCA_013397055.1. Lineage (NCBI taxonomy): Eukaryota > Metazoa > Chordata > Aves > Passeriformes > Pachycephala > Pachycephala philippinensis. Next base: position 18,380 of record VWZT01011961.1, read on the forward strand.
CAGCTCGGAGAGCAAGATAATTTACATTTACTCTCACATGGCGAAGCCAAAAGCCTGAGCCCCCACACCCACACTGGTCATCTCTGCACCACCCAGCAAAGCCCCTCAAAGCCCTTGGTCCTGTGAGATGGCTGCTGAGATGCACAAAACGTTGGTCCTGTGCTGTTTCAGGGGCTGCTTGTCCAAAAAGCTCTGTGTGTGCTCAGGGAGGTGCTGTCAGCCTCCTGCTGATAGCAGTGCTGGGCTGGGCAGCGCAGAGGCAGCTCCCTGAAGGGTGCCCGAAATGATGCTCCCTGGACACGCTCCCCCAAATCCAGCAGACCTGATACCATGGGTAAGACTTCCCCAGGATGCCTCAGTGCTAAACTGCTGCCAGAATGATGATTTTTTTTTTTCCTTTTTATTTCCAAGTGAGGAGATGGTGAGAGCATCACAGTGCTGGTGTGTGTTGCCATGACATTGAAGTAATTGCTGTTACTTTCTCTGGCAGAAATTAATTCTTTCAGAATTAAGTGACCAATTTTGCCAACACTCAGCTGCAGGAGGAAAGGAATTTTCTGTAATTCAGCAAATAGATACACTTCCTATACACTTCCTATGCCCTTCTATACCTACACCTCCACAACAGCAGCGAAGCATTGTTGGTGTTCTCACTGTTTGCTAACACCTTGCAGTTTGCATTGGGGAATTGTGGGACTGATGATAAAACACAACAAAATGTAATCTTGAAGTTTTCCCTGAAGCACAGTAAGAGGGGAGCAGGAGAACATAACGGTGTAAGGTGGCAAAATTATGTCTAGGCTGGATACTTTGAAAAACAAATCCAGTTCCCTCTGGATGGTTTCCTCGGTGGTTTAAGCCACAGCTCTTTGACTCGTTGGACACCGTGGATGTTCAGATTTGCCATTTTTTAAAACATTCTTGACCACACTCTTCACAGAGACACCTAGGTACCAACCTGCAGGGCCCACCTTCTGTTTGCTCACACATTTTATCTCAGCAAGAACTGTTACATAAAAACCTCGTCCAGGTAATCCAAGGTAAAAAGCAATTAGCTAAAACCCAGGATCAGGTAAAACTATACAATAATAAGGAGAGGGAGTGAGCCCTGGCTTAGTGAGCACTGGGAAACTTGAGTGGGTTTAATAAGCACCCTGAAGCCTGGCTGTCTGCTGCAGGTCATGGTGTTCCTGTGCCTGCCATTCCCAAGGTAGGGTGAGATGTTTCCAGACAGCTCCTGACAGCCCGTCTAGGCAGGAGATTACCAATCTGCTGACGGAAGAGTTCTGCCCAAATCCTCCTGTTTAGAAGGGGTCTCATTCAGGATCTGGCAGGTTTTGCCCATCTCCCCTCTTGGATCCCCCCCAATATTGAAAAAGTCTCTGTGGTAAGTAAGGCTAAAAGGACTCCTCACCCAGGAGCTTTGGCTTTTGCTATGTAAAAAAAAGCAGCAACACCTCAGATTTCTTAATTGTTTTACATTTATTTTGGAGTTCGACATTAAAGGGGAGAAGGGAATATAAAGGGAATACATAGTTTTCCTACCCATCTTGCAGATACTGAGGTTAAAGAGATTTAACTCGCAGGAAGACCACCCAGCCAGGCTGTGGGGGAGCTGGCAGATGAACAAAGCCCTCTTGATTTATTAGCAAGCATCCATCCTAGAAGATCTTGATCCTTCCTCCAGAGAAGGGGATGGACCTTTAATAGCACAGTTAATTAGGGATTTGTTTTATTTTTTATTTTAACCAGGTCATACTGCACCCCGAAGACTTTTCATTTTCCTTTCAGCACCTGGTGGAAGATGTTGGAAAATCCTGCTGGCCTTTGGTGGCCCCAGATGCCAGAGGGCCTCTGCTCTGTCTCCAGCACTTTCCCCTGCCACGCACTGAGCAGCCTTCCTGTGTGAAACAGGGAGTCATTTTGCTGAGCTGTGTTTTCAAACAAGGTTTGGATGAGCATCTCGAATGTTTCCTTGAAATCCCCCCACCTCGGAGTCATCGGGATGACTTTGGAAAGCAACCAGAGCAAACAATCCCCATCCTCTCAGAGAAGTGGCAGCCCTGGCTCCCTGCTGGGTGGCATCAGCCCCTCATGCCTCCGCCCTGTTCCCGGACATAAACTCTTGTCCATTTGCCAAATCCAGAACTGGATTATTGTTTCCATTGCTGCACCTCTGGAGTTCCCTTGTCTTCCTGGAAACCTGTCCGAGATGTGTGAGGCTCCTGAATGTCTTTTGGATGATGGCAGCTCTCCGGGAGCACAGCTGGGAATTGTGCCTGACGCACTCCAGTGGGAAAATCCCAACAATAAGGACATTTCCATTAGGGCTGGAGCCCCT
>VWZT01011961.1:44443-110669 GCA_013397055.1 Pachycephala philippinensis
TTAATCTTCTGCATCACTTTGTTTTTTCACTCTTAGGTACCTTATACCCATACTCCCCTCCACCTCTCATTTCCAGTCTCCCAGCCTACTGCCACCCCAACTGCCTTCCACTGCATCCTTATCCTCTCTCTCTAGCATACCTTTCTCTTTTGTACTCACCCAAGCTTTCTTTTTTTCTCATCAGCCTCGTGAAATCCTCCTTTTCATTGACATTCTCTATCCCTTCCCAACTCAACTCCAAGTTCTCAAGCTGTCCCTGCCTTCCCCCTCTGGCACCCCCGCAACTAAGCCCTCATGTATATTTTCATTAGTATTTATTTTTTTTAAAAAAACCTGTCATTCTACTCTGCTTATCCTCAGTGTAATGTTCCCCACTTCCTTCCAAAACTTCCTGGCTTGTGGTCAGTGTAGACAGGAGCACGTTCCGTTCAGCACTGCATCAGCAGAAGGAATGGTTAAACCCCACGATTACACCATGGCAACACTTCCAGCCAGAGGAAAGTCTTACACAGCTGTCACTCTTCAGCCCAGGGGTGCCTGCACACCAGGACTGCAGCCCATGGTAGCCCTTCTCGGAAGGAAGAGGGGAAAAAGTGATTAAAGATGCTAATTTGAGTTGAACTAAACACAGACAGCTTTTTTTTCACCTTCAGGTCACAGATATAGCTACTGCCTTTGCAAACACTCATGGCAGTAGCCTGGGACCATTCTTGGCCTCTTGTGCAGCCTCCCAAACATCTTCAGCCTTAGAACAGTAGGCAAAATTATGTTAGGAATTCCAACAGCTGCATCTGAGATGCTCAGGTCTTGCAATCCCATTATCTCTCAGCTGGGAGGGCAGCATAAAATGGCTCAGGTAGCATTCATATTTTCAGGCAATAAGCCATGCCTTGATTCTATTATTCAGCCTCTCTTCAGGCTGATCGATGCTGCCACTTATTGCGATCGTACCGTAGCAATTTAATAATCAATTTCAGATTAAAGGCTGTTAACTCACTGCAGTCAGCCTGGACTCTCTCACATTCAACACGTGCTTTGAACAGCCTGTGGGGGTATCTTGGAAATGCAGACAAGGAGAATGAGATTTTTAAGGAGAGAGATAATACACACTGCCACTACATATACACAGTTTTGAATGTGTCTATGTAAAAAGAATGTAGATAACAGCAGGAGTGATGGATTTTTGATGGTCCACCTGAACAGCAGGCTGAGGACAGCTCAATGCATTGTTGATGAGACACGAAAAATTAGAATTCCAGGCCAGCAATTCAAACCCACCTTCTTTAGATGACTGCAATGACCCACAGCTGTGTGCTGGCCATGTTTTCTCATTCATTTAAAATGAGAAATCCTAGAGGCCCAGCATGGAGAGAACTGCACCAGCCTCTTTGGGGTGTGGATGTAACACTTGGGAATATGGTTTAGTAGTGAGCACAGTGCTGCTGAGTTAATGTTTGAACTCAATGATCTTAGAGGGCTTTTCCAACCTCAGTGATTCTATGACGTAACTTGCAAGATTAACCATGGCAGACATCCACTGTTGAGATAAAAAACTACCCACACTGTTTCACTAGCAGGGTGTTCACTGAAAACAGAATTTGTTAATAAACAAAATCATCAGAACTTTCTTCTTTATCAGAGTGACTTTTTAACTCTTTGTAACAGCAGGATTTAAACACCATGTAAAAAGCTTGATCAATGCCAAAAAGCTTTAAGATTTTCAAAAAGCTTTTCAAGATTTTCAGGTGATAGTCCAAGGAATATTTAAATTCATATTTGTGCCATTTGTCTCCTGTATGTACTGCTTCAAATGTGTGATCAGGAGCCTTGGCTGTGTGCTGCAGACACACAGGAGGTGACACTGTAAAGCAACCAGGCCACATGAGTCTCAGGGCACTTCCAGCAATAACTCAGCCAGCACTGGTGAGGGATTTATCATGGTTAACAAGATTCCAAAGTGGCACGTCAAACCAACAGTGCACAAATCTGTTTTCTTCTTCTTTGCTGCTGTTGTGTCCAACTTACTCCTGGAAAGACATTTGCACCCCAGCTGGTGACACTCCAATGAACCTGATTTTTAGCACCACTTGAAAAGAGCATGTTCTAAGGCATCTTAAATGGCAGTCTTAATGATAGAGGAAAAGCCTTGGCATGGGATGAATCATCCCTTTTTTTCCTTCACTGCCCTGTTAGTTTGGATGGATGGTGTTGAAAGATAGAGCCCCTCTGCTCTGGAGCCAGCCTGGCACAGCTGGGGCTGTTCACCTGCACAAGACAAGGCTCCAGGGAGAGCTCAGAGCCCCTGGCAGGGCCTAAAGGGGCTCCAGGAGAGCTGCAGAGGGACTGGGGACAAGGCCTGGAGGGACAGGACACAGGGAATGGCTTCCCAGTGCCAGAGGGCAGGGACAGATGGGATATTGGGAAGGAATTGCTGTGTGTGAGGGTGGGGAAGCCCTGGCACAGGGTGCCCAGAGCAGCTGTGGCTGCGCCTGGATCCCTGGCAGTGTCCAAGGCCAGGCTGGATGGGGCTTGGAGTAACCTGGGATAGTGGAAGGTGTCCCTGCCCATGGCAGGGGGTGGTATGAGATGAGCTTTAAGTCCTCTCCCAACCCAAACCCTTTTTTGATCCAATATACAATACTGTTCACTATTTAAGTTACTGAACTCCTTGCCCTGACATAAACAGGTCCGTTGGAGTCATTATTTGCATTTCTCTCCAGCTCTTACAGGGACAGGCAACCCCAGATAGTTTAAAATAAACCAGCCTGGGAAAGTGCTTGAAAACGCGAGAGACAGAGGTAACATTACGGTTTGAACGGCACAGTTTAAACAAAGACACCACTTATCAGCCCCGGTGAATCACCCCACCACAGCACCCTATCTTGTTTTCTTCTGCCAGACAAAGCAGAAGTCAGATTTAGTGGTTGGGACAAGGGTACAAACGAGACAGACCGAGAACTTTGCAGACTGTCTGTGTTGTCAATCACATGATTTGATGAAAAACCACGGGAAGTCCGATGAACAGACACAGAACTCAACTGCAGTAACTCCCCCACCACAGAAGTTCAACAACATCGGGGTGTTTTGGTTCTTTTTTGTTTTGGTTTGGTTTTTTTTCAGTTAACGTTGAGGAAGAGAACACCACAACCAGCAAGCAGCACCTGGCCCTGCTCCAAACAGCGCAGTGGCATCTGAGCTACAAGGCTTGAGCCATACATGAAATGAAACATCCCCTTCCCTCCAAATGAACCCTCAGAGCTGCTCTTAGGCTACAGCGTTATGTCAGTGGATAATCTCCACCCAGATAATGCAGCCAAGGGCAGTTGGAGCTGCCTTAAGAGCAATGTCTTTGCTTCTTCCCTGATCTAGATGTTCTGCTGGATGAAAAGCAGCATTCATCAAAGATACGGGGCAGTCACTGTGGAAAATAAAGAAATTAAAGAGCTGGGTTAATAAAAAAACTGGAGAATGCTCTTTTCCTCGAGTTCTGGTTAGAAACCCTGGTTTCTGAAACAGCAATCAAGCACGAGTCAGTATTTTCAAAAGCAGGTGACTCTTTGAGCAGAGAAGTGCTGTTTTCAAAGGAGCTTGAACACATTTGAGAGTCAAATTCATGTGAACTTTACATCAATCCAAAGCTTCAAAGTCTTTCTGAGGATGGGATTTCTGCGTGTTTGAAAAGCTTACCATGAGTCCTGTTTGGTAACCTGATGACTTGATGGCAAATTATGTGTTTCATATTGTTTCAGCTAAATATAGCAGTATTGCCTGCAGAGTATCTGTAGGATTGGACCTCATTAGCAAAATACATCAAATGGAAAGGGGAAAAAAAAGGGCTCAGGTTCAGCACTATACCAAGCCTCTGTTACAGGGTCTATAATGAATATTTACCCCAGCAAGGATTATCCCTACAATCTGCCTTGCACCAAACATACCAGCCTGTGAGGATTTTGGGCAGAGGAATGACACCTGTTCTTGTCTGCAGAATCCTCAACACCACTTGGAAATCTGGTCCCCAAAATACCAATCTAGGTCAAATTAATGGCCAAGGATCTTGAAAACAGCTCAAAAATCATGTCTGGTACAGTATTCATGATATGGATACACAGGTAGATATGGAAACATTGATATATATGGGTTTTATATAAATATAAGGACTTCAATTCTTTAACAGAGCACAATTCGTGGAAGAAAATGTCTCAGTGCAAGATACTGACAGACTGAATTTTTGCAATCACTTAATTCTTGTGGGGCGGTAAGGCTGTTTCATCTTTCTCAGTTCTGCTCGTGTCTGCAGTGCTTCTCTTTGACTTCAGACAGAAAGTCTGTGTGGCTTTGGTGAAATATCTGTATGGGCTACACCACACCTGCCTGATATCATCTTTTTCTCCTCCTCAGGCTCACAGCATAGAGGACGATGGTGGGGACATGAAGGAAGCAAACAGGAAATGTGCTAGACTAAGTGTGAGCCACACATCTTGTTCAGAGATCTGCCTAAGGAATAGGTGCAAACGGAAAGACAGTGAAGAAAACGGGGGCTCGGAGCATGGCAGGGAGGGTGAAAAAGAAATAGAAAATTCAGGGTGATATGAGGTTCAAAACCATCTGTGCACAAGCTAAATAGAATAACTATATTACACATTAATTAATAAATATGTGTAAAATATAGTATTATTTATAATAATAGAATTATGAAAGTTTAAGCAACTACACAAGCTGTAGTAGACAATAAAATTGTTCCCAGGGAGTAAAATTCTGTAAGACAGAATTTTTGTGCCCCATATTCTAGTGGGGAACAGTCTTCCTGGTCCAGGAGGATAAGGGAGTTCACCTATAGAGAGAGAACTGTTTCAGCAAGTTTCATTGATACGTGATTTCTGTTTTCAGATCACTTTGAGTAAATGTTTGTACAACCACAGCTGCAGGAAAATAAATGCTCAGTGGTGAATTTTCAGTGTCAGATGTGAGCTACTGCCAGAGGAGCAGACGTGCTTCTGGTCAGAGTTCAGCAATTACTATTTTTTTTATAGAGTACTGAGAAGCCAGGTCATTTTGGGAAAAATCAATCAAACAGCTCTGCCTAGATAATTATTGGCAAAAACACAATGATTTAAATGAGTTAAATATTTGTGGCAAACCCGCCAGGGCACAAAGCCTTGCAGGGTACTATAAGAAGATGACTGCATTTCTCTCTGGGATAGAATAGCAAATAATGATAGCTTTAAAGTCCTAGAAATTCAGGGATGCAAGCACATACACACTTGTTTCTTTTCCTTCCAGAAAAGAAATACTGTGGATAAATGTCAATAGCCCCAAATTGTGCTATTTTTATCTTCATACCAGGCTGTTAATCTGTATAGATTCCAAAAGCACTGTATAAATACATATATCAGAGCTTAGGACAAGGCCAGGTATCCATTTCAGGATTTGCTGGGTCCACATCAGAAACACCTGGACTCTGGGCTACTTCTAGACAGCACAGAAAATAAACTGGACCACTGGTCAGCAGCTACAAAGACAGCCTGGCACAGCTGGGGCTGTTCACCTGCACAAGAGAAGGCTCCAGGGAGAGCTCAGAGCCCCTGGCAGGGCCTAAAGGGGCTCCAGGAGAGCTGCAGAGGGACTGGGGACAAGGCCTGGAGGGACAGGACACAGGGAATGGCTTCCCAGTGCCACAGGGCAGGGACAGATGGGATATTGGGAAGGAATTGCTGTGTGTGAGGGTGGGGAGGCCCTGGCACAGGGTGCCCAGAGCAGCCCCTGGATCCCTGGCAGTGTCCAAGGCCAGGGTGGATGGGGCTTGGAGCAGCCTGGGACAGTGGAAGGTGTCCCTGCCCTTGGCAGGGGGTGACACTGGATGAGCTTTAAGCTTCCTTCCAACCTAAACTATTCTAGGATTTTGTGAATGTTCCTTAATCCCTTAGTTTGAGAAAAAAGGGAATCCCTGTTCAGCTTCAGAGATCCTGTGTCTACCTGGAGAAGTTTTGGAATGGGAGGAAAAGACTACCAAGATGGAAGACTGAAGCAAAACTCACATATCACACACTGTTAAGTATCATTAATCTCCACATACATTTTATGCATTATACATTAATGGTCACAGTTCAAGGATTTACAGCTCTAATTGGAATTTGCTTGTCCTGTCAGGATTGTTCTCTATGCCATGTTGTCTAGATGGACACAAAATCTTTCCAAATGTTTCCAAGAGGACTGCTCAGCAGCCAAGAGCCAGACCAAGCTGTGACTTGCTATCCCACCATGGAGAGACGGGAAACAACAGGAACACTACGAGGATATTTGCAACACTGCAGAAAATACATTACATGTTGGCTTTACCAAATAAAAAGAAAAGAAAGAACCAGAGACTAATGTATGTAATTACACTTGAAGCATGAGGATGAAGGCATGATGTGGAAATGAGGTACCATCAATAAAAAATAGAACTTTCTTCCACTTCAGGATGAAAGAACAGTAATTCTCAGAAAGTACAGTGGCCTTTCAGAAGAAAGTACATAGGTCTGAGCAAAAAAATGAACAACCTCAAAATGTCAACAATTCAAACAAAGAATGTTTTTTAAATTGAAAAAAAAAACACCAAAAAACCTAACCAGGAACAGAGTTAAACACATGGAATGAACAAAGCTACTGACCCAACTGACAGAAACAGTTCTGGTCCTGACCTCGCTCGAGCACTTGTTGTGTACATACACTGACCACTCAGACAAATAGGTAAAATCCTTTGTGTGCTTTTGAATTTACGGAATTAAAATCTGAAAAACAGAATAATCCCTGAACCCATTTCTCAGTGGCATTAAAGGGCACCAAAGCACAAATGGGGATGAGTCCATCAACTCACAAAACTTTTATGGATATGAAGTGGACGCATAAGCCTTTCCTACAATGGGATTTGCAGAAAATGCACATTTCATAACAGGAATCCCTATTTTTACCACTGCTAAGGAAGATGCAAATGAGTTTAAGCCCTGGCTTCCTGTGCTTCGGCTTGCAAGCCATCCTTCTCTAAATTACTGTGCAAGGCTTTACACAACAATGAAAAACAGTATGTTTTCAGCAAACATTTTTGTTAAACCTGAAGGGAGTTTAGAAATCACTCATTCACTAACACCTTTATATAGAAGACTTGTAGACCTCCTAACAAAAGCTTACAAGATTAGAACTAGCTTTTGGATGCCTCAACTCACAATTAAGACTACGATGCTTTAGCAGTACCCTCCAAGAAGGGCTTAGAAATCTATGAATTTCCAAAGTCTCAGAATTAAACCGTGCACCTTATGTAGACTTTCCCAACCCGAAAACACCGCTCACTCGCCAAACAAAGCAGATTCAAGGCTGAACTTTTTCTTTCCAGAATTTTATGAGTGAGATTTGAGCAACCTGGAAGGTGTCCCTGCCCATGGCAGGGGGTTGGAACAAGAGGAGCTTTAAGGTCCCTTCCAGTTGAAAACATTCCATGATTCTATGATTCTATGATTCTATGAATTCTGCCACTTTTCAAGTGCGCAAAAGGTAAAGTTTAAGAAATTGGCAGCAATAAATCAGTTGGGAACATCTCATGAGGAACAACTCTTTGAAGGTCTCAAATTGGGCAAAAGCTCAAGTTGTCCTAAGTCCATACATGCACATGCACAGTTTGGATCACTCTGCAAAAGACAGAAAATGTATTTATAAATTCTAGGAAGGAAGAGAACGCAGGGGAAGATCAGTTCTGCAGTCAACCAGATCTGGAGCAGATAACCATCCCTGGAGGGATTTAAAAGCCATGTGGATGTGGCCCTCAGGGACGTGGGGCAGTGGTGGCCTGGGCAGTGCTGGGGAATGGTTGGACTCAATGGTCTTAAAGGCCTTTTCCAACCCAAACGATTTTGTGATTCTGTGATCTGTGAGATCCCACAATGCTTGCTCCCTCCAGAAAAAGCTCATGGTGCTCTCAGAGCCCCAGTATCACTTGGTCAGTGGGGAAACTCCTATATAAACCAAAAAGGCTTTTTATGGTTCAGGACTTGCCAAAGACCAAAATAATTCTTCCCAGGCAATTTGATTATTTGCAACAATGTGGAAGAACTCAAAGGAGGGTGATGTAGGGGTGGGAAAGACAAAGTCTCCTCTTGGAGGTATTTTAAGTAGAGAAGAATTAAGTTGTGTATCTGGCTACAAAGTCTGCTCCAAATTCTGGATAAAAATGACAGATCTATATTCCCTTTTTTAAAAACAAAGCCAATACTATAAATGCCCAACAACATCCCAGATCTCACATCAGAGACAACCATCTGCTAATTATTTTCTGAAAAGCAAGTTGCACGCTTTTAGTCTAATTGATATAATTTATTAAACTTTTTTTTAACAATAAGGAAAAATTCACTGGAAAGGATTTAACAAGTCCTATGAAGTGCACAAACGATGGAAGCTTTGGAGAAAATAACCCTGCTGCATAATGAATGTACACTAATATGTGTAGCTATATATTAAAAGACATGGAGAATCTGCTCTAGACAAACCTTAGAGCCAATTATACATTTTACATTTCAAGCAGTGAGTGCTACTGTTTAAGCCAGAGCAGTTGTTTTGACTTTGATAGCAGACTAGTCTAAAATACAAGGAATGTTGTTTATCATGGAAATGCTTTGTGCTCCAGATAACATCACGAATGGCTGCCCCACCTAGGCTACGGCACCATCCCACTGTCCCGAAACAAACCCCAGATAAACCTCTCCGTGCTGCCCGACTTCTGCTCCCACCAAAGATCCAACTGCTGTGCAAATAAAACTCCACCATGGTGTGTGCCACGCAATCAGCAACACAAAATGAGCAGAAGGTATTGGATACATGTGTGACAATGAAGGAAATTACTGGACTTTGAGAACATGACCCACACTTTCATGTTTTGGTAAGGCACCGAAGCCAACACTCTACTCTGCCTTGCTGCCAGAGGGATACACCTCAGGAGCCCTGTATGGACAATGTACATATCCTGACCCACTAATATATAAATATTATCCTTTTCTCGCTCTTTTTTTTTTTTTTTTCTCGCATAGGAATTGTCATGCCCAGGGTTAGATTTTTCTTCCTCCACCCTGGAGAAGGAGCTGGAGATCTTGTCATCTGACTCAGTCCCACCTTCTTCTGGCTGATGGACATTGTGACTGTCTGTGGAGTCTCCAGCACTCACCTCTCCGCTCTTCAGCATCTCAGCTGGGAAGGGACTGAAGAACAATGACAGTATAAACCACAATAATTTCACAGTTTAAGGATTTTTCCTTCTGCAAACTACCTATATGACCTTTCTCTGCTCTAATACAGTCCTGGGATAATCCAGCAGAACCACAAAGGATTGACAGGTCAAAATGCTGTTTTCATCTGCCTGTTTCTTTCACCCCAAATCCAGAGTTACTACCATGTCACAGTTGTTTTGTTTTCTCATTTATTTGCGTAGAACATATTCCCCCAACACAAAAGGTGGCAGGAGAAGAGCACAGTGATTCAGTTTGCATACTTTTCCAGTGACGAGGTCCCAGACATGCTTTCACTACATACTGGTTCAATGCTGCCTCCAAAACATCCCACCAAGCCAAAATGAACATTCCTTTGGACAACTGGGACCACTCTCCTCTCCGTTATCACTGTGCAAGGGTTGATGCACTGCCTAGGCCTTGGCTTTGTGCATCAGCCAGAGAGATGAGGTCCATTCTCCCAGCTGAGCTTAACACCTTTGGTTTGCATCCTGGGGGCTGACATTTACAGCACATTTCCTGGTGTGGAGGGCTCCTCGAAGGTCATTTGACAAGGTTTGAGTTTTCCTACACAGCAGCCACAGAGACAAGGCCCGCGCCGACATCCTGCTCCAGTCCCTCCCACCTAGCACGGCAGTGGGGCTGCATGCCAAGCCCAAACATCCTCCCCCCACCCCCAGTGCCCACGGAGGAAGACCTCCTTTTGATTTTGTACTTTTTAATCTGAGAGAGCCAGGCCTGTAAATATTACAAAAAATTATAACAATGACTTAAGAACAGAGACAGACTCACTGTCACCAACTGTTAACTCTCAGATCAGGGCAGCCTAGGAAGTGGACTCTTATCTGCCCGAAGCTCAGGACGTGCTGACTAACACCCTATTGAGCCGGCAGACCTTTGGCTCCCTAATCTCCCCAAACTGGAAAATGTACACCCCAATGGACATACTCCCTTCTAAAGTATTTCAAGCCTCTGCGAACAGACAGACTGTGTTGCAAGATGAGCAGTGCTGCCCTGCTGCATGCAGGAAATCCCATTTATTTGTCTTGAGGAGTGAAATGTGAAGTGACAGTAAAACCTTTCCAGCCATAGCACACGGTGCCAGACTGCAGCCTTATCTCTGCCAGGACTGCCAGCCGAGGAGCCAGTGCCAAGTGTGTACATTTGCACAGTTATTTTGTGAATGCAGACTTCACAGCTTCATAAAAAAAATTTGCCCTAATGCTAAGAGTCCTGTGAAGACAAACCAAAGTCAGGGGAGGGGGGTGGTGTTATGTTGACCTCAACAAATAACCAGGATGCCTTTTCTCAAATGGATTTTTAAGTTGCTCATTCTATGCTATATTTTATTCTATATTCCATTATATTCATGGAGGCTCTGATAGCAAGCTCAAATTAGCTATTGCAAACATGCCTTTATCAATGACAGAGGCAAGCAGTGTGCAGAAAGGAGAAAGGGTGAGAATGAGTAGGACAAGGATTCCTTCAAGGTGTTAAGACATCTTTAGACACCTTGAACCTGAGCAACTGCATCTCCTTGACTGTCTGAATATAGGGAGTCAGGAGCTGACTGCAACCAAAGGAATCTGTATGCTTGGTGTCATCCTGCAGCCACCAGTTTAAAAAGTAGCAGTCTCCTACAGTGAAACTGCATTTTTCTTCTAATGCAAACAATCACCTCAATCTGAAAAAGGGCCCCAAGTGAACTGCTGTTTCAATAATGAATGAGAAATACTTGTTTTCTGTTTCATTCTGCTTTAGATGCAGCATTTCCAGATCTGTTTGCCTTCACTGACACCTTATCTGTATTAAGACTTATTCTAGTAAAGGTTGTCTTTAGGACATGAATCAAACATTTCTAGAGAACTCCCCACTTCAGGCTGGGGAATTCTTTCATAAATGCTATTATGTCCCTTTGTTATTGAACATATCTGCCCCCTTCCTCCCTGTGCATTCAGGCCAGGATTGTTTACCCTGGTGACAACAATCAGGCTTTGCTGGTCTTAGCTCAGGAGGATGGAGCTTGGCAAGTCCTGGTGGGGCAGATAAGCCCCAGGAATTCAAAAAAAGTTTTGCTGCCTGACTCTGTGCTCAGAACTACAGGCACCACTTGGATCCCGTGGGTCTCACATCAAGGACAACATGTAAGTTTAAGGCCTGTGCTCTCCTCCCATTATATTCCATAGACACAAAATTTCCTTCTATGTTTTGGAGCTGCCAATCTCTCATAGCCTCGAGGAGACCTTCCCTCAGTGAACTATCCAGTATAAGCCTCTAGTTTCCCATCTATAAGAACAGTCTTTGGTGTGGATTTTCATAGCTCACACGCTGCAGTGAAGGAAGGGAAATCTTCCTTGCGGAGCTTTGGATGCTGCTGCTATAGCAAGATCAAGATGGGAAATTCTCACCCCTCTGCTAACGCTGTCTGTCCTCAAGCCTCGGCTCACGAGCCACAGGTTCGTTGCTCTCCCCTCAGTTTAAACATCAGAGTGATGGCTTTAAACTACCACAGGGCAGGGTTAGATGGGATATTAGGAAGAAATTTTTGGCTGTGAGGGTGGTGAGGCCCTGGCACAGGGTGCCCAGGGAAGCTGTGGCTGCCCCATCCCTGGAGGAGTTACAATGCCATGTGGATGTGGCACCTGGGGACGTGGGTCAGTGGTGGCCTTGGCAGTGCTGACGGAATGGTTGGACTCCATGGTCTAAGAGGGCTTTTCCAACCTATAGGACAAGGAGAAAACCTGGGTAGAAGGGAGCATGGTAGGGTTTGTTAGGGTACAAGAGTCAACGTGAGAACACTGACAAGAAAAATCAGCCTTGTTTGTGAGTTCAACAAACCGTGGGTTTAGCAGTACAACCTTATCATAAAACGAGCCTAAATCCATGTGAAATTAAGATTCAATACCATCATCTGATACTCCAGAACATCTAGAGCTACAAAAAAGGTTTAGGGTGACCTAAACCAGCTGCCCTCTAAATCCTAGTGGCAGAGTCCGCAGCAGTGATGCTGACAGACGTGAGAAATCCCCTGCTTGGCCAGGAAAAAGCTATCTCCATCACTAATCATCCTCAGCAGGAGAACAGCCTTTAAATCAACTGGAGAGAAGCTTTGCAACTTGTACCAAAGGTTGTGACAAAATTAAACTCCGTATGGGAATGCAGTGGAGGCAGCCATCAGCTGACAAAGTACATCTCTTCCTCATTCTCACTTCTTGGTGCAGTTGCTGTAAACATTCAAGACATTTCTCTGATTTATGCATTTAATTAGAAGATATCTGTAACATTCCTGATGTTTACATTTAACCCAACACTGCAATGAAAGCTGTAATTTCGTCTGGGATTTATATTCTGTACTCAAACTTATTTTGATTCCTTGATTTAAACATACACGCAGAAGTGAAAATGTGTCAAAATCATGAAAATGGAAGAGATTATACTCCATTATCTAGTTCATCTGTCAACCAGGGCAGAAATTTTCTGAGGACTGTTTTTCTCAATCTGCCACATGTTATGGAAACTTAATTCAAAAGACTAATTCAGAAAAGACAGCTAAACCTTAAAAGTGGAAGAGCAATTGGATCACTATAATTAGGAGTTACACGATTTTTTTCTTCCTTTATCTTGTATTTAGTTGTCATAACTCATCAAATTTTGCACCTTTTCGGATGAAGTTGTTGGCCTCTGCCACATTATTTTACATTTTATTAAAAAAGTGGTTAATGCCTTTTTTTTTTTTTTTTGGATGGAGGGGGGATAATGTGGGGCTTTATTAATCAAAGAAATGAATAACTTCATTTTAAATGTAACTTTTTATACTTTTCAGCTACTCTGCCTACACTGAAGGTCTCCAGTAGAAAAGGAACACATGGGTTGCAAATAGCTTTCAACTGAGCAGGGGAAGAAAGAGGTCAGGGCATTTCAGTGTAATTTTACTTTACTTCGACCAAAGTTGCAAGATATTTGGAAACAACATGTCATGCNAACAGAGAGAGGGGAGGCTACACAACACATGTGAAGCAGATTTAGTCACAGCAAAAAACGTAATAAAAGTATAGGGAGGCTTTCTAGGGAGGGAAACTTGGGGAATGTTATTTAGCTGGAGCAACTGTACAGCTCTGAAGTGAGCAGGGGCCGGGCTCTGGCTGGGAGCCCTCCTGTAAGATGTGTTGGAAAGGGAGTTTTGGGCTGCTCATGAGTGTGGGGCTCCTGCCAAGCTCCTGCAAAGCCAAAGCTCTGCAGCTTTGGGCAGGGAAGCTCCTCTGTGCTCTCTTTCAGAAAAAATGGGATCATCCTTGAAGGTTAACAGAGTTCAAATGATGTGGCAGGCCAGCAGTTAGCAGAATGGAAGTAGCTTTGAGAAACGTACACGTGCAGAGAGTTGTTTACCCAGGTCAGAGCTCTGTTACCATGGGGAGCGACTTGGAAACTCTCACACTGCTTTCCCATCCTCCTGTTTCTCCAGTGCTTGCTTTCTGCCTTGTACTTGATATCTCTTTCTTGTAGCAGCTTCCTTAAACCAATGAAATCAGCCAATCTAACGTATCTTGGGTCAAACAACAGACACACGAAGACCGTTTCACGTTAGAATCTGTGTAAAGTTTAAATTCTTCTGCTCAAAGTCTCTTACTTGTGCCCTTCCTTCCTTCCTATAAAGTAAGAGAATCACAGAATCACAGAATGGTTTGGATTGGAAGGGGGCTTAAAGACCATCCCTTTCCACCCCTTGCCATGGGCAGGGACACCGTCCACTGTCCCAGCCTGCTCCAAGCCCCATCCAGCCTGGCCTTGGATACTGCCAGGGATCCAGGGGCAGCCACAGCTGCTCTGGGCACCCTGTGCCAGGGCCTCACCACCCTCACAGTCAAGAATTCCTTCCTAATATCTAGTCTAAATATTCTTCTAGTTTAAATTACCCTATCTTTCTAAGTGCCACTGAAAAATTCAATTTCGTGACTATTTCTTTATTTTTAAATTGCACACCTAAGTTAAACTAGATGCACGGACACCAGTGCAGTGTCCCAAGAGCTCACATGGAAAAATCAGAGCCTGTTGCTACACTCTCTGGTTATTTTACATTGCAATGGAAGGCCAGACTTCAGCTGTGCATAAAGAAATCTTTGACTGATCTCTTTTGGCAATCCACGCTCCATTTAGTGACTGGACTTTGTATATCACCTCCTGACCCTTCCCCTCCACAAAGTCTGCAGAGCACCTAACATCAGCCCCTCACCATTTATTGCCTTGTGCAAGGATGCTCTGCCATATGGACAGCAACAGGATGGTAAACATTCCTCATCATGGGTGACAGGTAGAAAATGTCACCAGTTACATTATTCTCCTCCAGAACTTCCCTCCTAACAGCAATGGTTTCTGCTCATCACAGCCCAACAGCCTCCTCATGGCTGAGAACCAGCTGGGGCACCTTTCACTGGATGTGAGATGAAGATGCTAAGGGGTCCCTCTTACCCTGACTGTGGCACCAGCAGAACACAACCACTCTTCTGATCCAAGCAAGGAGAAGGTCTTTGCAGTAGACTTCTCTTATGTCCCTTACAGAAATATTTTTCTGCTCTCTACAGGTAGCATAAAGAATTACATAATTATTTCATAGAGTCATAGAATCCCAGAATGGTGTGGGAGGGACCTTTAAAGCTCATCCCATCCCACCCCCTGCCTTGGGCAGGGACACCTTCCACTATCCCAAGTTGCTCCAAGCTCCATCCAGCCTGGCCTTGGACACTTTCAGGGACGGACCATCCATCACCTCCCGGGCAATGTGTACCAGTATTTTACCACCCTCATCACAAGAAGTTTCTTCCTTATACGTTAGTCTGAATCTACCTTCTTTTGGTTTAAAACTTTTACCCTTGTCTTGGGCAAAAAAAGAAAAAAAACCTCCTTTACCACCTCTTGTTACAAGACACTATTTCATCTTCTAAAGCTTTTGCATGTAACTGCGTGAATTTTCATCTGTTGCCTTAATGGGAGCTAGTTAATTACAACCCCCAGAGTGCCACAGGCAAAGCTGAGACATTCAGCTCAGCTGGGTACAGGGCTGTGACTGCAGTTACAGCTCTGTGGAGCAGCAAAAGGAACTCAAGTGATGGCAAGGTGAAGACAGCCATGGGAGAGAAACAGCGAACTCCTGCTCTGCTGATCAACCTGCTCCTAGAACTGGTTTATTTTCCCTTTTCCATTTTTACTGGTTTGAAGAATTAAGTCTCAGAATCACAGCAGATATTACTGTATTAATGTTATTACATTTGCATTTATACATTCAATTGTTACTGTTACCTACTGCATGGTAGTCCTGGCTGGGCAGGTAGGACATTATCATCCCAACATTTTGGTTTATTCCCAGACTGGTTTGGGATAGCCAAAACACTGTCCAGCCTTCTGCAGGAGACTGTCCTGCTTAACAGTATTATGGAATAGCTCTTTAGAAGCAGCCATGGCAACTCCAGAGTAAGGTGATTTCATTCCACTGCAATTGTTGAGCTTTGCAAAGAAAGCAATGACTGGGGAATGAAGTGACTGAATCCAGAATGCAGATTCCAGAAGGTAACTGGAATAATTTTCAGGGGCGGAGGGGACAGACATTAAGCCTCCATGTAAATATTAGTCTCCATGCAGACAGCAGCTTGGGAATAGGAGTGTTCCATGCTAGCCCACCCTTCATCCTCATCTTGGCCAATGTACCTCATTCCTGAACTGCAGAATCACTGTACTCCAGTCACTCACTCAAGCACCACCCTCCCAAGCTACCTTGGCTTCTTGTGCAATACCCATCTCTGATGCATGCCTTCATCTTGGGATGAAATGTGCTTCCCTGGATTTCAGTAAGATAAACAAGTCCTCTGTATGAACAGGATGCATCTTTCCTAGAGAACTGTAACCAAACTACAAGGAAGATGTAAAGGAGACAATAAAAACAGGTAATATATTTGATTTTAAAACTACAACTGTCACCATAACCCCAATGCCAGTGAAACCCTTGCCAGTGCTTCTGAGAACCCTACATGTAAGGCTTCCCTACATTATATTTGCATTTATACAATTCAATTTTACTACCTATTACTCCAAAATGGTCTGTTTTCAGCCAGTTCTTTATCTTGTATGTATTCAAGAAAATTAAGATCTTAAGCAAGCATTGAAGAAAGGTGAGTCTCTGGCTCAGATTTCCCAAAACAGCTATAGCTGTCCCATCTTTGTAAGTGTCCAAGGCCAGGTTGGATGGGGCTTGGAGCAGCCTGGGACAGTGGAAGGTGTCCCTGCCCATGGCACGGGATGGGACTGGATGGGCTTTAAGCCCTTTCAACCCAAACCATTGGTTTGGTTCTAAACCCAAACCATGGCTCTAAACTATTTGTAGTGTCCCCAGATGACAGTAAAGGTCTTTTGGGGATCATGACAAGTTCACTAATTTTTCAACACATAATGCAAGTGGATTTGAGTGTTACTGGCAGTCTGATGGCCTTGATCATCAGCAGCCTCTCAGTGACAGAATGAGGGATCTCCAAGCATGCACAGCCCTTAGCCATCATAGTGTCCCTGGTTCACAAAGGAAAGGACCAACATTCTGAGGTCCTCAGGAGTATTTATGACACACTGCTTCAAAATGGAAAATTATATTTATACTACAAAACCACCATTTTTTAAAAGCAGGGAATGCTAAATTTGTAATATTTCTACATTAACTTGAGCTGCAGACATAGCTTGGAAAACATCTGAATTTTACGAGCCTCAGTTATGTCAGTAATGAGGCCAAATCACCCACTTATCCTCCCCTGCAGTGGCTCAGGCTCACAGGGTGAAGGCTGTAAGCAGGGTCCCTCGCCTGGCACCAGCCCCAGGCAGATCCTGCAACACCAAGCACGTCTCAGAGAGAGGCAGATGAGACTTGTACAGTGCTTTCACAGGTTGTGGACGAGCTGTTTTCAGCCACTTTTTGTTTATGGAACAAAGGATCACAAATTGCCACGAAGCTAAATGAGCTAAGAGAGCTCTAAATACTTCCACAGTGATTTGCTCATAATAAAAAGGAGAAAAAACACTCTACCATATTAGACTGCAAAAATTCTGTTTACAGGATTTTTGTATAAGAAGCAATGAAATTAAGCGAGGCTGCATTACTTGCTACTGCTATCAATTAATGCAGCAACCACTTCCAGACATAATAATTACCATATGTGCACTGTGCTTTACCTCTGGGCTTATTAATTTCATACATGGGAGGTTACAACTATTGATTGCATTAAAACAGACTGATGTGTTATGAGAGACATGCTCCCAGTGCAACACATCACTGCACAAACTGCAGTGATTCAAGGGATACAGGAACAGACACCTGCATCCACCAGCATACAACCTGCAAATGGTCATTTCTCCAACTCCTCTTAAACACACAGACACAGTACTGCAAGAGGAGTGAGCTAAGCTGATTAGGGACAAAATTAGGGGGTCTTAAGAGACAGACCACTGGGGAAATGGAAAATCCCTAGGAGTACCTCCTATCAATATAAATAAATTAATAAAACCAAAATGGCTCTATTTCTCAACTTGCACAATTGAGAATTTGCTCATGTTTAGGTTGAGTATTAGGAAAAGATTTTTGACTGAGAGGGTTGACCAGCCTGGCACAGCTGCCCAGGGCAGTGGTGGAGTCCCCATCCCTGCAGGGGTTTAAAAGCCGTGTGGATGTGGCACCTGGGAACATGGGGTAGTGGTGGCCTTGGCAGGGCTGGGGGAACAGCTGGACTTGATGGTCTTAGAGGGCTTTTCCAGCCCAGATGATTCTGTGATTGACAACCAGCTCTGCCCTGCAAACTTCAGAGCAGCCTGAGGTTTGGCGAGTCTCAAAAAAATATGCATCTGCATTTTTAAAAGTGCATTTGGTTTCTAAAGTTTGCTGAAAACTTGATCCATAATGAAAGACAGTGACCTCCAAATAGCATCTAAAAAGAGTGGTGTTTACCTTGCTATTACACAGCTGGGTTTCTAACTACATGCAAAACCAGCAATACACTCAGAAAGAACTGCACTTAGGTTTTTTGTTGTCATCCTATATGCATAATTAAAGACATATTTCTATTCAATTCTGGTTAAGCTCCTACAACTTATGTATAAGTTATATGTATAACTTAGGCTTTAAAGCCTCTCTTAAACAACAAAGCATTGTTTATGTTTTTAATAAACCTTTATTTTCACTCCTCTAATTCAGAAGACATTTTTTGAAGCAAGAATACACCGGATTCAGTAGCCAAATCTCCCATTAACATAATTCAACTGTCCTAAAATAATTCAATTGCCCTAAAATAATATTTATAAAGACAGTGGTAACTGTGATGCAGAGAGCTAAATGTAACAGGGAAAATTATCCTGCATTAGTAGTATATTCATACAGAGTGAGAGTGTGTCAGCAATTTCCAGAAACCTTTAAAAGTAGGAAGGAACCTGGCTTTTTTACAGCAAAAGCACTAAAAACAAGCATCAGGCACAAAGAGTTAACACATTCTTCCTACTTCTGAGAGCAGGAACGGGCCGATTTCGTCAGTGAGGTTTGGCAGCGCGCGAAATCCTGTAACCAATTCCATTTCCTGATAAATGAACGGTCCACAGGGGAAAGTCAGCCAGAGGCTTTGGGAACTGCCGAGCGCTCAGACATGACCGAGAGGCTCCTGGAAGGAGCCAGACTGTCTCTTTGCTTATCGCCGCCCAGCCGAGCGGCACCAGCGGAACGCCGGTGCTGCCAGACTGCGCTGGGAGCCCAGGCCGCGGCACGGCCGCTTCAGCCGCACGTGAGAGCCCCCAGAAAACACACCAGCCCCAGCACACGCCTGACATCAGGCTCTAGGAACTCTGAGAACACATGGCCGTGTAATACAGGCGTTGGGATGGGACTTGTAACAGTCCGCATTGTTTATGTGCTTCAGAGCCAAGTGCTAGGAGTGACTCGGTATTCTGGAGCTGAGGATCTCTCCCCCACCCTTCCAACAGGAAAAAGCCAAATACAGAATGATAAATCATTCATTATTGGTTAGATTTTGGCATCAGTGAGGCTGTGAAGGAGGAGTTTTCAATTGGAGCTATAGGGTGCGTCGCCTCAAGAGCTGAACCTCACTCTCAAGTTCTAAACCGTTCTTCGTTTTGCGTTACAAATTGATTTTTTAAAGTTATCTTCATAAATGTGACTGATAGTCTTATTGAATGTTAACAGTAAATATCAACTCTAATAGCAAAATGACAAATGTGCCTCAACCCAAGCTCAGCCCTGAGTTTCTGATCTATTTAAATATCAGCTTTTCAGATAGAGTTAACTTGGATGTTTGTTCACTCTCATTTATGACAAATCAATTCACAACTCCAACATTTTTACAGGAAATTCAAGTAGCTTGACACACACAGAATGGAACTTTCAAAAGTCTAAAATTTGACCTTGTAAAAAAAAATAAAATACTGCCAGTCTGATGACCCCTGAAGGGAAGTTAAAAGGAAAAAAAAAGAAAAAGCTCAAATAATAACTTCAGGCCCTTCATTACCAAAATCCTGGGTAACTTTTCAAGTGGCTTGCAGGCTTATAATAGCAACAACATCTGCAATTGATTAGCTCCCCCAGCACAACCAGATGTCTTGGTGACAGGGAGAAAGTACTGTGGGTTTGGAGTTTACTGGGATGCACAATATCCCATCACTGAAAAACAAAATAATAAATGGGAAGGTGGGGAAGCTAAAGGAATATTACGCTTGTTCTCAATGTGTCTGAATCCAGTTTTACCGCATGTTCTAGTCCTTTGGAAAGCCCAGAATAAATTCTTTCTTGCTCCCAAAGAAAATGCCACAGACTTGGTTGAGTCTGTCCTTCATCACAGCACTACTACTCATTCCTTTGCTGGGATCTTGGGTGCTTTCTGCTCAAGGCGATGGCAAACACAAGCTAATGGCATAAAAGAATGACAGTTCTCTACATTCACTATCTGCACAGGTTTGCAAACAAGGTACGTGGCTTTGGAGGAACACCAGAGCACTATTTCAGACATAACACCCACATGTAGACCAAACAAACTCCCTGTTCCTGCCGCTCCTTCCCTGACTTTAACTCACATTAATTACTGCATGCTTTAAACCTCAAATAAGAAAAGCAGTGGGAACACCTGAAGGAGATACAAAAAAGATCGCCTCTTCCTTGCACCATTGTGATATTCACAACTCTGCTGCCTTGATCCTTTTTGGGCTACTGCTATGCTTCTACCAAATACTGCGATGACTCCATGCACAGCATTGCATAATGAGCAAGGAACACCATTGCAAGAAAACAAGTAGTATTCTTTCTGCTCTCTTCAGGACATGGCATGAAAGTGGAGGATAATACTGCAGGTGTGGAGTGCCACAGCCTGGCTGACATAAGCAAAGCCCAACACTGCAGCATTGGTATTTCTATCACAGAACCATGGAATGGTTTGAGTTGCAAGGGATCTGAAAGTTCATCTGGCTCCACCCCCTGCCATGGGCAGGGACACCTTCCACTATACCAGGTTGCTCCAAGCCCCATCCAACCTGGCCTTGGAAACTTCCAGGAATCCAGGGACAGCCACAGCTGCTCTGGGCACCCTGTGCCAGGGCCTCCCCACCCTCACAGACAAGAATTTCTTCCCAATATCTAGCCTAAACTTACAACAAGCAGTCAAAGTATATTGCAGGGATTCAGGCATCAGTGTCTTATTTGAATTGTAACCTGTGTAAGAGAAATTATTCACCAAGAAGGGTGACAAAATGTAAACTATTCAAGACGAGAGTGAGCAAAAGCTGATGGATTTGGTGTGTGTAACCCTAGTCACTCCCAGCTCCTCTGAGTTGACTGTGTACCTGCTAGCAAGGCTCTGCCTCCATCCCATCGCTCCTTGAGCTGCTTCTCTCAGTCCACTCCAGCTGAGGTGGCTGAAGGTCAGGAGCTCACAGAGCCAGTTTTGCTGCTCTGTTCACACACAGCACAGGCAGAAACAAAGCTCTCATGCCATGAGATCCTCACTAGGCTGCTGACCATGGCATCAGCTCCATTTTCTGAGCTACCGTGCAATCAGCGCAATCCCCACAGAGCAGCAGCCAGGGAAATCAGGGAGAGGGCAGGGCAATATGAAGCACAGTCCCTCTTTCCTTATACAAGTCACCGTGAGCCACACATTCTCCACCGTGGGATACACAAAGCCTTGGGGCCTGCCTGGTGTCCTGCTTGCATCTTGCCTGGTACCATCTCCTAAGGATGAAGATACAGCCTGACAACCTTGAGAATGTTGGAGCCACCAGCAAAATTTTCCAGTGAAAGCAGGATTTTCCCCATGGAAATGAATGCTTCAGTGACTAGGAAGAAAACAAGATTGAAGTTCTCAGTTTATTCTTCATCTCTGAAGAAAAGCTTTATAGAAGTGCTCTAAGTTGAAAGCATGATTACTATTTTCTGTTCAAAGGGATTTTTGGGTGCTTTACAACAAGAAACTGATATTACATGAGAAACAGTTTAAAGATCAGAGATTCAAAAGTTTGCTAATGCATATTTTCCTATGTTGATGCTGCAGTGATGTTTATATTACTCTTCAATAGGGAGGTGTCAGAAAAGCATTAATATGTTTTTAACTGTGTGCCAGGCAGACAAGCAAAATAAAATAGCTGGGGTTTTTTTCTTGTTCTAGTCAACAATGCCAAAAGTTACTGTTTATTTTTCTCCGCCCCCATGAAAGAATTTATAACCACTGAAGTAAACTCAAGTTAAAAAGCTGGTTTTAATCCCAAAATTGACTGACAGCTGCTGTGTAAAAGCAAACCTAACTTGTTTGGGTTCTCAGAAGCATTCACATTTGAAAAATTTAGTTTCCTGGAATCATTTGAGAGATGGTTTTTGGTGTTTTTTCTTTTTTTTTTGGTCCCTTTCCCTATAATGCTACAAAAATAATTTAAAGAATGTGGTACTGTATAATTTTCACACTCATAAGACAACTCGGGAAAGGTGGAAAGCACATCCCCTTTTCAAACAGCCTGAAGAGTAACATGTAAATATGGTGTTGGTTACAGCGTGAGTGAACTCTCCTTGGGAGTACCAGGGAGAGGTTGTGAGTGCCACTGCTGCTAGGCCTGGCAACACTCAAGCAGATAAAACACTCAGCTGTAACTAAGATCTTGTGTGCAAAAGGACTCATCTTACACCACACCAAAGAAACCCAAATCTTGACATGTATGACAGTCAAAATCCATGCAAACACTTACGGGAATGGGTAACTGCACGAAGAGTTCTTGTTGTTTTTTTTTTTTCCATATAAAAATATTAAAGCAAATTTTGATAAATAAATAAATATGCTTGATAAATGACTCACCAACACTGCCAGCCTATGCCAACATTCCTAACACCTTGAGTTCAGCAATATGAAGCTTTGTGGATCACAAGTTTCAAGTCAAACTACATTGCTAAGGACCTCACAAGAATTTATTTCTTTTTCCCTAAAGTCTCTAAGTTAACTGATTTCTTCCATTTTATATGAAGGATGCTTCTGAAAATGAAGTGTTGTTAGTATTCAATTCAACTCATCAGCTGTATTTGCATTACACATGGCTACAAACAAGGCTCTCTAAAGACTGCTGCAATCCACTTTTAACTGTGGAACAACAGGAGTCATCTCATTTCAAAGACTTCTGAACACCACAGTGTTCAAAAGCCATGTAGATGTGGCACTCAGGGACATGAGTTAGTGGTGGCCTTGGCCACCTTGGGGGAACAGTTGCACTTGCTATTTTAGAGGGCTTTTCCAACCTAAACGATTCTGTGATTCCACGACTTTGAATCCACAGATGGTAAAGTGAATTTACTTTGGCCATTGGCTTTTTCAGTGTTAAAGCAACCAGGCACATAAGCAAATTTTTTTGTTAGCATGCCACGTATTCTAACTAGCTACTGAACCCTACTTCCTCCTAAAGTCACATTTCTGTGGATGATCATACTAATGCTTAAAAGTGAGGGTGGTATTTATTTCCGAACTAAAGCCCCAAAGCTTTCATACCCTTCTGGCATGGTGCAGTTATTTTCTTCCTGTAAGGTTTCAAACTACAAAGTCAGGAGCTCCCATACAATGCATTATGTCAGCAAGTATCTAACTTCAAGCACTATAATAATCACAGTTTTTCCACAGTATTTTTCACATACTTTAGATCTTGCCTACACATAAGTTTGCACCATTTAATTAAATAGATTTAAATGATAGAAACTCCTGCTTGGACATACTTATTATAAAGTGGTGTCATTCAGTTTAGTTTCAACTCATTCTCACCAATTTAAGTAGCCAGGCTTACATTAATAGAAAAGCACCTGCATAAGGGTTTGCCCTGGCTCAGACAGACAGACAGGTTTATAATCCCACTGTAAGATTAGCCAGAGTCAGCTGAGTGCAGACATGTCTTTGACTGCTCACGGTTTCACAATGATAAGTTATTTTCTGACCACAAAGCCCATCAAAACTTTCAAGATCATTTTTTCCCCCTGGAATTTTGATTACCCCAAATAATATTTCTCAAGGGACGCAGAGTATATTATTCTCTACTTGAGGTCTCTGAGAACCCGACCTCTAAAATAAATGCCTTCAAAAGATCCGTGAGTTATTGTCCATCACTTACAGGTCAGCTCACGGAAGCAGGGAAGTCTGACATCTTAATTGAGGGTATAAATTGTCAGAAAGAAATATACAATCCATAAATATTCTTATTCCTAGCATATGGTCAGTGTTCTGGAAAGGCCCAAAAAGCACTTTGTTTAAAAGTTTCTTACACTTCTGTCACTAATCTGATCTTCTTCAGGTTAAGGGTTAACAGCAGCTGACGGTCAGCAAAAGGAAGTCTGTGTTATAAACGCCTGCCTAGCATCAGACCTAAGGATGTATAAGACACAATCAGCTTCCACTGTTATAAGAACTTTGACCTTTGAGCCAGAAAAAAAAAAAAGAAAGAAAAAGATAAATATCAGGAAGAACTGGACGAATTTTTTTTTTAAGGAAGTTTTCTGTCTCTCTTGCTTAGTGCTGTGCCCTGGAGCTCTGTAAATGAGTTGCTGGTCTGTGTAACTCCTCTGTCCCTACTTCTTTACAGTGTCACACAGAGTTAATTTGTGCACTATTCTACCCAAAACCCCACAGCAGCAAAAGTGTTACAGAAGTGAAACAAACACAAGAAAGCTGTATATAGCTTTTAAAGCAATTACAAACCTGCTCCAAGGTTTAATTTAGATTATTAAAGACCACTGATCCGGATCCTGAATCCAGCATTTTGTTGTGGCCAAATAACAACCACTCAGGACTAAGGACAGCAGGACAGTGGGGGGAAAAAAAAAAGAAATTGTAATCAGGAGCAAGTCTAAAAGAAGATGGGGCAATGGGTGGTTTCTTTGGATCAACAGGGTGCATATATATGGAACACGACCCATTTCCTTTGCCACCTGGGGTGCGGTGCAGGGCTGCCCATGTCCTGTCCCTCTGCCCGGTGTGATGGCACCACTGACTGCTCAACAGATGGTATCTCCTCCCTGGGAGAAGCATCTGCAGAAGCAGGAAAATTCTTCCAAGGAGAGTTCAGTACCAAAGCCAAGAAATCGTTTAGGCTCCTTTGGTTTTGGGGACTTCACATGCACTTTCTTTTACGGCCATTCCTCTTCTCTGATTTGCTGTGAGCACAAGTCTGATGGGAGTGGCTGAGGGAGCTGGGAAAGGGGCTCAGGCTGGAGCAAAGGAGGCTCAGGGGGGACCTTGTGGCTCTGCACAACTCCCTGACAGGAGGGGGCAGCCGGGGGGGTCGGGCTCTGCTGCCAGGGAACAGGGATAGGAGGAGAGTAAAAGACCTCAAGCTGTGCTAGGGGAGGCTCAGGCTGGACATTAGGGAAAATTTCTTTACATAATAGTCTGTCAATCCCTGGCATAGGTTGCCAAGGGCAGTGGTGGAGTCCACATCCCTGGAGGGGTTTAAAAGCCGTGTGGATGTGGCACCTGGGGACATGGGTCAGTGGTGGCCTGGGCAGTGCTGGGGGAATGGTGGGACTTGGTGGTCTTGGATGGCTTTTCCAACCTAAATGATTCCGTGATTCTACCAAAGCACCTGTGCTTGACGTCCCATGTTGAATTCACTGCCACCACAGTCAACAACCATGTTACTTTTATGACATTTTTGGTAGCTCTACCTCTGGTGCTGGTGCTTCTTCCCCAGGGTGATGTGCCAGGGATACAAAAGCTGCTCTGGTCCACCTCCCAGGCGTATTTGTCATCACCATGATGACCATTTACTTTTCCCCCATGCTCTGGTGCCTCAGTGATTAGCAGCTTTTTCCAGTGAAACAAATGGAAGCTGATGGAGTTGGAAGTACATCGTTAATAGAAGGGGAAACGTATGAGAAGTGCTTTTCACACCTAAAGCGAAACTTGTTCTGTCAAGAGACTGAAGGCTTTTACCTCTGCTCCTTTTACATATTCTGTGAAATTTTAATGCCCATCGAACTCAAATGCACTTCAATAAATACTAAATTTTGTACCATACCAAAAAAGTGAGAGTTGATGGCATAATGGCATGTCTGCATAGAACACAAAGAACATCTGACAGAGTGCACACTGATGACAAAATACTCATTGACATGGGGAGAAAAGGAGTAGGAGAAAAACAGAAGCAGTTCAGAAAATGTTCATGAAAAACAAATCTCCATCTTAAGTGGCTTAGGTAATGGGAACTTTTCTTTTATAAAGCATTAAACGTGGCCTCCCAAGAGTGATCATTCCATGAAACCAAATGTCAGCTTCCAGTCACTAGTTGGCATTTGAAACAAGTTTTCCCACTTATTGCAGAAGAGTGGTTATCTGTTGGCTAACTCCCCTTGAAATCCTGAGATAAGTCACAGGTTCCAGACACAGTCCCGCTTCTCTCGCTCTCCTAATCCTGAAAGTACAGATAGTTCACCAAAGGGAAGAAAGGCAGCCTGAGAACTTTAAAAAAAAATAAAGAGAAAGAAAGAATGAGGCCAATTTTCACCTATCACTATGATCTCTAAATTGCCTTTAATAAGCTTCTGCAATATAGCAGGGAGCCTGGATTGTGGGCTGCTCGTCTGCGAAGGAGACAGCTCTATCTCCACGCCATGGCTTCTGCCTCCATCCCGGGCATATTAACTTCATTTATCTCCTCCCACAGACTGAGGGAGAAATAACCAGCTCTTGATTTCAGCACCTGCCCTTTATCTCTCTGTTTGTGCAGAAGTCTTCTAAAAGGCTAATTGCTCAGCTTGGACTTTCTTGGCCTTCCACAGTACATAGCTAAAAGCATATGCTTAAAATAATGTTAATTATATTGTTTGTCTCCAGTCAGACTGCTCCAGGACTGGAAGGAAAATCTGAGTAAGATCTCTCATTTCCCAATAATTATTTGCTAAGAAAATGTAGGATATCTTTCCTAACACAGACACACACACACACATATATATATTTATCCATGACCTATTGCTACTACACATGCTCACTTTGCATCTCGTGTTGCTTCCCACAGTGGAAGGGAGCAGGAACACCAGGGTGTGCTCCCAAACTTATAAGCTCCATTATGCAGATGAGGATCGTGGCTCTAAGTGCTGTTATTTTTAGTTGACGTTGATTCATGTTTGAACTACGGGCTAAGCAACAGATTCAGGACCTGAATACATGTAGCGCCTCTTGAATGTTCACTTCCTCGACAAAGGCCAAGATAAGCAACTTGAAAACATTCACTTGAAAACATCCGTGCATACATTAGGTACTTACACACGCGAAAAAAACAGCATTGTCTGAGCTGCAGGGAAGTGAGTGAGTAAAAGCTCTGCCTCAGCCCTCAATTTCCAAATCATATCTGTGTTTCAATCGCCTCCCCCAGAGTGCTTCAGCTGAAGATAGTTATTTCTGGGAGGCAGGAATAATATCTCTGCAGGGTCTCTTGTACTTTACAGCACTTCAGTATGCTGTGGCAAAAGGCAAGGATGGCTTGAAAATTAGTTAGCAATTAACTGCAAAGCTAATACATGTATCTTCTTGGGATTGAACTCCACAGCTTCACACATTGGAGTTACGTGCACGTTGTGCCAGCACAGATCCAAGAGATTCACAATTTCTCCAGACACTGTCCAAGCTGGCTGGGCACAAGCTGACCGGGCACAAGCTGACCTCTGTCCTGGGGACAGTTTTGGTCCCCTCAGAACAACAAGGAAATGGACGGGTTGGAGCGTGTCCAGGGAAGGGAAAGGAGCTGGGAAGGGGCTGGAGCCCCAGGAGCGGCTGAGGGAGCTGGGAAAGGGGCTCAGGCTGGAGAAAAGGAGGCTCAGGGGGGACCTTGTGGCTCTGCACAACTCCCTGACAGGTGCCATCAAAGCCAGTGTGGGTAGGGCTGCTCCCACCCATCCAGACTTGCCCAGAGAGTGTCATTAAAGACATAAGGATTAAAGCTTTCTCCTTTATTTAGCTGCCGAAATGCCTCAGAGTTGCCAGAGTTATTGTGTAACTATATCTTCAGTCTGATCTTAATATGAGTTTGTCGAGCTTTAGAATAGCTTCCCCTGAAAACCTCAGAGACTGAAGTGGGAAGACCTGAGGAACTGGGAGACTCCCAGGAGAGAGGCTCAAGGACAGAGGGCACAAAGACTCACAAGGCCATTTCTATAGGAGGGAAACGTGTGGTGCTCCTCATCACTATCTGTGCAAAGGAAGAGTGTTATTTGCATGTACAAATTCATGACAATACATATAGTTATCTATCTATATATATATATCTATACACACACACCTCCCAAGGTCAATATCAACTTTTCTACATGGAGAAGTAACCTGCTCTGGCCAAACTGCTAATGAGCAGAAGTATTAAAAAACAAAAAGGAGAAAAAAAGAAAAAAAGGAAAAAAAAAAAAAAGGGGGGGAAAAAAAAAGGAAACCAAAGGAAAAAAAACCAAAAAAAAAAAGACAAAATCCCGTAGGTGTAAGAAGGCAGTATAGAAGACTTACGTGCCAGGCTGGCTGTACTCACTTCGTAAGTCTGTTCTGAAACTCAAGTGCTCTAGAGGAAAGGGAAGTGCTCCAAGCAACACTAAGCACCCTTAAAACTGGAAGTACTCAACTGTTTGGTGAGGACTTACAGAGGTTGGCACACGCCAAAAACTACTGGTTTGTTGCTTTAAGTGACAATATAACTATATAATTTTGAATACTGTATATCATTAATACAGAAAACTTAAGCTTGATGAGATTTCATTCCAGAAACAGCATTTCTGTAAATTGTGGCCTGACATGTCAGTTGATGTGACACACTCAGTAACTGAAAAAAACCTTCATTTTTTTCTAAGCAGTGAATTTATTTGGTGATGGCTCTGTGTCAAGAAGGAATCACTGTAGCCTCAATGTTCTCAAATGTAAGAGCTTTTAATTATCTGCTCATAAGTTGTCATAGAAACAGCCCAAGTTCCAGTGTTCCTCTGTATTCACAGCATCACCACGTAGAAAGGACAACCTGAAGGGCTGGATTTGGATCCAACACCTCCTCTGGTGTTACTCAGGCTATTCCTGTACTGCGGCTCAGGACTCAGACTCTAGAGCAACCTCTCCCGAAGTAATTCAGTCTGAGTGACTGAAGATGTGCCATCTCAGGGACACAGGGAACTGCAGGAAAGACATTAGTACATGCAGCCAGCTAGAAAATTCCCACTGGGTGTTTTAAAATTACCAGCGTATAAATAAATTACCAGCCGTCGCCAGAGGCCGTACGGACTCAGTGTGCCTTGTCAGAGGATATTGTACTAAAGTTACCACAAAAGAAATGGTGCTCTCACTCTCTTATCACAGAGTGGGAACAAAAATAGTTCTTCAGAAAACAGATAGTATTTAAAATACACTTGGCATAACAGAGAAACAAGATTCATCGTGTTTAAGAAACACACACAGCTCCCATTTGCTTACTTACCCACTTACACAGATTTCTTTATTGCAGTATTTAAACATCACACAGCTATTAATGGATTTTAGCCTCACAAAACCTGTCAAGTTGGTAAATCCCTCAAGAGATTTGAGACATTCTCAGAAATGAATGGAGGGGACTGTTCAGGATTATAGAGAAAGCTCATCATCATGTTGACCAGACTTACAGGTCCTGAACTGATTTTTACTAGGTTGGGTAATTCTTAACTAAAGCCCCCAAAATTTATCTTTATAGCATTTAATATAGACCCAGACAGAGGTGCAGACCACTAGAGACAGAACAAGAAATTAATCAAAAGAGAGAATTATCAATGTTTGGTACAGCATAACTAAACAACAGATGGAGAGAGGAGCCTGCATCTTCAGGATATGATGAAGAAAACCTTAGCTTCAGCAAATTTTAATTCCTCCACATGCTCCAGTTTAATAACTAATCACAAAAGCTCACCCAAACACTTAGCAGAAATTAGGAATTTAAATGAAAACATACACATATGGCAATCGACAGTGTAATCACTTATCAGTCACTACTGATAGGAGATATGATTTTTTTTTGATGTTACAGATATGAAGGGCATATATGTGTAATTGATTGGAACAGTACACTTTAATTGATTAGGTCTTGAGCACTTACTCTTAGCCTGTCTTTGGGCAAAGCAACAGCTCCTTGCTTGATGATTTCCAGAACTCGCTCCACTGACAGCTCAGCTCCAGCTTGCTCTAATCGAGAGCTGAAAAAGCTGATCACCTGGAATGAAACATCACAGCACATAAATAAATAGAAGAGATCTTTGGATCAATTTATACACAAAGCTGTCATTTTCTTTTTTGGCACTGCTGTATCTGCACTTCTTTAAGAATAATCACGTTATTGACTGTGTCACAGCCAGGGAGACTTTGTTAATGTCAAGTTAGCACAACTCTCAGCATCCTCCTGCAGTCTTTTTTAACAGACAGATGATTTTATAATTTAACACACACAGCTGAATTAATAAATTTACTTTTTCAAGCACTGTGCACTGACATATGCCTATATTTCTCTCTGTCAGTTCTGCCCATCAGGCTTTTGAGTTCTTCCAGTCTTTCTATAATTTGAGCTAGAAATTTACTTTGATTGTGAAGCATTAAAGTAAAATCACTATAGTTTCACTGACTTCTGAGCAAAAGGCTTTAAGACAACTATTAAGTATCTCAATATGAGAGAGTAGATGATTTCCTGGGGGTTGTGCAGCACTCAAAGCCACAGCAAGTGGATGGTGAGAAGGAAGTCCACAAAGCTCCTCTTCTCCCCAGATTATCCACCCCAAGTGCCGCACATACCTTCCACATCCTGCATTCTAGGCCCAAGGACCTGCACATTCCCTCTCATCTTCCAGACATCCCCCTAGTGAATCCAAGCTGATTTTCCCCATATTTCCCTTCCCACCCCCTTTTCTGTGACCCAGCTGGTCCTTGTTAGCTAGAACTCAGCTAGGTCAGGCTTTAACTTTTATCCCTCTCCAAGCTCAGTAGGTCACACCAGAAGCAGACATCCCACCGGCAGTTCTCCATGTGGGACATCAGAAAATCTCCATTTCTATAGCTCCTTTCATCCAAAAAGAACACACTTTGCAAAGCCCATCCCTTCTCTCAGGGAAACTCCTCAGTCACGCAGGGGATCCAGGACTCAGAACAACACAAAAAGGGTCTGGGGAAAATTTCAACACCTCCTTACAGTTCTCTGGAAGTACCACAAGAGGCACTTGGTAGAGCCTGTCTACACCAGAGCACCTGGCTACCCCTGGGCTGGAGGCAAGCACAATGCTGTTGGTAGGTTCTGCAAAATCCTGTGAGCTTTGGACACACTCTCTGTGGAAAAATACTGATGTTCACTTGTATCTGAATCACAGTCCCAGTCCATCAAGTAATCTTTGTTAATTCTCCCAAGTAGAAGGGGGGAAAAGTGTATTATACTACGAAATCTCTGCTGAGCTCTCTTTGTTCTGTAGTGAGACACAGCTGGAGCCAGAAACCATTACCCTAATTATGCCTCCCAGCTCAGCTGCTGTTCATAAAACAAAGACAGCTGATGGCTTGATTACTGTGAGATTCAAATTTGTTGTTCCTGTTTGTGACTCCCCCCGCGGAAAGCCCGGCCCCTGTTTTCAGCTGAAAGACTTGCTGGGATCTCTAGAAACTCTTGCACCAAGTGAATGAGACAGAGGCAGACTAAAGTTGCTGGAAGTTGCGTTTTGGGGTTGTTATGGGGTTTTGGTGTTTGGTTTGTTTGAGTTTTTTTCTTGTTTTGTTTTGTTTCTAACAACAGAAGCACGGAAATCAGTCAAGAGAAAATTCAGGTTTAATCTTCCATGCTGTCCCTACGATTATCTCCATACTTGAGCAGAAAGGGAGAATTTCACTGCCTCTGGCAGATGCTGCAGGTAGGCTTTTACATTCTTAGAGATAAGGGCCTGGTGGAGCACTGTGATCTCTGATCCTTAAAAAAAACAGGGGTAGGAAGATGTTCTGAGTTCATAAGCAAAGGAGCTGGAGGGAGGGACCAGAAATAACAGAGTAAAACAGCAAGAAACAGCTTGTGCAAAGAGCGTGAGGACCTCGGAGTGAGGCTGACATGGTTTTGGCACAGAGTTTGGGACAAATTGCTGGTGAAGGATACGCAACTCACAGAGGAACGAGCAAGTTGCCCGCAAACTTTGAAAGAAAAAACCATCTTCCTGCATTTCAACACTCCTCTGTTGTCAGTAATCACTAGTGAAACCCATCCTCGCCCAGGGCAGGCTCCTGCAGAGAATCCATCCCAGTGGCACTGCCTTGTTAGCTCAAGTTCTGCTAAACCACAACAAAAGCAAAACTTAATATTTAGCTTTTAATCAAAAGGATAAAATACTATCATAATGCAAATGCATAAAAAAACTGAATGAAGCTCACAGATACTCCCTGAATTCTGACGTTTCCTATTTTGGGAAGTCAAACCCTTCAATCTTAACATGTTTTTAAAAGACTTATGTTTTTGTGGTAAAGGTACTAATCTTCTTTGGGTTATATTTCAAAAGAACAAAAGTAAGACAGGTTTCCAGTATTTTCAGGCTATGTCAGCATTTTAGAACTCTGAATGGCTATTTTTGATATGTAGTTGATGACTAAAATTAAAAATATCTACTTTAATAATGGCACTTATCTCTAGGTGTTATTGGCCTTCAAACAATATAGAAATGGAGTACTTCTCTTTGGGACCCTGAGAGCACAATACCCCAATGAGACAGACGGGTACCCAGTGAGTACCCCAATGAAGTAAGAAAACAGAAAAGCAAAAAGAAAAAATAAAAGAAGGTGAATTATACAGAGGACATCCTAAAAAAGACGTTTGCTTGTTAGCTCCAGATCAGGAATAAAACCAGAAAGCATCCAGCATTATAGCCCTTGTGGCAAGCTCCAACCTCTGTAGCAGAGGGTCTAACACTTTTCCTACTAATCTAGTCAGACACAAAAATATAAAAGCTCAGTATCATATTAAGGAAGAGTAGCCTTTTCCTTTGAAAGAGCTTTAATTATCTTCTACACTTAAGTAACAGAGCTGAATTTAAAATAAACATGAAAATTAAGAGATTTCAACTCCTTGTCCAATTGAAAGTAAAATGAACCAGAAAAAATAAACTGGGTGAATAGTATTAAATGAGTTTCAGGTTTTAGTACATGTTTTAAAACCAACTGAGCATATGACTGTATGAATAGAAAAACTCCAGATCTTAGGGCAAACAAAGAAGTCTTAGAGATGGTGTCTTCCTGATATTCTGAAAACTAATTTTCTAATTAATTATTTGGACAACTGGTCTAAGGAAATAGAAAACAACTGCAAAGACTGCTCAAGAAGAAGAGTAAGAAGAAACTCCACAAGGTGCTGTGAATTATTCTTTTCCTAGTCATGCTGAGCACTGAGAGGCCTCTCCATGAAGGAACACAACTCACTCTAAAGAGCTCTCTCTCCAGTCTGGCTTCCATATTAACAGAGATTAAAAGGCACGTCTAATCCAGGATTAGACAACCCCTCATCAGGAATATCTGATCCTTGTCCAGATAAAATGGTGCATGGAGAGCCTTGCCCTGTGCAGAGTCTAATCCTGGCTGTGCAAGGTACCCAGACGTGTGGTACCATGGGCACAGGGGGCCCGGCTTGGCCACCTCCAGCTCAGACATTGCCAAGGTTTGTATTAAAACACAATTAAAATTTCTAAACAAAAACTCTTTTCTGTAGTTATTTCCAAAACTGGTTTTAATCATAGACTTATGGGATGGTTTGGTTGGGAAGGTTAAAGGTTAAAGATCATCCAGTGCCACCCCTGCCATGGGCAGGGACACCTTCCACTGTCCCAGGTTGCTCCCAGCCCTGTCCAACCTGGCCTTGGGCACTGCCAGGGATCCAGGGGCAGCCACAGCTGCTCTGGGCACCCCGTGCCAGAGCCTCACCACCCCCACAGTGAAGAATTTCTTCCTAAAGATCAATTTTCCATGAGAAACTCATACTTTCTTTTGTTTTCTAAACAGTAAACTTACAAGGTATTGACAGAGATTAAAAGTACTACACGATTAGAATGAGTTAGAAACATTTTTCATTTAAAGGCAATATTTTAGGTTTTGGACATTATTTTTGAGATTGTGAGGGAACAACCACAGTGTCTGTTATTTCACCCAACTATTGTTTTCAATTGGGCTGCAAGGCTGAAGTAACAAAATATTTCCCTTTACAGCATGCCAACAGCAAAGCTATCAAGGGCAAGGTGTTTTCTCCACTTGGATTCTGTCAGCAGATGCTGAAGTGCCGTGAGGCCTGCGGCAGCCCAGGCAGTGCCGCTGCCTAACGAACATGACAGCTCCTCTCCTTCTCCTCCAGCTAAAAATAACAGTACAACACGTTGCTGCCTCCTCTGCCTGCAACTGCAAAGGTCAGCTCTGCAAGACAGAAGAAAAAATCACTTGGCACAAAATGAATATGTCGTGAAACTGTTTTTGTCAATTTCGTTTCCCTTGGAAAGTGATTGAAAGAAACACTTTGAGTATTTTATTCCCAGCCACGTTCACCACTGGGAGAGTAATATGGTGTACTGATGGCACACTGAATGGAGAAGAAAAGAAGAAAACAAACCTCTCGTTGTAAAGTACCACAGGATTAGCACTTCAACTAACTAGCTTCCGTAGGGAAACATAAATCACAGCTACATTTGGTATCTAGCGGTCATACCTGGAGCACATGGGAGGCAAAGCCAACCCTCGCTGATTTAAGAAGGGGTGAAACAGCTTTGGGTGATTCAATAGCAGGAGAAACACAAGAGGTTAATCAGCAAACTTCAAGTACTGTATTTTTCAGAGTCACCTCGAAATGAGGAGCACGTTCAAGGACAAATGAGCTTTTCCAGGTATTCTGCTCTCCACTCACTAGGGTGTAGGAGTGAGGAGAAAAAAACAGGCAAAAAGACCCTCCAAAGCGAACAAACAAAAAAAACCTCCAACCCAAACCCACCAAAACCCTAAATCCTTAGAGTATTTAGCCAGGCTCTGGTAATCAGCAGGATCAAGGTTTTTCTAAGGACATTTTAAGGAAAGCCATAAAAACTTAGTTCTTAAGTCCTGCAGGTCTTACAATAGGGGTTGCTATGCCAGAGCAAAGCCAAGTTGATTGATTTTAAGATCTAGCAGGAAAATGTCTTTGAAGAATTAAATTCCTTGTAGGAAATTGCATCAATCGAGTCCTTTGCATCACTAAGCCATTGCTCCCGACCTCCTGATGTCTATCAGACTATTTTGCAAACAAGATTCTAGCAGCTCCTAGTTAGGCCTGTTCCACCACCTGGTATCAGTTGCTTGCTCATAGGAAATATGAGAGCAGTGAAAGCCAAGGAGTTCTCACCATGGCCATGAACCAAATGCATCATTAGGAATGATAAGCGAAGAGTCTCCACCAAATTCCTGACATACCTGAGGTGGCTGGCCGAATTATAGACCACCTCTGAAGGGAAGGCATATAGACAGCTCCCAGCTGAAATATTTCTGCACAAGGCCAGAAGAAGAACCATAGCATTCCTCTTTGTTCACCATCCAGAAGAATATCCCATTTTAGCTAAACTAGATACACTATCTCCTACTAAAATGGCTTTCTAAAATGAAAAGTAAAGTAATAGGAAGCAGAAGGTATTTTGATTTCAGTTTCTTTTCATATGTTCCCAATCAGCTGGCAATGGTGATTTTTAGATTATTTATAAAAACACAGAGGCAAATAAGCAGTTTTCAATAGAAAATGGTTGATACACTGATGACCCTTACATGCTCACCTGTTTTTGCCTCATTGATGAAGCACACTGACATTATGAGCTATCTCCAGAGTAAACGGAATGGTCCAAATCCTGACGAACAACCGAGAGTTACTGTGGCCAGGTCTGTACTGAAGGTAACCTGGGCGATTCCTGCTCTGGTCTGAGCTCTGGTGGGGCTGCAGAGGCATCCCCACATCTACCTGTGCCTATAGACCTGTGCTGGTCTGTCCTCGGCCCCAGTGCTATGCTGCCAAACGTCTGCTATCCAGAGGTCTCCAATGCTGAAGTCCCTGAAAACCTACCACAGTGCTTCGTTATTACTAACCTTGGAAAAGTCTTTCCTTATGACCTGCAAACCCACAAGTATGTGAAAGAGATTATTCCATTTCCTTTCACAGCAGCACTTTATTTGAAAAATACCACATCACTTTAGCCTTCCTTTAGCAAATCAGTACCTTCAGAGGTTTTGTTTTCTACAGCTCTTATTTCTACCTGGAATTTCTTTCATGGTGCCAGCTGAGCAGGAGCCCAGGTGTGCCCAGGTGGGCAATAGCCCCTGGGCTGTCCCAGCCATGGTGTGACACAGCCCCAGGGCAGGGCCCGTCCCCTGTGCTGGCACTGCTGGGGCACCTCCAGTGCTGGGGACAGCTCTGGGCCCCTCAGGACAGGAGAGACACTGAGGGGCTGGAGCGTGTCCAGGGCAGGGAACGGAGCTGGGAAGGGGCTGGAGCCCCAGGAGCGGCTGAGGGAGCTGGGAAAGGGGCTCAGCCTGGAGCAAAGGAGGCTCAGGGGGGACCTTGTGGCTCTGCACAACTCCCTGACAGGAGGGGGCAGCCGGGGGGCTCGGGCTCTGCTCCCAGGGAACAGGGACAGGAGGAGAGGGAACGGCCTCAGGCTGGGCCAGGGGAGGCTCAGGTTGGATATTGGGGAAAATTCCTCCATGGAAAGGGTTGTCCATCCCTGTCAGAGCTGCCCAGGGCAGTGCTGGAGTCCCCATCCCTGGAGGGATTTATAAGCTGTGTGTTGGGGACGTGGGTCAGTGGTGGCCTGGGCAGTGCTGGGGTAATGGTTGGACTCC
This sequence comes from Pachycephala philippinensis, assembly GCA_013397055.1. Lineage (NCBI taxonomy): Eukaryota > Metazoa > Chordata > Aves > Passeriformes > Pachycephala > Pachycephala philippinensis. The sequence continues at coordinate 81,066 of VWZT01011961.1, forward strand.
ATGGTCTTGAAAGTCTTTTTCAACCTAAATGATTCTGAGATTCTAAACCCAGAGTAATCCAGCTAAGATGTCACTAGTGTGAGTAGGCTTAGAGGACACCTCTGGGTTATTCTTTGCTTGTATGCACACAGAATTGCAGCAGATGCCTTTTAGTATTTGCACCATCAACTCCTCATTATTACATCCCCAGTACATTCTCCAATTAATTCTTCATCAAATTTTTAGCCTTTTCACCTCTTCCATGCTTCCTTTTGGTTGATGAGTACATTATGTGCAACAGAGTAAAAATAATAAGCATTTAAGTCTTTATTTGTCATATCTATTTTATACATTCTTGACAAGGCAAACTGGCAACTGTTCTGGTGTCCAAAATTCATTACAGACTTTACAGACTCTGTATTTTCGTCTGATTTCTGCAGTATGAAACATTATCACACTGTCTGTTAGTACTTCTCTATGAAATACAAATCTGGACTACAGTTTACAGTCAGAGAATCTTTCATCAATTGGGGGTAGAATTTGCTGGAGCACAGGGATGTCAGAGTGACACAGCACGTAACAGGCACCTACTGCTCTCGTGAATCTCCAGAGCTATCTGATGATTGGAATCGTAGAATCCCAGAATGGTTTGGGTTGTAAGGGATCTTTAAAGGCCATCCAGTCCAATCCCAATGCCCCTTCCACTGCCCCAAGTTGCTCCAAGCCCTGTCCAACCTGGCCTGAACACTTCCAAGGATGGGGCAGCCACAGCTGCTTTGGGAAACCTGTGCCAGACCCTCACCTCCCTTACAGGGAACAATTCCTTCCCAACATCCCACCTAACCCTGTCCTCTGGCAGTGGGAAGCCACTGCCCCTGTCCTGTTACTAAATGCCATTGTCAAAAATCACACTCCTGGTTCCACTGCAGCATGGATGCAGATAATGCAAACCTTTGCTGTTTATGACCAGAGAAAGTACCAAGAGAGGGAGTCAGGATGTAGCAGAGCCCCTGCAGACATACTTGGGGAGCTTCAGAGAAGTAATTTTTCTTGACCACTCTTCCATTACCAAAAGTTGCAACATTTACCATTTCCATCTACAATTTACACAATTTGGGCCACAAAATTCCGTTGATCACAACAGCCTGAAGCCCAACATAGCTCCCCAATACACAGGTAGTTGGTGGATCCATCCTCTTCTGAATAACCAGCGTTGGTCACACAAAAAGCCTGGCCAGCTCACTATTCTGTCTGAAAGCAGGCTGGGATGGATGCTAAAATAAGAATATAAGAGCCAGTCAAGAACAGGGAGATCCTCCCCGTGAGTATATCCTCCCAGCTTCCAGCAACATACAGTTTAGAAATTCATTGAGCCAAACCTTTTAAGACTTTTTTTCTGACTCCTTTTAGAGTACAGCTACATTTCAGACATCCACAGTGTCCCATACAGCTGTGAGGATGGAGCTTCCAGCTCCACCACTGCAGAGAAAATCCTGGTAAGTTCTTGGAGACGGAAACTCATTTTGGTTCTTCCCAGATCTTACCCACATGGTTCCCAGACAAGCTCCCTGCAATGTGTGCAGTAAAACTAACATGATTTGCCACTGTTTCAAGGGACAGCAAGACCAGTTAGAACATTCTGGCTGTAGCACACAAGACAAAGACTGGTTCTGTATGGTGCTGCCAATACTGTGTATGAAGTGCAGGACGTGACAGGGTAGACGAGGAGTCAGATGAATCTCATCTTTTATTCAGATCTACAAGCCTGACAGCTCTTACCACTTGCCAGATGGTGACAGGTACATTTAAAAAAAAAAACTTAAAAAAATTCTTTTTTTGACATCCTCGCTTCTCTAACAAAGGAGCTATTTAAAAATTCAACATGCTCCCTTGGAAAGCTTTAAATAGTTTCTGAATGTAACTGGCATTATGCTGTAACCCAATATTAAATAGTTTTGGGGAGGAATTGTTTAAATTTTTGAGGAAAACCTACATTTAAGTGTTACAAAGGAAAGGACGTGCTGCTGTCTGTGGGAGGCACAGGGCTGCAAGCAGAAGGATCTGGCCACCACCAGCTATCCTGGATGTGGGCAAGTAACCAGAGAAGGTCCCTATCTCGGTCAGGAATGTAGACAACTGTTATCTTCAGTGCACCATATCCTCTTTACACAACCTGAAGACATCTTGTTCTAATCATGCAGACAGTATCATGCTGCCTGTAGTCTGCAGCTGCTGAAAGTTTGGAGAGTTTTGAGCTTCAAGTCCTCCACTCCCCCAAACTCTTGCATGACCAGAAAATGTGAAGTGAGAATGGAAGAGGAAGGAATAGGTACAGAGCAGGATTTCAGTTCACCATTTAAAATTACTTTCCTTTATCTATATCTATCAATATCTATCAATCTTCTGTAATTAAAAGCAAATCAAAACAGAAACTCGGAAGATTATTAGACACATTAATGTGTTATTCACTGCATCCAGAGACTCAGCACTCTGCTCAGCCCTCCCTTCTAGTATTTTGTCCAGTGATCATAGTGTGGCTTCAAGCATTGCTCAGCTCTGCAAATATTGACTAGAAGACAAAGGTACATTTGTAATGCTTAAATTTTTTCTAGCAGAAGCTCAGGCTCTCCATATGGACATTAAAACTACAATCAGATGCAGAAATAATTAACAACTGTTTCCCAAAGTCATACTCTGCAGACAGTCACACTGGTAACAGCTTCTCATCCACAGGTATTTTCTTCTGTTTTCTTCTAAAATGTTTCCTTACACAAGCAGAAGGTTTGTATGAAGAGAACACTTGGCAGGTAAAAACAACACACATTCAGATACAGCCAGGGAATAAGGCAGCCAAATATCTGCTCTTCAGTTATTTAAAAATAATTCCCTGTAATCATTAAAAGACTGGTGATCTGAATTAAAAGAAAAAGGATTGTTTGATGATGAAAATTAGCTTTTGCTCCCCTGAAAGGCAGGTTTCTAACAAGAAGCAATCAAGAGAAGCTGACATTGTCCTCCCTTTGGGGGGTGAAAGATATGTCACAGCTTGGGAACTTCTTACCAGCAGCATCTCAAAATCCCTCTCATTCTCCAGAGTTAAAGATGTGGGAAAGGGTTGTTAAAGAAATTAGAGGGTTGGAACTAAATGATCTTTAAGGTCCCTTCCAACCCAAACCACTCTGTGTTTCTATGCTGCCCAAAAGTCATCACAGTGCAGGCTCAGAAAACAGGCAAGAAAAATTCAACGTTTTAAAACAAACTGGTAAGAGGTGATGAATATTTTCCACCTCTCAAGAGTAAGAAGAGATCACACAAACACGTGTAACCATCCTTGAAGCCACGTATCACTCACCAGGTCTATATTTTGCATGATATCCTGGAAGGAGGGGTGAGTGCGAAACTGCTCGAACAGATCCCGCTTGTAGAGCAGCGCATACACCAAGTTCGGGTTGTGATGGAGGGAGTTGGTCAGGCAGGAGTTGATGATCTCCAGCATCATTCGGATCACTTCCTCGATCACATTCAGGTCTTGTGCCTTTAAGAAAGGAGAAAAAGGTCAGTGTGCCCTTTTCCATTGTAATATATTGAGTAATAAAGGCAGTGCACAGGTAATTATTAGTAATTATTACTAATAAAGCTATTAGCTGGTTAATGTCTCTATGGTGAGCACATCCATGTGACTGGAAAGGAATCTGTTTTCTCCAGTAATCACCAAAATTTTAATTGAAATGCATCATACTAGCACTCAGCCTCATAGCTTGATTCTCCCAAGAGGAGCCATGACATAAAGCATTACCATATTGTAATCAGCCAAAATCACTAAGGGTTAAGTGAATACAGTCTTTTCAACCCTTCCTATTCTCAGTAAAAGTACTTCAGCATGTAATCAATTTATTATATTTTCTGTTGAGCCCTTATGCAGGAAGGAGGGATAGTGAAAACAGAGAAAAAATATCAGAGAAATAAAAAGCAGTAGGTGAAAGAGAAAAGCAAAGGCAGGAGAAGGAAAACTGACTGGATCAAACACCACTGCACCTTGAACATTTGTCACTGTTACCAGACTTTTTCCCTTTGGCTATTTTTTAAAATTATTTTCTTGGCATTGAAGAACACTTGTAATAAATGAAAAAAAGAATCTCCTTTTACAGTGCACTAAGCCTTCACACTGAGATAAACTTGCAGAGCTTTTCATTTTGTCAGCACATGACAAATCATTCATGATGATTCTGAAACTCAAACTTCCTAAGCTGAACAAGCTGGCATGTGAACTCCTGCCAGCTGTCTGGATTTCCCTCCTTGAGCTCCACACCAGGATATCTCCAATATGGTTTTTCAGACTGGAGAGCTGTCTGTCCTGCCTTGGAATAGGGTAAAAAAGGGCTATTCTACCTTGTTTGTGTCATTTGGTTCTCTCCATCACATCAAACACTAGACTGTGAGACTTCACAGGTTTGGCAAGAATATGAACCATGCCACACCAGCTTGAGTTTTTCTGCTGGGTATGAACAGTGAAACTACCGACATTTCCTTTTGCCGACTGCCCACAAAGTTCATTTTCTGAGTTATCACAAGGCACTTAAATTCTCCATAACAAGGCAGTAGTTACAACAGTGTTTTGTTGGGCTGTCATTCAAACTGCACACAGTTATTTTCTACTATTAAGTAGCACTGTAGGAATTGTCATGTGGCAGATGTGTGCTCTCACCGAGGCAGAAGAGAACACAGGAACTTTCATCATCCTGTTTAGACTCATAAAGAGCAAAATTCTTTGCTACCACTTTGCTTTTGCTGCTTTCAATGCAAAGTAAGCTGCATTTCTTCCTAGAAGTGTAGATCACAGATTCCCAGAATGGTTTGGGTTGGAGGGAACCTTAAAGCTCATCCAGTGCCACCCCCTGCCATGGGCAGGGACACCTCCCACTGTCCCAGGTTGCTCCAAGCCCTGTCCAGCCTGGCCTTGGACACTGCCAGGGATCCAGGGGCAGCCACAGCTGCTCTGGGCACCCTGTGCCAGGGCCTCCCCACCCTCACACACAGCAATTCCTTCCCAATATCCCACCTGTCCCTGCCCTCTGGCACTGGGAAGCCATTCCCTGTGTCCTGTCCCTCCAGGCCTTGTCCCAAGTCCCTCTCCTAGATGTGGCCCTGCAGAAGGCAGCACCATTCCCCTAACCTGCTCCTCCATTTCTTTTGTGACACTGAGGACCATGGAGAAATGAGATCCCATCCTTATTCCCATACTTCAGTCTGGTTATCCCCAATACTTGTCTTCTACATGTAAAAGGTAGGTTTAAGTGGAAGCCTTTTGGAACTCTTGTTTGAAGAGGAATGTCTGGTGCATGCATTCCAGTAAAATTCCTTCTTTAGCAATGATACCTGACTGGGGAGGATACAGATTTTCTTCTGAATGTATCTCCTATTTTTTAATGACTTTGCCACCGAAATTAGCATTGTAGTGTAGCTAACAATGATGGCAGAAACCTTTAAAAAGCTGATTGCTTTCAATGGGATCACATTCTTCTATGACAGAAATAATCTTTACTTTCAAAACAGAGGTGGTTCCTCTGCCTGTAGTTACCTAGTTATTGTGCTATGAAACAGCATCCCAGCTAGGTGTTGTGAAGGGTATGTAATGGAAAATATGAGACAAAAATAGAAATTACTGCTTCAGCTGGGATCCAAAGAAAAATCCAGACCTGTCTAACTCACCTGGGGAGTGGTGCTTGCCTGTCAACTCAGATTTACTTCAGAATATGATGTATTATGGTGTATTTTAAAAAGCTCTGATCACTGGCATAATTCTCCCCCCAATGCAGCAGGGTGAGCTGGTGACCAAGACACTATCCTAAAATACAGACTACACAACTTTCACAGAAATATTATGATTCAGATCAAGTGAGATCTATCGAGCTACCAGAAAGGTAACAAACCACACAACTACTTTTCAAAAACTAAGTATTTTTTAATAAAAGGTATTCACCTTAAACCCCATGCATACAGCTAGTTGAAACAGAAAGCATTGCTAACCATCTTCCAACAGGTTGGAGACTCTGCTGTGTTCAGCTTCAAACAATGAAAAGGTTCAGAGATTATTGCCCAGTAATTAAATGTAACATTTTTAAGAGCTGATGGACAGAATCAATCATCTGTATTTCAGCTACCACATTCCAGGTAAAGAATCTGGGACCTCCATGAAGAAAAGCAGGAGATATAATGAAGATTTTTACTCACAACTGACAACACAAAAAAGAATTTTTAAGAAGAACGATCTCAATAAAAGACAGAGAAGTGGCACTGAATCCCTGTATTGCGCACACATTATCAGGAGAACTGTCCGCTCCTATAATTAGAGATTGAATAATTTCTAAGGGTTTAAAAGTTTTCAAAACAAAGGAAAAAACAAGCATAAATCCAAGGACAGCATTTGGATGAGACAGTGGAGAAATGCTGATAAAATGTCATGTGGTTTTGTTGCTCTGTATCATCAGTATCAAGCTATGGCTCCTCTGCATTCAGACATGGCATCAAGACAGGTATAAATAAAGTTACAAAAACATTTTGTTGTTGCAGTTTATCACCCTGTGTATTACTTTCAGAGCAGCTGAACACAGCTGAAACACTGAATGTATGTGGCCAAGCAAGGACTAACACATCATCCTCAGCAGCTTTGTAAGGCCTTTTTTTTTTTCCTGGATTAGCTGTTATATGAAAAGTCAGATATTGATTTGTGAAATGTAGACACATTTCAATCTATTGAACAGTACATTTAAATGAGAGGAGTTTCCTGTTGCTTACAACTGACAGATTCAGTGCGGCACTCACATTTAAAATTATTACAGTATTCCTTTACAAAACATGGCTCAAATAATGCCTCTGTCAACACTGATGTGTACCAGTCCTCCCCCACCTATTTTTTTAGTTTATTGCCATAGAAATAATTACAACCATCATTAAAAAGCAAGGTGGAAGCTAAAAGCTTGGTACCATCTCTGTGAGACTGAGAGCATCCCTGCAAAGGGGATGGGAATGTAGGCACAGCACTCATGTTACCGTGGGTAATTCTAGGTAGTCATCTCATGTTCCTTCTCGGGAGAGAAATTAAATGTGGTGATTTTTTGCAAAGATTCTAACTTTTAAGGCAAAAAGACAGATGTTTGGTCATGTTCTAGATGCACAAGGAATAAACCAAGCAGCAACAGCTAAAAGAGAGCCAGGTACATGTCTGCGTAGTCTTTTGTTAAAAGGAAAAAACAAGTAATCATGCCAGAGAAAAGAGAAGGGAAATAAGCTGAGAGGATGTGGGGGAAAACACGATGAATGAGAGCATTATCTGGGGAAAAACAATCTGAGTTTGATAAACACTATCAAGGAACACACAAAAGTTCAAATCCAAGGCAAACGATGGGCAGAGCTGGATGACCAGGATCTGACCACCCTGGAATATTGTTGCTTTCCTTATTGCAATACAATTAATAATTAGCGTGGTATCCTCCTAGACAAAGACTTTCACAGAATTCAATACTTACATCCGGATGTGTGAAACCACTTGAAAAGTATATGGCTTTTAAATATCAAGAGAAGTCAAGCAGCCTAACCACGAAACCCCAGGCATTTGCTTACAGTTCAGTTCCTTACAGACTTATTTACCCATCAAAAAACAAATCACTGTCAGCAGAGGATGCAAAAACTCAGTGTCACCAAAAACCTGTCTAATTTATGGTCCTCAGCTTCTGGTTCCCACAATGGAACATTCTGAGTGCTCATCCTTTTAATTCAATTTGACATTGAATTTATTTTAATTATTGTGAAGATAAAAAGCTGATTTTAGAAGTTCTGCTATGAATGAATGCAAACCTCCAGCCTCTAAATGTTACCAGTTCTGAGGAGATAAAGGGAGGCATGTCCTTGTGTAATTCAGCTTAAGGTTGCATAACCATCCCTCGTGCTTTGTACTGTCTAATATAAACAGAGACAAAATTATTCAGCTTTCTGTTTTCTTTCCTTAAAAGTTAGTTTATATGGAAAATAATAGCTAGTTGAAAAATCAGAGTTTTGGTGACTTGTTATGCTATGAAAGGCATCAATAAGCAAAGGTGGACATGCGTCTCTCTTCCATGATGAAATTAGCCCCTTGACTAGACTGGCCCATCTTTTGACCCTCAGGTCCCGGGTCCAGGCTGGAAGTCAAGCACTGTTCTTTTTCAGAGGGGTACCCAGGGTACTGCACAGCACGGATAGTGACAGATTTCTTAATGATATTTTGCATTTTTGATCATTAACCCAGGAAGATATGCTGCACACTCAGCTACAGCTGCCACAGGTTTCTCAGAGAAGCTGTGGCTGCCCCTGGATCCCTGGAATATCCAAGGCCAGGTTGGATGGCACTTGGAGCCACCTGGTCTAGTGGAAGGTGTCCCTGCCCACGGCAGGGGCGGAACAAGATGAGCTTTAAGGTCCCTTCCAATTCAAACATTCAGAGATTCTATTTCATGATTCTAAGAAGCACTAGTGAACAAACTTAAGTCTCATATCATGTCCACATGACAATTACATACTTCAGACTATGTATTACAGATACGATTATATATTTCTTTATTGCAAGATGGAATTCACTTACATGCAACAATTTGGTTTTCCCCCCTTTTATCTGGATGTACAGTAAACCCCAACCCAAAACAATGAATAAGTGTAAGCCTAAAGAGGTCTACTTTTTAACTTTTTTAAAAATTGGAGATCCAACAGAGCAACTTTTCCTTTGTGGCAAGATCGATATGAATGGTGTTATGCACCATATGAAAATGGGTACAGACACCCAGGCCACTGGTGTGTACTAAAAAAACCCACATTTCTCACTGTGCATTCACATCACAGCAATTTTCCAGCCAAATTATACTTTCAGCTAAATAACTGCTAATTATACAGTTAGCACAATAAGCAGGAAGAAGCTTATCTGCCTAAAAAAAGCAAAACCTGAGCAGGGATTGGTAAGGGAGTATGCTACAACTGCACAATGTAAATAGGGTAAAAGAAAACAACAGGAAAAGGCACACTGTGCTGAAGTCTTAATTCAAAGAAACCTGACGAAATAAAGTGGAAATGTCACACATAATTGCAGAAGAAATACTTGATGGAAATGCAGGCTGACAAAAAAACCATGTCCAAACACAATTCTGAACTTAACTGCTTATGACAATGAATGGCTTTTAGTGAGTGGGAACTTGCTGCCAGTAATAAAATGCTTTGACATTTGAATTTTCAAAAGTGCGAGTTGCTTTGTGTCAAAGCTTGGTGGCTTTAGCTCACTTTGACCGACGCTGCTGGTCCCTCTCCAGCAGAGCCAGGAGTGAACACAGTGTGCAAAAGCTGTGAAGCAGCTACTTAAAACAGCTGGACATGATGTAATAGTTTCCTTCCCACGAACTCCACAATTCACAGAAGAAAAACCATCTCGGACTCAGAACTCTCCCTGCTAGCTCTGAGTGACCCCTTAAGGACATCTGCTCCCTTTGCCTCTCTTTGCAACTCAGGGAATCCCAGGATGNCAGCTGCTCTGGGCACCCTGTGCCAGGGCCTCCCCACCCTCACACACAGCAATTCCTTCCCAATATCCCATCCCTCCCTGCCCTCTGGCACTGGGAAGCCATTCCCTGTGTCCTGTCCCTCCATGCCTTGTCCCCAGTCCCTCTGCAGCTCTCCTGGAGCCCCTTTAGGCCCTGGAGTGTCAGGGAGGGCTGCAACATGTCTGTGTTGCTGCATCCACACTGTGGGACCACCCATCATCTTCAGAGCTGAGGCTGAAGGCCTCATTTGGATGTAGGAATAGAGAAAAGGTGAGGGTGGAGGTTGCACACGCAACCGTAATTATGGCTGTTCTCCATTCTGAGCCCCTGTCCACGATGACTCACTATAGCTCTTCATCTGTAATATTTTCAGTGAGATTCAACAATTTGCGAACATAAATCATAAAAAATTATAGTCATAAACAACTATTTCCTTCATGACGCAGAGATGACTATAAAGGCAATTTTGTCAGCAATGGAAAAAAAAGGGATACATACCCTGTACAATTAACAGATATCAAAAGGACTAAGAATGCCAAATTAACCCCAAACAGACAAGTTCTGCCATTTTTTTTACCAGGGTGAAACCAGCAGGAAAAATTTGGTAAACTGTTCCAGATCCATAAGCTACAACCACAAAAAGTATAACTGAACAGACAATTTCAGTTCATTTCACATCACTTTATTTTTTTTATCTGTCTTTGTACATGCTAAGGAATACTTCAGTAAACTATGGTTTTAGACATTCAGTAGTTACTTCTTCTGTCTGTAACGCAGCTATTCTAGATTTCAGGGTGGTACTCCTCAATCTTTTGAGAGGAATACACAATAGATGCTCCAGGGTATTACACCTTAATAACATAATTTATCAGCATCCACAGTTACAATGATGTAAATTTCCCTTTTGTCGTTATCGGGGAATATCTATAGTTAAATACTTTCAAATAATTTACTTTATTTTTAGTTAGTTTAAGAGAAGCATATGTATCTTGTTTGTATTAGCTTTGGGGAGCTTCCAAGAGAGCTGTCTGAATTTCCTGCACTTTCAGCAGAAAATAAAACCTTTGACAAAATAAACTCGCTCTGCCAAAGGAGTGGAAGAACAGAGGGGAACGAAGGAAGCTCACAAGAAAGCTGTTCTTACCCTCAGTGAGCAAAGCAACTTCAAAGCCAAGCCTTTGGTGACCAGAATCTTATCTTCATCTCTTTTACTGGCAATACTCTTTGACTGTTCTATGTCAAACTCAGACAACTTTTGGTAAAGTAGGTATTACATGAAAAAATGCAGGGCCTACAGTGATTATAACCTCAAGAATTAACCCTGGCATCTCTGATCACTGCTTAGAAATGAAAGCAGAGCTGTCACACCAGAGCAAAGTTTGTTGCCAGACACTTTGCTAAATAAACTGTCCATCCTGACACTCCTCCTCTGCCTTCCCGAGTAACTGGCAAGCTGAGAGTGCAGGTTTTCAGCCACGCTGAGCCAGCCCCTGCAGGAACATATTTCCCACGAGGAACTCGGCGTTTGCAGCCCGTATCCCGATGCCAACACCCACCACAGCCCACGACAAGGCTGCACTGGAGGGAATGCCGTGGTGTGTGTCCTGTCCCAGCGGAAAAGGCCGAGGAGCAGTCTGCTCCGAGGGAAGACACACCGCAGGACACCTGCAAAGGCAGCAAGCCCAACTGCTTTGATGCCTCAAAACCCTGTTTGCCTGACTTGCACTGGCCCAGGGAATACCAAGCCACACAAATATATCCCAGGGAAGGTGCAGATGCTTCACTGGTACTTCTTACATGACTTCACCATACCATGTTTATTATCCAGCTGACCTACAGCTAATCCACAGCTCATCTCCTGGTCACTCCTTCACCTTCATCTCTTCCTCCACCCATGCCTTTCCTGTCTTTGAAATTCCAATCCTAAACCACTTCACTTTGAAATATTTTAACCTATCCTCCACATCCCTCAAAGTCAGGCTCCAGCATCAATCAAAAATTACTATAAAATGGCCCAGATTCCCTCAGTGTTTTACTGATTCTTGGTGATGTTTCACTCTCATAGCTCTGTGTCCATTTTATCTGTTTACTGAGGATTTTACAATTTCCACAATCAAAGAAACTCAAAATGGTTTGGTTTGGAAGGCTCATTGGCAGGAACACCTTCCACTAGACCAGGCTGGTCCAAGCCTCCCCAGGAATCAAATAAAATAAATTGATTTTCACCCCAACTAGCTTAAAAAAAGTAAATTACTCTGGAAGACATCTACTCAGGGTCAAGCTTCAGAGGCTGGTCTAAGCCCACCAAGAAGCTCCAGCATAAGGGGATCCACCACAATGCCCAAAACACCTGACAGTTACCAGCTGGGAGCTCAGACACTCCCCAGACAGTATTTCCAAACCACATGCAACAATGATAACAAAATGCAAACAGCATTTAGTAAAACTGAACCCAGTCATCATCTAAGATTCCACAAAACCTGGGAAGCAACTGGTACTAGGAAGATGACAACATTCCTACTAAGAAAATTAAACCTGTGAATATTTTGTCATACTATGCTTGAAATACTAACGAGGTTTTCTTGCTGCTGAAAGGAAATGAAGATTTCTCCATTTCTCCTTGAAACTGAGCAGTATTCCCTAGAGGTATGGGAAGGTTTTCTTTAGTTTGACTGGTAGAACAGGAAAGGACAAGTCCCATACACAACCCCAACTCCACCATACAAAGGTAAATAGAGCATCATGATACAGGCTTTAATTAACAGAACCAATCTACCTTGAGGAGAGCTCAAGGACTTTAAAGACATTCCTCAAGTGAAAAAGTTCATGATTCCAGCCCTACACATTCAGCTTAGCTGCAAAATGTTTGGAGAAGTTACACAGCAATTGGTGCTGCAGGAACTGAAACCTTGATACTTACCATGGAATGATAACCATCCCAGGATGGTTTGGGTTGGAAGGGACCTTAGAGACCACCTCGTTCCACCCCCTGCCAAGGGCAGGGACACCTTCCACTGTCCCAGGTGGCTCCAAGCCCCATCCAGCCTGGCCTTGGACACTCCAGGGATGGGGCAGCCACAGCCTCTCTGGGCACCGTGTGCCAGGGCCTCCCCACCCTCAGAGCCAAGAATTCCTTCCCAATATCCCATCTGTCCCTGCCCTCTGGCACTGGGAAGCCATTCCCCCTTGTCCTGTCACTCCACTCTCTTGTCCCTCTCCACTTCCTCGTAGGCTCCCATCAGGAGCATGGCAGGTCTTATACAAGACAAAGTTTCCAATTTATGCATTAAACCTAACAGTAATATTAACAGTAATGCAAATAGTACCTAATGACATCTGTAGACCTTGAAGTATATCTTAAAGATGATTTTTGATGACCCTCTTTGAAGCAAGTAGTTCTTCAAAAAGGAATAAATTTAACAACTTTGTAGGAAGATACAGTCACTACACAGGCATTCATTTTTGTGTTTCAGTTCCTAGTTAAGTCCAGATTTAAGCACCCTTAGCATATCTTTAATGCTTCTTTGGAATGGGTTCTTATTCTTTTTATTCTATGTCATGTTAATTGAAGTACAGAAACCCTTATTTTTATCATGAAGAAGAATAAGATGGCAAAACATTACATCTCGCAAATGCCCAGAAAAAAACACCAATTAGCAGTTTAAACCAGTTTTCTTCATATTTTTCCTTCATGCCTCCCAAACTTTACTGCATATAACACAGCAGAGTTACAGGAATGTAATTTATCTACCAGTTCCCTAACACCCCAGAATCATCTCTGACTATATTATCAAATATATTCTTCATCCTTGATATTATGCTTAGCAGTAACAACTGAGCCACTCTCTGCAAAAGTATATATACATCTATTAGCATATTTCCTATGAACCACCTGCCATCATTCGAGTAAATCGCTCAGTGTTACAGATTACTCCAGTGCTGGGATAAGCTCTGGGCCCCTCAGGACAGCAAGGAAATGGAGGGGCTGGAGCATGTCCAGAGGAAGGAACGGAGCTGGGAAGGGGCTGGAGCCCCAGGAGTGGCTGAGGGAGCTGGGAAAGGGGCTCAGGCTGGAGCAAAGGAGGCTCAGGGGGGCCCTTGTGGCTCTGCACAACTCCCTGACAGGAGGGGGCAGCCGGGGGGGTCGGGCTCTGCTCCCAGGGAACAGGGACAGGAGGAGAGGGAACGGCCTCAGGCTGGGCCAGGGGAGGCTCAGGTTGAATATTTGCGAAACTTTCTTTCATAAAAAGAAAGTCTGTCCAGCCCTGGTACAGGCAGCCCAGAGTGGATTCCCCATCCCTGGCAGGGATTTAAAAGCTGTGTGGATGTGGCACTTGGGGACATGGGTTGGTGGTAGCTGGCAGTGCTAGGGGAATGGTTGGACTCGATGACTTTTTCAACCCCAACTTGAGAGGGCTTTTCAAAAGCAAACGATCCTACAATTCTACGATTTTGCAGACCGAAGCAATTTTAATTGAGAAGGTATCAAAACAAACTGAATATTTACTGATCCCTGACTGAAGCTGTCAACTTCACAGAAGCTAAATTCCTAAGTTCTCCTCTGATTTCTCACTGATCAGATCCTGTGGTTCAGCATCTCTGCTATGACACAGAAAACCATCAATGCCTTGTAACTGTTGTCTTCCACTGGAAGTACCACTCTGAGTAATTTTGACCCTATCTAAGAGAAAAAACTTCACACATGAGACTGTGTAATCCAAGTCCTCAATACAAACAAAGACTGCGTGGAGTTTCCATAATTTCCATACTATCCAAGCAGAAGATTTTCCAGTCCTGATGACGCACAGGATGTCAGTGGGAAAAGTCAGTGCTTCTCCCTACCCAGCAGCCAAAAGATTCTGTACTCCTGCCCTTGGGGTGAAAATTGCCATTGAAATTTCTGTGGGAGGCATAAGAAAGTCAGAAGGGGTTCGCAGAGCAGACATATCTGTCATTACAATTTGGGGAATGCCAAGGAGGCAAGGGAATGGTGCTACTGCTGAGGCCACATCCTACCCCTGCTTCCACAGTGCAAGGCTCCTGCTCTGCTCAAACACCAAAAATCACTGCAAAGGGAAACTGAGATGGGTAACACAATAATAGAGAATCACCACAAAAGAGAAAAAAATCCCCTCTTGACTGCCTTATGACAACATTAGGCATGTTTAAAAACAGTAATTACAAAAAAGGTTATTTAACCTGTTGCTGTTCATATAGAAGGTGACAGTGTGCACACCAGAAAGTTTTTATGATGGTTCAGCATTAAAAAGCAGCAGTGAATGATAAAAAGCGTCAGGTCCCAGACAGCAGACACTTGACAAGGGGTTATGGCACGAGATTCCGAAACTGCTGTGAGCAGGAATACACTGCTTTACAGCTATCATCTTATACCAAAGCTGAAGATAAATCATGGAAAATGCTTTTATTTCTTATGATAGCAAGCATGGTTAAAGAAGTAATTCTGTATGACACCACTCAGCACACATACTATATTCATTCTTTCAGTGGTGTTAAATATTTTGAAAATTAAAGGGAATAGATTAACAAAGATGTGTAACACCTATCAGAAAAACCACATCATTGAGCTTTGAAGTGTTTTGCTGTGTAACGGAGATAAGTTCTTTTAAAATACTAGAAAATATAAGCAAGTGGTTTTGTTTTCCTCTTACCTTACCAATTCTTCAAAACTAGTCACTGCCAGTAAAAGTATCATTTATTCTATTAACCTGGGCCCAAAAAACCTCCATGAACCAATTTCAAGAACTGCTCTCTTGAGCTGAGTAAAATGGAAATTGTAAGGAGATGAGAAACAGCCTTCTGAGAGCTGATAGCAAACAAACCAAATAAATGGGGTAACTTTTAGATTAAATCTCTTTTCACTACATTCCATCTTATTTTTCAAGGACATTTGGACACAAAGACACTGCATCAGTTCTGATAAACACAGAAGTTGCTGACCACTGCTCTGCTGAATGTTCTGGAAGCACAGAGCAGCTGCAGCCTGAATGCCAAAAAATGAACCTTTAACTGAGATGTGGAAAACCCAAAACTCACAGAAAATAATTGTAGAAGTCTATGTACACAAGCACTTGTTCCAAAATGAACTATGAGCAACAGATGGTATTTTCTCAAATGTTGAAGCAAAATGCTCTTGATAGAAATATGTAAAAACTGCATAATCCAACTAAATAAAATTTCCTGAAATATTTATGAAGTCTTGTCTATTTTGGGACCAAAGTTGATTTTGTGTAGCCTGGTTCATAAAGCACAGCAGTGACAGACAGGGACAAGATGAGAGATTACTGCTGCAAGACAGTGAAGCACCTGGGTAGGTTGTACATCCATCCCAGGGTCCCTCAACTCTTCCTCACCAAAATCCTGTTTGTGATTATGACTGGTTACCTATAATTTACACTAAGTTTTCTAACAAATTCTAATTAACAGACTATCACATGGTAAAATGGCTAATTTATTGCAGAAAGGTAATTTTATGTATCAAAAAAGTCCACAAAGCTTTCTCCCATGGGAATGTAACATGACTCTTCCTATTGACTCAATTTATCAAAATCTAGTAGATTAGTGTTGGAATGGGAAAACTTGTCATTATTTGTTCAGATAACTTTTTTTTGGCTGCACTGAGTAAGCATCTGATTTGTCTGCGAGTACCACAAATTATCTGCTGGTGAGTAGATGAAAGACCTGCCTTTGGGAACTGCATCCATTTTCTCTGCAGTTTATCTGGGGAGAACAGATATACTTCAGATAATGAGTCCTATTGCAGTGAATAAAACAAATTGAACCTGCAATGTTACAATTCATCTTATTTTCTCTAGAACAGGATGGCTGTTTTTTGTTATTAGCCAACATTATCTTTGAGGTCAAGGGTTTGGGTTAGCACACACACAAATGCTGGAGTGGAACAGGCTCTGTACACACCGTACCAGCTTGACAGCAACAAAAAAAATGCATCAGAACACAGTGTCTTTGGAGAATATGTCATGTATTCAGTAGCGGGCCACAGCTCACCCAGCTTGGGCTTCAGCCTGAATATGAACAAGAGCAGCTCTGGAAGAGCTCCACCACATTCCAGTAACATATCTGCAGGGCAATTTAAAAAAAAAAAAAAGGTATCTTACGTGTCTCAACTTTGTTTCAGAGAAGTGAAGGCAATCAGACATCTCCCAAAAGCGCTGGGGATAACAAATACAGGAGGATTAAACAATGGCAATGTATTAGAGGCTTGTCTCCCCAGAGCCTGCTCTTCCCCAGGATGAACATCCCCAGCTCTCTGCCTCCAACTCAGAGCTTGTTAAGAAGTGCTACTTTTTGTCCAAATTCTGGGTTATTGTTTCTATAATTAAACAATTCTGTGGAAGACTTCCTATTTATAAAAGCTGATTTAGCAT
This sequence comes from Pachycephala philippinensis, assembly GCA_013397055.1. Lineage (NCBI taxonomy): Eukaryota > Metazoa > Chordata > Aves > Passeriformes > Pachycephala > Pachycephala philippinensis. The sequence continues at coordinate 98,011 of VWZT01011961.1, forward strand.
ATGAAATGCACAATGTATTCCCCCAATTCACTTAGTTCCTAATCAACAAAGAAATGAAAAAATTAAGAGAAATAGTTGATTACATGAAAGGGAATTAGAAGTTGATCTTTTCAATTACACCCTGTGAAAAACATTAGGGTGTCTATACAATTCAATAAAAATGAGTAACAGAGACTCTTATAAATTTCCATTTTTTCTAAATACATTCTTTACATTTTCTGAGAGGTTTTTCAGAAAGATATTTCACAGAGAACAAGAATCCACTCCTGTCAATAGGGATAAACAAAATGTAAATTCTCCCTTCTACATTTCTTTAATGCTGTTTCAGGCCAGGTGATGAGGAAATCAGTTTTCAGTAAGTAGCTTATTTTGCTCCTTGTGATACTTCATATGAGCAGCAGAGTGGAGCCAACCCTTTTTCAAAACCCACTTTTGGTTTTGAATTTCTGTCTATATTAATAATTTTTCCTCTCAAAACCCTTTTCTTATTCACTTCATACCAAGACTGTCTTCTAATATGGTTGACTCATTCCCTTTAAAATATTCTCCTTTCCTTCATCCCATCATTCAGTCTCCTGGCCACCCACACTGCCAATCAGCAGCAGTTGCGTAACATTGTAGGTAATATTAACAACAGCCATCAGCTGGAGAACTGCCCTCAGCAAGACACTGAAATGCTGCTCGGGGGGCAGGACCTCTCCAAGAAGATAAATTGTAAACTGATGAGATTAACTTGCTTCAGTAACATGGACACAACTTGGAATAAATGTGGCTCAGTAGAGATAGAAAATGGTCCCGTTTCAACGTTTTATAGCATTACAGAATTGTTTAGGTTGAAAAAGACCTTCAAGACCACGGAGTCCAGTCCATTCCCCCAGCACTGCCCAGGCCACCACTGAGCCATGTCCCCAGGTGCCACATCCACACGGCTTTGAAATCCCTCCAGGGATGGGGACTGCACCACTGCCCTGGGCAGCTGTGCCAGGGCTGGACAACCCTTCCCATGGAGGAATTTTTCCTAATGTCCAACCTGAGCCTCCCCTGGCCCAGCCTGAGGCCGTTCCCTCTCCTCCTGTCCCTGTTCCCTGGGAGCAGAGCCCGACCCCCCCGGCTGCCCCCTCCTGTCAGGGAGTTGTGCAGAGCCACAAGGTCCCCCCTGAGCCTCCTTTGCTCCAGCCTGAGCCCCTTTCCCAGCTCCCTCAGCCGCTCCTGGGGCTCCAGCCCCTTCCCAGCTCCGTTCCCTGCCCTGGACACGCTCCAGCCCCTCAATGCCTTCCCTGAACTGAGGGGCCCAGAGCTGTCCCCAGCACTGGAGGTGTGGATGTTTCAGTTCAGACAGATTTGAGCAGCGCCTCGACAGGTGAATAACTTCTTCCATTATTTTATCCAATGTGAAGCACACCATCTTCCTCTTATATCACGCTTCTCAAAACCACTGCGTCTGGGTTTACCCTAATTTCTATTATTTTTTTTGTCTTTCCAGTGCCAAATCACAGGTATCTGCAATGAAGGACTCCAAAGATTTTTGTTAGTTTACTTTTTTAATAACTTAGTACCCTTTGATAGAAATAGATGGCTTTTTTTTAAACAACAACTAAAAACGTACAAAAACCTCACTGGTTAGTCTGTAAATGTCCCTGAAAATATGAAGAGGAGAAATTGGAAATGGAAGGTACAACATGTTCCGCCAATATCTCATAGAGAAAAAGCAGCACACAAAAATTCCAATTCCAACTAGGTATTTAGTACCAAACAGCCTAAAAGGTTTGGTACATACTTTCTTCCTCATCCATTTCCTCTACTTTATATGGCTGCATGTTTAAAAAAACAATTACTGGGATGTTTATAACATATGGTCACATACTTATGGTTTTTAAGCACTACATTTTTCAATCAAAGCCTTGCGTTAGGAACACCAGAAAATTGTTTTAATGCATTGTTAAAATAGATTGCTGTTATAAAAATAAATTCTGCTCTTTGGAGAGCTACTGCATTAGGTTGTTCTGTTTGTCTGTGGACGTCTGACCAAGATGAACCATCCAGGTGAATAATTGGTTTCTGAGAAACCCTGAACAACCCACTCATGTGAAAGAGGCAGCAGGAAAAGCATCTAATGACCAAATCAGCAAAGAAGGGTGCTTTGGGGATCAGTACTTTTCCTTTTTTCATCCAAACACTTCAATACTTGTCATTAGTCTGAATAAAACAAATGTTGGTTTACATGGCAGTAATAAACAGTTTTATACAGAGGCTTTTGAGGGCTTTATCTTAATAATGTATCACATTTTCTATCTACAGATATACCTCAGACCCTTCTAAAATCCAGCATTCCCAGGTTTCCAGTTCTCTCAAATGCAACCCAATTAGCTGTGCAGGAGAAAAGTCAGCCCACAAAATTCTCCTGTTTAATTTATGGAGGTGCGAAGGAACCCCAGAATCTCATCCATTTATAAGACAAGCTCTTGCAACTTTTTCAGCTTAATCATCTTGTCTTTTAAGACTCTTTTAAGACTCATTTATCAAAAAGCATGGGTTTTGAGTGCAAAATTTGAACAAATGCCATAATTTATACCCTTTAGTGCAAAATAATGGCAATGTCCTAAAGCTATAGAGCTGATAAAGGAGAACAGTAAGTAAAAAATTACGATGTTTATGTTTGGTTTACTTCAAATGTGTCTAACAAGCAAAACAAGGGGTTTTGAAATTACTTTAGCAGGTGTTTGCACTGCTAATGTCAGAAGTTCTTCTACTTATTTGTTCTCCTGCCTCATAAATCTGAAGAATAGAAGATTTTCAATCAGATGATCATAAGATGCTATTGCCACAGTAAATGTTCTTTTTAAAAAAGGAATTTTCACCCTTATTTTCCAAAATAAGGAGAATTTCTGAGTGAAGTAAGGCTTAACACCATCTATGAAACACAAATACCAGACACCAATGACACTTCTGTGGAACTCCTCAGTGATGAAAGACCATCACCTTTTTGAAGAACATCATCTTGATGTTCTTCAATGTATTTGTCTAAAAATCTTTCAACCACAAGCAATGTATTCGTGAAAACACAATAATGAAAACACCAGCTGCAAAAAACTATTAGTAGTTCATAGTAATATATAGAAGTTTAAACAGACTGAACTTCACCAACATCTTTTTCACAGGATTTCAGGATTGTTCCTCTGCCTCAGGATAATTTATGCAGCATTTTCTCATGAAAGTTTCAATTCATTTAAAGGAAAGAACTGATTAAGAATTCAGACAGAACTGCAGAATTCAGCTATTACTCAATAGAAAAGCTCGCTTTAGATTTGGGTTAGGTTGGTTATTTCAGTCTATTCTGAAATAGCTATTTTTTGGTGATATAAAAATACGGGGATTAGGTAGGAGTAATATTCTATAAAATATAATTCATCTGGAGGAGGCTATGACTAATATTTAGAAAAAGTATTTATAGGCCCTCTGCTCAATACTGGAGACAGGCAAACCCAAGAATAACCTGATATTGAAAACGTTACTTCATCAGCCATCAAGTCAGAGTAATCAAAAAGAAGGTATTATAGTGCAAAACAAGGTGACTCTCCTATTAAGTGCAACTTAAACTGCTAGAATCCACATACCACACAAAACCCACCCAGTATTATATTGCTTTACCATACACTTTCAGTAAACAACATCATAATATTAAGTTTATTCCTCTAGACAACACGAGAATCTAAAAATTCACACACAAAATTGAAGTTTTTTAGACCATTAACAATGCATGGCTAAGGCATTACAAAAAAAAAAATCTTACTGAGTTTCTTGATGACATTTGGAAATGAAAGAAAATAGAGACAAAAAAACCACTGAAGAGACCTAGTCAGTGCTTTGGGTGGTAAGTAGGTGGTTTCTGAGTTTTAAAAAAAGATTATGACAAAAAAAAAAAAAACCCCAACAAAACAAAACTACCTTAGCTTTTTTCCTCACTCCAGTATTTGACAAATATGGACATATCTCAGTTAGGAGTCTTGATTTAATTTGGCAAAAGTTTCCCATTCTGCCAACAGTGTATCCAGCTCTACATATTTTGTGCGTTCTTAGCAGTTACCACTGGGCAGTACTTTACAGACTACCAGCTGAACAACGTTAATTGCATCACACTAACTCTATTATGGCCAACCAGTTTATTTGGAAGTGGGTTTAATTTCATTTCTGCATCATTACTGGAGTCATCAGATGATCGCACGGAAGACTTCCCATTTCTTCGTGATAACACACGTTTATAGGAAAACACTTCCATGTGATGACAGAGCTCTGTATTAAACTGTTCCTTAGATAATTTAAAAGATCAGATAGAGCTGCAGGATACCTAATTTAATATTAGATATGCAAGCACAGAACATATTATAGGACCTGATGAACCTAGAGGTCTTTTCCACTCCAAATGGCTCTATGATTCATAGAAACATATAATCCTAGAGTGGTTCGGGCTGGGATGGCTTAAAGATCATCTCGTTCGAACTCCCAAAACATCACAACATTTATTTAAAGGTCAAATTGTTCACATCAGTAGCGAATGAAATACTTGTTTGCTACACATTGGATTAAAAATTAACTTCTCTGCACGTAACTGAATCTAGAACATTAATAGATTTTAGATCTGTTCCATTATGTTTAAAAGACAGCAAATACTGAGGTTCATGGACCTGATTTTACCTACTCTTTAGCAACTCCAAGTTTCTAAGACAAATATGGAGCTCTTAATTATAACAGACAGCTCCTTCCTAGGAAGTAAATGATACAGGGGAACCTTTTAACATCTCCTGATGTACGGGGGGGAGATTGGGCTGGTTCTCTCTCAGGGAAATTCAAACGAAAGACTATTTATGAAGTACTTGGAGCTTTGAATATAATCAAATGTAATAACAAGATATAAGCTCCCCCTGCCCCGAAATTTCTTTTTTGTTGAAACCACTTTTGTAATACTGCTTTTTAATAACCCCCATAATGGCTGAATTAGAGAGACCCCAACTGAAGTCATTCATCCCACATAAAACAAACATTGCTTTTTCTTCTTAGCTTTGTTTTACAAGCTACATTACTTCCAGATGACGCTCGAGGGGCCTAGGAGTTTCAAGAGTTAGATGGTTAAACAGACAGCTGCTTTCTATTTACCATATAAATCAGGGGAAAATCAAAGAAGAATCTAAATATTGGAATTCATTTAGCTCATTATGGAGCACAAACTGAGGGGGAAAAGAAAATAATACAGAAANAGGAGTCAGGAAAAGTCAGATCTGATTGGGAACTCTCTCAGTACCACCAGGCTTTGCTACTGCAGACTTTACATATATAAATAGATACTAAAATATAATATTTTTATAAATATACACGCCCACACAGCGCTCACTACATCGAATTTTTTACATTTTTCCCTTTGGATTGCCAACATGCACTTATTTCTGTATTAATCAGCCCCAAAAGCCAACAGATTTTGGACAGACGATTAAAGAATGGCTCTCCATATATTTCTAGGAGTATATTTATTAATACAAAAAGTTCGGTATTACACTACAAGGTTTCTATCCCTGACAAATTTCATCTACCACTGAAGTGCTGTTTAAATTACAATCCTATGTATTAAATAATTGAATATATTGGCACTAAGTACGATTACTTTTAGAATTTTTCCTAACACATTTAAACTTCATCTGGCTAGAACAATTTATTTTTTTTAAACCCAAAGTTTAGAAGGTAAGACTCAAGTGATGATGTGTGCCAACCTACTTTAATCTAAAACTATTTCTACATTTGATTTGTGTTTTCCTCAATTTTTGCATTAAGGAAACTGGGTTTTTTCCTTACATCAGCAAGAAAATAACATAAATTTGCCAAAAATCAAAATTTACTCTCTTCTTCTCCATCCAGTCTTTCCCTAGAAAGAATTAAGGTTACTCTCTAGTTACCAGCTGTAGCTTTACAAGCAGGGGAAGTGCTCAAAAATCATAAAGAAGACTATGAAATCCTTAAAAAGAAATTTTTGGGGTAGATGGTAGCTCCAACAACACGTCTGATGTGCTACTACCCAAGAGAAGTTAGCATGTCTCTAGTTATGCTGTTAAGTACCTCTGATTTGATAAATTACATTAGGCTGTAATCAAATTACCAAGAAAATCATTGATATGTTTACTTAAGTAATATGTCTTGATTTGAACTGAAAGAAGCAAAATTCTCAATTATTTTATTACTAGTTTTCTTGTTCACTAAAAACATTGGAAAATGTGCTTTCATTGAATGCAAGAAAGTGAGAAAGATAAACCTAAGTGGACTTTTCCCATTTCCGACTGGATCGAAGTGTGGTATTTCTGCTACAAAAACAATGAATAATAATATGGCTTATGAAACAACAAGTAAACAAATCAACATGAGAATTAGTCTAACAAAGGATCCTGTCTTTGAGGCAATAGTGACAGGGACTGGTTCTCTCCATCCTGCTGGCTTCTCCATCCTGCTCCTGAATCCCACCAGACTGACAAGAGTTTATCAGGAAGGGACCTGGGCACCGGTCCAGACTCAATAAATGAAACAACTTGCTCTTTTCTTTCTTAAAAACCAGAAAACCTCAGCAAGAACAGTACCAAGGCCAACTGGGCCAGTTCCTTACTCCCGTTCCCAGCTCTGCTGGTACACCACAGACCTGATGGCAGACTGCAGCAGATACTCACAAAAAGGACATTAAGAAATATGGTAAAGGTAGAACTCAGTACATTCCTACCACCACCAGTGATTATAAGCTTAGGGACTGTGTATTGGGTCAAAAACTTACAGGAGCAGAAAGAGTACTACTGTTCAAACACCCAGAATTTAAGACAATACCTTAAGCAGTACCTAGAATACCTTTATGTATGATTTAACCCTTGAATTCAGGTTCCATGCAAATTCCTCTTTGGATTACAGAGCACAGTAAGAAAATTAATAATCTCTAAAATAAAGTGAATGAAAAAACGGTGAGAAATGCATTTTTAAAATACATGTTTGGTCTGAACAAAACCTGCAAAGAGAACTGCTTATTGGACAAACCTTCACCTCTCAATAAACAAACCTGAGCAGGGCAGGCAATATTGGAATCACCCCTTTCCTTAGCTCCATGCTGGGATACAGAGGTGGAATGGGCTTCAGGACTTCAGACATTTCAGTCCCCTCAGATCCTACACTCTTCCTTGTTCTTACACACAACATAACCACAAGCTTTCAGAAGCAGGATATGCCGAAGTGATGAAATCTGGCCTCAACTTTTTTTAGTCAACTGCCTATGCTTCAGACTGAGCTGTAACATGAGCAATTTGGAGAGGAAAAATAAAGGACCAGAAAGCCATGCTTAATAGTTTACCTTATTGTTTCAAAATACAGGCCAGGAACGTATTTTACTCTCCCCTACACCAGTTTTTCCAAGTGCTCTCTTTCTCCCTTCCATCATACCACCAATAAAAAGAGAAGAAATTCAGTGAAGTATCTAAACCTCTTGGCTGTACTCCAGAGAGCTTTCCCAGCTCTGTATCAGCTGCATTGCTCAGCTGTCTCTGCATTTAAGGGGACAACTTTGTACAGAAAGCCTTTCCCTGGGCCTTTCTTTAGCTGCAGTATTGTTTACATCCAGCAAGTTAAAAAGAAGTCCAAAAACTATAAAATATTTTTCAAGCATTGTATTCTTACACACCCTAAAACATGTATTTTCATGTGTATGTTATTATATGTCTATGTGTGTATGCACATAAATAGATATTTATATGTGCTCTTTGACAGACGTGTATCATGCTGTTTCCTTATTTAAGTCATTAAGCTATTATATCAAATCATCTTTTCAGGTATTTTTATATTTAATGCTAGAGTAATAGGATATGTAAAAGTCTCAGGCAGGCATATTCTGGAACAGGTATTAGCCCTGAAAATAAAGCAGTTGTTACATATTCATCCTCAAAAATGGCAAGCAACTGGTAAATCAACTTTTCTTTCCTTCACACAGTACTGCAGTGAGGGTTCAAATGAGTACAGACCAAAGGTACTTCAGCAGTACAAAGATATTATTCAAGTCCTTGCAAGACGTCTCCTTCTTCTACCCTAAGTAGAGATTTCCCAACAAGCCGTGCAATTAAATACAAAATTGCTGCCTACTTGTGTGCATTGGCTCAGCAAACGAAGGGAACTGTAAGTATCCATGTATTCAGAACATACTAATTTGCCCCATGACTCCAGTACTCCCCCAGAGGCTCACTGGGAATTGTTTTCAATCATTTTTAGGCATTTTAAGATGCTGTGGATGCTAAAGCCCAGTTCTTAAAAATCCTGTTTACAACTGTGTGATTTGAATATCCTGAATTACAAATGGCTTGAAAAGCACGAGTTGACAGTAAGTCTCTTCCCTCTGAATAGTTGTGGTTTTGTTCTGCCATTTCTAAGTGTAATTCTTGTTTTTTAGAGACGTTTCAGACATGACATCATTCATACAGGTTCCTGTATTTTGATGTTCGTGGTTGCTCAGCTGCCACACTCTGAGAATTCTTTGCAGATTTAGGGATGTATGACTTGAATTTTGAAGCACCCATTACAACATTCATTTTGATACTCACATAATCAGGAAGTGGAGAGTCGTTTGAACCCAGGGAACCTCTCAAGGACTGAGTGGCTTGCTCCAGCACTTTGTTGTGTTTTTTAGACAACAGAGAAAATAGACTGAGGAAAAAAAATTAAAATAACTTCATGATAATGTCCTGAAATAGTTAAGACTGTTCAGTAAGAAAAGAAATCTTATTATATACATAAAATTTTTAGAACACAATGCACTAGTTATACTATTTTTTCATTTGATTAACACATGGGTAAGTAACAGCAAAGTTTGAATCAGAAATATTCTATACAATACATGATCTGAAGAACATTTTATGTTCATTATTAAATTCTTAAAAGTCAAACTGTTACAGAAGGAAAGGTATACATGCAATTTTTGTTCATAACTAGTTTGTGTTCGCTAGAATGCAATTTTTAAGAGCAGCACCTCATGCAATACATTGTAATATACACTTAAGCATCTCATGTATTATCCATTCTAATAACCTAATTGGTTAGACAGGAGAAATCCAAGTATATGACAAAAGCTTTGGGTATTTCAAGGCTGAGTTATTGCATTTTACTAGTATATATTATTTTCAAATTTATTTTAGCCTAAGTCAAGGAAAAAAGTATTACCTTAGCTTTATAAATAACCTGTTAAATCAGAGATCCATATACACACAGAAAATTAAACATATTTTTCTTGCATTTTGAAAAAAAGCATGGCAATGGCACTCACAGAGGCTGGTGTAATCTGATTTACAAGAATAGTGGAAGCAGCAGCAGTGGGCAAAGGCCACCAGCTAATGCTCAGCAGCAGCAAGGAGTCGGATACTCCTCTAAAGCCCTGGATAGCCCAAACATGGCTGTCAATTCACAGATAAACCCATCCCCATCTTAGAAGAGCTTCTACAACCACAGAGTCCAACCATTCCCCAGCACTGCCCAGGCCACCACTGACCCACGTCCCCAAGTGCCACATCCACACAGCTTTGAAATCCCTCCAGCGATGGGGACTCCACCCCTGCCCTGGGCAGCCTGTGAAACAACAACCCCTTCCATGGAGAAATTTTCACTAATATCCATTCTAAACCTGCCCTGGTGCAACCTGAGGCCATTTGCTCGTTAGGTGTCAGATGTTTTTAGGCTTTCTGTATTTAAAAACAACATTTGGACTTCTTTACTTCTTTTTGGAGCATTACAAGATTCCTATCAGATTTTCCTAGGATGACTATCTGTGTTTTAGAGGGTGGAAAGGCTGGCTTGATCAACAAGCACCAAAAGGGTGACAGGTGAGGCCCTGGCACAGGTTGCCCAGAGAAGCTGTGCATATCCCATCCCTGAAGTGTTCAACGCCTGGCTGGATGGGGCTTGGAGCAGCCTGGGACAGTGGAAGGTGTCCCTGCCCATGGCAGGGGGGGGGACTGGATGGGCTTTAAGGTCCCTTCCAACCCAAACCATTCTGTGGTTCTATTAACAAAATTCACTTAAAAGTGGCAAAATCTACCTCAGTATTATATTCTGCACAGCCTCCGTTTCTTGGAACTGCATCAGTGTTTGAAGGCAAGGCTCTTCTGCCTCAAGAAATGATGATCAGCACCAGGAGAAGTCCCCTAAATTTTTTTAACTTGCAATGTATCATTCATATTATATCCTTCGCAGATGGTAGGAGTGGACTCCTTGGAGTATCAGTGCTGGTCACCCCACTGCTAGTCAAGAGCCTCAGGAAAAGGCTTTTCCAACACTCCTCACTGCCATGAGGAACTAGTTACACTAATTCATAGCTATTAGTCAATACCACTAGAACATTCCATGTTAAAATGGGAAAAAGCAACACAGAAATTAAGATATATTGGTAGCTTTCCACCTTTTTCCCCCCTCCCATATTCTGTTATTGCATTCACAGACTGAAATTTTTGTTCAGATCAGTAACTGGATCTGCAAACTGATCCTTGGTAGGAAACAGCAGTACTTCTGCAATCATAGGTATCTTTGAAGATTCAGATTTCAGAGATACTGTCATCAGCACCATCTAGTGCTGTGGAGACAAAATAATCAGTTAAAACCAATCTGGTGATGCTTATGGTGGGGTGCAGCAAAACCAGGTTAAATCTGGTGTCTGCTCTAAAAGATACAGATAATTTCACAAAGAGGAAGAATTTGGAATAAAGAGGATTTTTAACTAGTAGATTCTTCTCCAAAATACATACAACATTTTGGCTTTAAATGAAATTTAAATATAAACAAAGAAGCGGATCAAGATTCTGGAAAGTGCATGTGATCAATGCACGTGAAGAAGAAAATGAACATACAGTGGTACTCTGCATGGAACCAGAATACCAAAAAATAAATTTACTTATTCCAACAGAAATGTAGAGAACTGGGAAGAAGTAGAAAGGAAAAGGATGGACAAATTATTTCTTTATACCTTCCTTAAGGTTTCTTTTTTAATAATTAAATGTACTATAAGTAGAGTTTATGGTATAAACAAGGCCTTGGTGGCTGATTTCTAGTTCCAAAGCAGCAGTGCAGGGGCTTCTGTTGTCTTTCCCCTTGCAAATTTCTGCTTTCCTGCCACAAGCTCATGTCCTTCTCACCATGCTGAGACACTTCTTTGTGGGACCACTGCCCACAACTCAGATATCCAAGTTAAAAATTCTCAACACAATTCTCTCCTCCATCCCTCAGTTATCCTTCTCCAAAGACCATCCCTTAGAGAAGTACAAGGGCAAGGACACGTGGCAGAAATTTTCCGTACTAAATTTTTCATAATAAAAATGCATAGAACTGCAAACTCAAAGAGCTCCACAGAAACACTACAGCTTAACAAAGAAGAAAAAAATATAGGCCGGATACTGTGATTAACGAATGGATTAGGAGCTCCCAAGGAAGAATTGGTGTAAAACTTCAATTCAAGTCATTCACTTATTATTATGCCTTTATCTCTAGCTCTGAAAACCACCTTGATAAATATCTATCTAAATATCAGACTAATTTTTAAAGTCTCAGCACAGAGTTAGTTACAATCCTCAAAAGGCATTTGTATGAAATTTAGCTCATAAATATCTTTCCTCACCAACAAATGCTGCATTCTAAAGGAGATGCTTGATTTTGCAGCAGTCACATCTCCAGTGTCTGTAAGGTTTTGGGCTTGTTTTTGATTTTCAAAGCATGAATAATGCAATTTTAAAAACGCAAAAATGCTTTACAACAAGGTTGTTCCCCTCTCCACAACGAGGTACAAGGTCCAGAATGGAAACTATCTCCCAAATTTCCCTCATGTGTCTTCATCACATGTCTATTTTTGCCCAACTAAAAGTCAAGTTGAGATCGAACACAAAAATACATGTATTATGTGGCCACTGAGGGCAGCATGCACAGGCTGACAAAAATATGGATTTTCCTACTGGAATACTTGTCCTCTTTCATCCGTTCTTCTCCATCGACTGTCAGGCAGGCTATGGAGCTCGACAGCCCTTCAATCTCACCCACTATGGACATTTCATAATAATAAAAAGTTATGTTCAGAACAATGAAAACATCTTGGTAGCCCAACTCATCTTCCCCTCACAGAAGTACTTAAAGGCAAATGTTTGCAAGCAAAACAATAAGTTGGAATAAGAGCAAGATGAGATAACAGCTGGCATCTGTTAGGAAGATTAGGAATCATCAGCTGGCATTATCAGGAGAAATTCCTGGCTGTGGTGAGTCCCTGACACAGGGTGCCCAGAGAAGCTGTGTGCAGCTGGAAGTCTCAAGGTCCCTGGCAGTGTCCAAGGCCAGGCTGGACAGGGTTTGGGGCAACCTGGGATAGTGGAAGGTGTCCCTGACCACAAACAGGGTGATCTTTAAGGTCTTTGCAACCCATACCATTCTTGGATAATGTGAACTATTACAGACCATCAAATCACACCAGGGATGAGCTCAGCCAACAAGGAAGACTCAAGGCTGAACAACAATCTCAAGGTCCTGTGGTTGTTTGTTTTTAAGGAATTAAAAACAACATTGGTTTCTTACCTCCCTCTACACAGCAGTTTTTAATTTAACTCAGGGCTGAACTTCAATAAATAAAAAAA
>VWZT01011961.1:120916-136904 GCA_013397055.1 Pachycephala philippinensis
TCCAGAGGAGGCCACGGAGATGCTCCCAGGGCTGGAGCCCCTCTGCTCTGGAGCCAGCCTGGCACAGCTGGGGCTGTTCACCTGCACAAGAGAAGGCTCCAGGGAGAGCTCAGAGCCCCTGGCAGGGCCTAAAGGGGCTCCAGGAGAGCTGCAGAGGGACTGGGGACAAGGCATGGAGGGACAGGACACAGGGAATGGCTTCCCAGTGCCAGAGGGCAGGGACAGATGGGATATTGGGAAGGAATTGCTGTGTGTGAGGGTGGGGAGGCCCTGGCACAGGGTGCCCAGAGCAGCTGTGGCTGCCCCTGGATCCCTGGCAGTGTCCAAGGCCAGGCTGGACAGGGCTTGGAGCAATGTGGGATAGTGGAAGGTGTCCCTGCCCATGGCAGGGGGGGGAATGGGATAAGCTTTAAAGATCTCTTCCAATCATTCTCTGATTCTGGGACCAATGTTTTCTGACACCCCCATTCTCTGATTCTGGGACCAATGTTTTCTGACACCCCACTGATGACTGAGGCTGGGGCAGGCTGCAGCCTTGGCAAGTTAGCAGGTGATACAGAACTGGGAGGAGAAACTGATGCAGATGATGGTTGTGTTGCTAGAGGGACGAGGACAGGCCGGATAAACACTCCAAGAGAAAGCTTGTGAAGCTATGAAGGGATGTATCTGATCCTGGGTGTTACGGGTCAACCAGACACACCCAGGTTCCTGGGGAACACGGAATTGAAGGTACACCCGCAATGGACCCTCACAGCAAAGCAAGCCCTGGGCACCATAGGCTGTGTGAGGCAGAGCGTCACCAGCCCACTGAAGAGGTGATCCATCCTCTCTGCTCAGCCCTGGGAAGCATCACCTGGAGCACTGGGTTCCCCAGCAGCAGAGACAAGCACACACTGCAGCAAGTCCAGCAAAGCACCCCAAAGATGATGAAGGGACTGGAATGTCTGACATGCAAAGAGAAGCTGAGACACCTGTGATTAAACTGGGGAAGAAAAGACTCAAGGGGGTCTCAGAACATACAAATATCTGATGGATGACAAAGTGGTGTTAGGTCATAGGTAGGACTTGATGATCTCAAAGGTCTTTTCCATTCTAGATGATTCTGTGATTCTGATGGGAAGGTGTAGAGATGATGAAGCCAGACTCACTGGTGCCCAGAAAAAGGACAAGAGGAAATGGGCCCAAATTGCAATACAGGAAATTGCATTTAACCGTAAGAGAAAAACCACAAGTTACTCAGAGAGCTTGTGGAGCCACCATCGTTGGAGATATTAAACATCAACTGGATGTAGCCTTGGGCATACACTCTTGTTGACCCTGCCCTTGGACGTGACAACCTCCAAAGATGCTTCCCAACCAGGCACTTTGGTGATTCCCTGAAATCACTGAGCACAAACATTGAGCACTACTCAATAAACAACAAAATGCAAGGAAAACTGCCTGCTGGGAATGAATACCAAGTCAATGTAGAAACCTGTAAAGCCACAGCTGCAATAAAAAGCACTCTGGAAAATACAGAAAACACACTTCAGGGTATAATCCTGCAGTAGCAAGAGGATGGCTTGCTGATTAATTACAAGAACGCAGCATTGGAAAGATCTGATTTTATTTATTAGGTTGGGAGTTTATTGTAATCACCAATTTTTAATTTTTGTCGGTTGAATGTCACACTAAAAGCAAGGACTTGCATCTTTTTGTACTCTAGTGAAAAGGAAAACATCTATGTTGAATTCCCTTAAAAGTCTTCTGCAAAACTGAGGAGCAATCACTGAATTTTCACCAAATGGAAGTCAAAAACCCTATCACACTACTGCTGACAGGTCCATTAGAGGTACCTTACCATATCTTACTTATAAAACTAGATTTTCCTCATTTACAAAATATTCTGGTAACTAATATAGAACATTGGCAAGATGTAATACTGCACATTATGCACCTAGAAGTATTTAAAGCAACCAAGTGCACAAGGCAGGAACATTAAATCTTATAAACTTTAAAATCTTCTTTCATTAGTTACATGTATTGAACCAGTTTTCAGCTAGGCTGACGCCCCAGAAAACTTTTCCAGCAGAAGAAAAGCCAAACGCTAATCACTGTCCTGGAGGTTACACTGGGGCTGCAGGATTAGTCATCTTTGGAAACCAGTTGTGGTTGTTCTTATTTTCCTCTCCCACTGCTTTTTCTGATCTGTGGGTGCTGCAGTGGGAGCATTCTCATCAATGTTTTCTCATAAATTCAGCTTACAAACACGAAAGAACAAAACCACTTAAGAATAGCTCACAGCTCTCACCCCCTACATCCTGCTGCAGAGTGGGGATCCAAAAACTCCTTACACAACTTAAATCAATCCTTTGGAGGACTGGAATAAAGAGCTGACTAATTCTTCCCCCCAAGCCTCTCTCTGCATTTCTTGGTCAAACAGGCTGTGGTGAGGAAGGGCGATACCAAAATGTGAGAAGACATAACAGTTCTTGTTGTCAGATGTTCTCAATAGCAGCCGGAAATGAAAAGAACAGAAGGAGTCGTTCTTACAGCGTTATTAATTCTGCAAATCTGAAATGGTTTGGGTCACTTAGGTCAGTATGAATGGATCTGGACGCCTGTTGCAAATTTTTCAGGTGCTACACCTTCAATAAGCAGGTCAGCAATGTTCCCTGTTCCCTCCATTCAGCTCCTCTCCTCCCCATCNTCCCCATCCTGTTCCAGCTACGTGGGGAGCCAGGCCGGGTCTGCAGGACCCAGCAGCTTGGGGGCTCTGCCTCTGTTGTGTTGTGCTTATGACCCCTCACTGGTGGCACCTGCCTCTTTGGTGGAGAATCACTGGTTTAGATTCAACATCTGGGCAGCTGAGAGACTACCCAAAACTACTTCAGAAGGAGAACCATGAGGATGATGTCTCTAATCACTTACACTGTTAATCAAATATTAAATAAAGAAGATTTTTTTTTTAATTAAAAGAAACCAAACTTTCCACAATTGTGCTATCCACACCTGCAGTTAATTAGAAGAATAGAAACTCTCAGGTATTTTCACTAAGCAGGTCTGTCCAGTGGCTACTGTGCAGAACATCTCTGCAGCACATATCAAAATATCTGCTTTGAGCCAATTCGGGATTACTGGAAAAGCCCTTGGGTTTTACTATATAAGGTTTATCTCCCAGACTCATCACTTTTAAACTAACATACCAGCCCCAGATCAGCAGACCACTCAGCCATCCTTCTTACACACAACATCGCACTAACCAAATTATGAATTTATTAAGTGAAAGCCTCCTATGAAGCTACGAGTATGTTGTGAGGTTCTCTCATTTTTAACTGCACTGTTGATTTTTGGGGTTATTGATTAAAAATTATTGCTGAACTAAAATTTTATATATTTTATGAAGTGGGACACTTTGCATCCAGCCTTAAAAGCCTAAAACTTTAAACCTCTTGCCCTCTACATCAACAAAATTAATCTCTTGCTGGTTCTGTTCTTCAGAGTCTTTGACCAAAATTTAAAATTTCGTTCATCACCACTGTTCATATGCACGACCTGAATCCCTTAAGCTCATCCATCTCTATCTCCAGGAGACACCTGCAAAGATGTTTGCTCCACTGCTCTTCCTGTGAACCATTTGTTACGCAAGGTTTGCAAAGTTCTTTGAAATCTTTTAGTACTGAGGGTACTGCCCACTTCCAGGTAGACACCCAGATCTCTCTCAGGAAACCCATGTATGTGGTTTAAACATTTAGTTCTCAACTGATATCAAGATGTAGATACCCCTACTTAAAAGGGGAAAAAATAATACACATTCTGATGCTTCAGGTATTCTGACTGGAACATCTTAATCAAAATTATCAATTGTGACAACTCTAACTGCAATCAATACTTTCTTTAATTTGACAAATTGGAAGATGTTTGGAATCCGTAACATACGTTTGTTATTTTCTAAGTGAATAATTTTCTATATTTAGGCAATAATTACACATTTTACTAAGCTGCTTTCGCTAGTCAGAGTTCATGCAATGCTGTTTGGGAAATCAAAACAGACACCAGTGCATCACCTAGACGGAGAAAGCCAAGAATACCTGCAGGGCACTCCCTGCTGCCAATGGCAGTGACATAAGGAAGCTGCTGGAAAGGTGCACCCAGCAAAGTCAGCAGAGACTACAGAGGGACTGGACCTCAGCAAGCTTTTTTAGGCTAAGGATAAAACTGGCTGAGATGAGCATAAATTCTTTCTCTTTTCAGCTATAAGCTGTTTCAGTATATTCAGCCTGACACACATTTTGTTAGCATTCTCCTGAACTCTTCAGGCAAGCTATGGCATTTTTCTCCTTTTACTCCCAAAACAATAGCTTATTTACATACTTACCAAAGAATAAGACACCCTCCCAGTGCTGATTAAATGCCAGACATTACGTAGGAACGCAAAACCCCCGGACTCTGAACATACTGCTACAATGGAAATGTGTGAAAGTAATTTTGTTCCAGTTTCATCTCATGGGAATGTGGGCTCATAAGCATCCAATTAAAAATAATTCTGACTGATCGAGATGTGTTTTAGCTTTACATGCTAATGTGGTAGAATGCGTCTAGAACATGCCTGTGACAGATTTTTACCAGGGTGGGAGGAATAAAGATTATTACAGAAAAAGAACACCACTCTTGCAATTCTTCCCCTTTCAATTTCATTTTATGTACATGAGAATGTAGGGTTTTGGCAAACTGTGCTGTTTTGTCCTATTTGGGTCAAATCACCTGGGGAACCTGAGAAGATATCATTTTTAATGGGAAAATTCCAAATCGAAATGCAGCCTTTTAAAGAAATCTGTAAGGCAAACAAATCAACAAAATCCTGCATGGCAATCTGCCTGTAACTTCCATTTTTTATGCCAAAAGAAGCCACTTTGATCCACTCATCCGACACAAGGCATAAGAATTCCCTCAGCTACTTCCTCCTTCAAGTCCAATAGCTTTGGCTGGACTTGGACATATCTTTTAGGAGAGCATCCAATCTCATTTAAAAATTCCAATCTAGGGAAATCCAGAGCCCTTGTTAAACTATTCCAGTGACTCACACAACATGTAAAAAAAGATTGACCAGTCTCAGCTGGGTTTGCTTTCCAGCTACTGGAGTGCATTGTACTTTTCCATAGGATCACAGAATCTCCCGAGCTGGAAGGGACCCACAGGGATCATCCAGCCCAGCTCCTGGCCCTGCACAGACACCCCAACAATCCCACCCTGGGCATCCCTGGCAGCGCTGCCCAAACGCTCCTGGAGCTCTGGCAGCCTCGGGGCCGTGCCCATTCCCTGGGGAGCCTGGGCAGTGCCCAGCACCCTCTGGGGGAAGAACCTTTCCCTGATCTCCAACCTAAACCTCCCCTGACATCCCTTATTAAAGAGCCCCTTATTGAAGGATTTATTTACCCTTAATCTTCCAAATAATTTAAGGAGTAAACTCATAAAAATGCCATAGCGTACTTCTGATTTCTTTCAAAGTCAACCTGGACCTTTTATCTTGGAGCATGATCTATGTGCGTGGAACTCCACCAGCTTTATGAAAATATACCTTGCTTTCATCAAGCTTAGACAATTACATTTTTATATCAGCAATCTCTCCCCTTCACTGATCACTCCTCCCCTAAAAACTATTTTTGATACTTAATTTTAAATGTGGCAGGACTTAACAAATCAATGCAGAGGGTTTCCACTAGACATGCACCCACTTGATAAGCATCCAGTTAAACTGTATTTGAGACCTGCAAGCCAGGCAATTCTTCACCCAGTGAATACCCACAGCATTGATTTTATATCTCACTGGTTTCTTGATCATTATGCTGTGCAGTACAAAGATAAATAATCTGTAATAGAATTATTTATAAACAATTGTGCTCTGCCAAGTCACTCAATGTTGAGTGTAAATGATTAAATGAGCTGGATTTCAGGGAAATGTTGTTCCATATCATCACAGCTGCCAAAGAAAAAGCTGCATCTCCTGACCTTTATTCCCAGCTCAGGAACTGAGTCCACACAAAACATCTTGCATGGAAGCTCAGAGAACAGAGTTCCCATAGAAATTTACAGGCCACTCTAGAGAAACCTCAGCACATGGGTATTAACAAACCAGCCTGAATCCTTGAAGAAATATTAATGCAGTTTGATTGTCCTTTTTTTCTTTGACAATTTTCACTTGTTCTTACTTCTATTTACTTCTTAAGTGCCTTAATTAAATTCTGTCAGCTGTTCCATGGTCTGCCTAAGACTAAAGTTTAAAATACACCACAACCACTGAAATCAATGACTACTGGTTGACTCTTACAGCAACTCACAGCACTGGGCAGGCATTGAAAATAAAAATAAACCCATAGTTGCATATTAAACCCAGTAGGAAAAGGACCACCATTGAGACTTTAGGTAGTGGCAGCAGTTAGAATTTATCAGGGGCACAGATTATCCCATTAAGACAAAAAAATTTGTTCGCTGTCACAAAAATGTACCGTTTCCAACTCTGACATTAAAGGCTGGAGAAATTATGCCATATGTTTCAATAACAAGAAGAATTTCCCAACCCACCTATAATGATACTCTTTGACAACACAGTGACACTGCAATCCCTGAATGGTACCAGCCCTGTTCCTACCAGCCTCTCAGTTTGGCAGGATGCTGAGCAGAGACCACTGAAAGGTGCTTGGGGGAACAGAGAGGAAAAAAAGAAGGAAAAAGACCCACAGATCATTGCTCAAATGCCAGCTTTGGAAGCAAAGTGCAGAATGTTATTAAAATATCCTGCAGAAAAAGAATGTTTTTAGTCAGTATGGTCAAACAAAAACCCCCAAGTTTATTTATTTTTGAAAAGCGCTTATATCTACCAAATCTTTACATCTATTGGAGAAATAAATTTTTCTTTGGGGAAAAATATTTTAAACTATGCTATCTACCATTCCAAAAATAGTTTGTTTTAATGATAAATGAAGTGAAGCTGGTTCTTGCCTGTGACAGATCCAGATTCTGCCATCTTCATTACTCTACTTCTAATCCTATGACAAATGTGGAGCCATTCATAAAAGCTCTGACAGGTTAAGCTCACACTGGAGTAAGGATCAATGTTTGTCCTATCCCTGGAAGTGTTCCAGGCCAGGTTGGATGGGGCTTGGAGCAACCTGGGATAGTGGAAGGTGTCCCTGGTCCCTGGAAGGGGCTGGAATGGGATGGGCTTTAGGGTCCCTTTCAACCCAAAGCATTTAATGACTCTAAGCTAGGCTGATGTATTGACTATTTTACTTGCACTAACTTAGGGTGAGTTTTTTTACACTAACTGCCTAAAAACTCAATGGCAACAAATGCTCAGGATTATCAGAGAAAAAGAATTCACATCTGTCAAGCCCCATTTGAAAGAACATGAATTGCACATCTCCATATAGCATTAATCCATACAAAAGCCACTTAAGGTTCAATAATAAACATATTTGCCTCATGTTTTTCCCCACCTTCCCTTCACAGACTAAAGTCAAAGAAAATATGTCAGAGTTCCAAATGTTTAAGCTGTTTTTGATGATGATACCTTGACACCTTCCCTGCAGTGTCAGGTCAGTAATCCATACCAGTACAAAGGACTGGGATCCATGCCCTTTGCCCCAGCATAGCTCACACTCCAAGGGAAAAGGAACTGACAACTGGATAATGAATTCAAGTTGGCTTTAAGCAGCACTTCACCATCAGGTTGCAGCAAAAGAACCATTTCTGGTAATGAACAGCATCTCTCAAAGTTAACTTCCAAGGCCCTGATCCTGCTAAGGCGGCACATTCTTAAATGAATGCAATTGCATAATTCCATTGACTCTGATGGCATGGGAGAAGGATGGCTGCAAAGCTGATTCTCCATACAATGTGCCAGAACACTTCTGAAAGGGAGCATTGTAATCCTATGAGATACGTTTTGCTGTTTAAACAAACCTAGCATTAAGAAATAAGAGATAAGCAAAATGCGTAAACTAAATGTCAATTTGATATTGTATTTCTTAGTCTTTTTTATCTGGACAAAACTCTCCTAATTTAAATTAATCCATAATAAATTTTACCCTTGCTACATATTTACCCACTTTACAAGGCTCAGCAAAACTGTATTTCCTGCTTTCACACACGGCGTCAAGCTCACTATGAAACTAAAACTGTCCAGAATTTGTTCAGCATCCCAGAACTAATCATTGCTTGTTAGCTGCCTCTTTGCTGGTACATGCACTAAGCCAGTCCGCCTTCAAAAGCAATTTTCCTGAGCTTGACTGCAACCCAAAGAAGTTTAAAACAAAACAGGAACACACACAAGCATTAAAACATCACATGATGAACATGCAATGCAAAAGGAAACAGTAAGAGTAGCAAACATATCTCACAAAGCACAGTTGCTGCAATAAACAACATATAGCACAGTCACAACAGAATTATTAGATACTAGGAATTTCACATTACAAACCCAGCTCAATATTTATGCTATGCTAACACTGTGCCTAATAAAACGGGTATTGTATCCACTATGTTTCCAGAATTTGCAAGAGACCGAAAGCAATCCTGGCACTAAATCCCAATGAAAGCTGCCTGGAAAACTGGTACTTTGGGCTTGCTCCCTGTGGGATAGCAAAACATGTGCTGTTTTGCATTCCCTCCTCCCTGCTTTAACCAGTGTTGGCTGTCCAGTAAGTGTGGGGTGTGGTGTGCCTGTGTGACATGTCACCACCAGGATCTCACACACATCCACAGCACACTGAAAACCTTAGAAACACAGAAAGGTTTGGGTTGGAAGGGACCTGAAGGGCCATGTATTACCACATCCCCTGCCAAGGGCAGGGACACCTTCCACTGTCCCAGGCTGCTCCAAGCCCTGTCCAGCCTGGCCTTGGACACTGCCAGGGATCCAGGGGCAGCCACAGCTGCTCTGGGCACCCTGTGCCAGGGCCTCCCCACCCTCACACACAGCAATTCCTTCCCAATATCCCATCTGTCCCTGCCCTCTGGCACTGGGAAGCCATTCCCTGTGTCCTGTCCCTCCAGGCCTTGTCCCCAGTCCCTCTGCAGCTCTCCTGGAGCCCCTTTAGGCCCTGCCAGGGGCTCTGAGCTCTCCCTGGAGCCTTCTCTTGTGCAGGTGAACAGCCCCAGCTGTGCCAGGCTGCCTCCAGAGCAGAGGGGCTCCAGCCCTGGGAGCATCTCCGTGGCCTCCTCTGGACTGGCTGCAGCAGCTCCACGTCCTTGTGCTGCTGGAGCCCAGGGCTGGGGCAGCTCTGCAGGTGGGGTCTCACCTGAGCACAGGGGCAGAGGGGCAGAATCCCCCCTCCCCTGCTGCCCCTGCTGCTTTTGAACATGTTCCATCCAAACATTAGTATCTTTGCATATAAAATGTACCAAAATAGTAATGAAAACTGTAATTCTTTCATAAGTACAAAGACAGGAACACCATCTGTGGGTATCAAAGCATCTTTAGAAACCTGCTGATCAGGGCTAAGTTTTATATTTTTTGCCAGGAGCACTGGACAGAAGGGTGGTGATTTATAAATCAAAGTAAATAATTATCCTCTGCCTTTAGTAATTTATAAATTCATCTCTTCTCTAAACAGGCTGATCACACAATGAAACACTGCAGTACTTAAAACAGGATGGATGCATGGATTCACACAAAAAATCTTTTGACACCTCAATTATGCTGTTGTATTTGATGCTATTTACAGACCTAGACAGACAAATTTCCTGAGCGTACAACTTTTCTAATCATCCAGTACCAAAACAACAATAGTGAATTAGCCATTAAAAACTGCTATCTCTGTATTTTTCCAGCAGCAATTTCTATTTCAAATCCTCTGTTCTCCTCCTATTTCAAAAAAAGATAACCTGAAATGAAAATCTGAGATTTTGCAATCTCCCAGGTTGATGTATTCTAATGTATCTCAACTGATGCATAAGCCCCATTTCAGAAAGTGATACCAGAAAAACATTTCTCCATCAGTTTTGGTACTGGGAATAACTAGATGAACATTTTTGCTCTAAGAACTTCACAGGCTTGTTACATGAAAACACATACAGTGTTATCAGTGCTTATTTTCATCCACAGAACACCTGAAAGATGCAATATCCATGGAGTAATACTTAGTCTCCCAAGGATGATTTTGTCAACTTAATGTGTAGTGATATCCCTGTACAGAATTACCAAAATTTCATGGAAACAAACTGGGAGAATTACACTATTTCTTCTACATTTTCAGGATATCATTCCTACATATAAAACATTACATCTAAAAGATTTTAGTGTGGACTGCCCTTATTATTGGTGTTCATTTTTAAATAAGCCTTTGAAATCGCAGGCTTTTGACTACTTTAATACCATATCCCTGTTCCAAATTAATCTGGAGAATGCCCCTGGGACAGCTAGATTTTCATCTCCTGTTGAGATCTTCAGAGTAATTCTCCATCATTATGTACTACTATAAAATTTTTTCTTTTGTACAAAAAGAGCTATTTCAGCTTGCATGCCGTATTTTCTTCCCTTGACAATCAAGCTGGTTTTACTTATGTTTACTGTGTGGTCTCTTGCTATTGTATGCTGGCTTAGCTGGGAAGCTGCATTTCCACCCTGGATGCTTTCCATGTTCTGATCAATTTTGTCACGCAATTTTTTCCTTGTTTTCCCAAAGCTTCTAGGATCTTGGTTAATATATTTAATTATCCACAGCATCAACAATGAAACAGTAAAACCTAAATTTTTACTTGGAGTAAACAGCTACAAGAAATCCTTTGGGTATGGCAAGTAGGACTTACTTTTAAATTCACCCTTTTTACAGTTTCTATAAAGCATCTATAATTCCATATCACAAAGAAGGATTTGGGGCTGATGGATTCTCATCATTCTTATTCTGTATAATTAAAAGTGATTTGGCATACAAAAAAAAGAGAGTTCCTTCTTAATTGTCAGTCTCTTCTCCCAAGTAACAACCAACAGAAGAGGAAATAGACTCAAGTTGTGTCAGGGGAGGTTTAGGTTGGATATTGGGAAAAAGTTCTTAACCCCAAGGATTGTCCATCCCTGGCACAGCTGCCCAGGGCAGTGGTGCAGTCCCCATCCCTGGAGGGATTTAAAAGCCATGTGGATGTGGCACTTGGGGACATGGGCCAGTGGTGGCCTTGGCTGTGGCTGGGAATGGTTGGACTCGATGATATTGGAGGGCTTTTCCAGCATAAACAATTCTGTGATTAACTGCCACGAAAATTTCCTGAACTTGAGGGAAAAGCTCTATCATTTCCATTCTTGAAAAGCAATTTATATAGACAGTATTACAAATAAAACAATGGGTGTCAAGGAAGTATTACACACTTGCATGTAAGACAACTTAAATCTCTGCAGCACTTCCAAACAAACTATGCAATTGCAATGGAAGTTTTGTGAATCACAGCTCGTGTTCTTATGTTAAGGCTTTGGAAATGGATTAAAATACTTTAACATAAAAAGCACTTAAAGCTTCCAAAGGCCAAAGAATTTGTATTCTAAATTTAAAAAGACAAACCCAAACCA
Organism: Pachycephala philippinensis; assembly: GCA_013397055.1. Taxonomy (NCBI): domain Eukaryota; kingdom Metazoa; phylum Chordata; class Aves; order Passeriformes; genus Pachycephala; species Pachycephala philippinensis. Next base: position 132,456 of record VWZT01011961.1, read on the forward strand.
TTATTAGACTCCCATTTCTAACACACTTTTTAGATACATACACCAAGGATGCCATAAAGACACAAACCATCCCCTTAGAAATCAAAATTATTCATCAGTTAACTGAAAACATGCACAGATCAGGCACAGGGCATGCAGCATGCAGTAAATGGAGAGCAGAGGTTAATAACCTGGAAGCATAGGATCTGAGAATGTGAGAACAAGTTAAAGACAAGAGTTCCTCTCCATTGTCACTGAGGGTCGAGAAGCAATGCTGCAGCGTAGAGCAGTGGGAGTGGGGGAAATACAGTTTGTCCAAGACATACACATATCTCCGCAAGTGGCGGCAGGTATAACTGAAAGACAAGGGTAGAGGGAGACAAAACAGAAAAAAGAGGTGTTTTCCTTTAAGAAAGCTAATTCATGGTTTAACATCCCTGGCTTTTGTGCCAAGAGTCAATGGAAGATGCCAAGAAAGCAATGGAGCGGTTTGACATAAAACAGTTTCAAGAAACAGAGGGATCTGTTTGCCCCTGTGCCCATACGCTGGTTCTGTCACTGCTGCACAGGGAACTCACCAAGTCTCACACATTAGACACAAGAATTTGGGCTTCTTTTGGGTGTGTGTGTGTCATTTCTCTCCCCCCACCCCTTTTTTTTCTTGATATCATCTAAAGAAAAGTTTTATCCCTCTCTCAAGATGCCTAAAAATTATAAATGAAGGAGACTGGCCCCTGGTTTACAAAGGTTACCTTTAATAAAAACTGAGAATGTTCACAAAATTTAACCTCCTTTCATGAAAGTTGACAGTTGACTTAAAGGGAAAAAAATCACACAGAATTATTGATCAGTGTGAACTGCTCTTGCAGCCTGGGATTTCAGTGGTAGAGTATTCCTGTATTTAATTCTAGTTGCTCAAACGCTATGCTTAATCATAACAGAGTTACTCAATTAAGACCTGTCCAGCTTTTCCATGAAAAACTACAGTTAGTTCCATGAAGTAACTATAGAGCAAGCAATAAAACATTTAAAATTGATATTAAGCAACCCTGAATGCGCCTGAGTAAGAGATATATTGCCTATGCCTATGCACAGGATATCCTCCCACTCATAATGGAAAGGAAAATAAATTCATTAGCGTAGTTCACCTGCAACAAACTCCATCGCTGGTAAACTCTGAGGCACACAGAAAACATAACCTCAACCACTTTTATTATAGGGTTTGTATAGAAAATACTTCACTGTATAATGGTGCACAGCCCAGGGTGTGCCAAGTGTGATGATGTGACGTGATGATGTGACTCAGTGATCTTACAGCTGGACTTGGTAATCCTGGAGGTCTTTTCCAACCTTAATGATTCTGTGATTCTAAGTCGTCCAGAAAGTGCTTTAACCAGCCTAATACACTGTGAGATAAAAAAGTCAGCTCATAATGGTCCTACCAGGCTCTGCTGTCCCCATTTACAGCCAGGGGACATGGCTCTCTCCAGGACAGACATACCCATAGAGTGCTAAACTGGGAAAGTTTCCCATGGAGATTTATGAAATTAAGTGTCTTTTGCTGACTTTGGCAAGAATCAACAAACACCTGACTTCTAGGCTCCAGCATTCTCACCAAATCAAAAAACTCCATTGTTTCATGGCTTCATAGGTGGAAAATTGGCCCAAGGGTTATTCACCCAACCAACTGCATTTCACAGGTTAGTGTCTCTCTAAATCCCTACCTGACACAGTCACATGTGGCTGAAACAGAGACAAAATAATTTGTGTACCTTTAGCAAAGAACAGGACAAAAAAGAGTGCCACCAACAGCTGATCAGTGCAATCAGTGTGGCTCCAAGCCCAAGACTATCAAAACCAACATCTCCCTCTGCTTTGTTTTAAACAACACTTACTATTGGGTTAAATCAGTCCTATCTTTGCTCTGGAAGTTAAGGAACACAAAATCCCTTTTGGCACTTCATTTGCAGATATAATAACTTTCGGGAGATAAAGTAGCTTCAAGGAAGCAATTTCCTAAGCTTTCCTGCCTTTTCTGCTTTTCTGACCACAGCACGTTCTGAGCAACACAGGCTATTCTATTCATTCCATAGGCCAGGGATGGAGAAGGATTTAAAGGATCCCATACTGAGGAAAACCGTCAACCCACAGCTGCCCTTCCAGCTACCCAGAGAGGCCACATAACTTTTTCCAAAACCAGATTAAAGAGCATATTTTAGAATGATGATGCTTAGAAGATTTAAATGGTTGTAAGTCCACTGTTACCATTTACTGTATTTAGCCAGGCTTCTTACTAGAAAACTCCTTCCAGGCATTCAATCTTGTTAGACTTATCAAGAAATTGAAAGGGCCTTTCATTACAGAATCCCAGAATGGTTTGGGTTGGAAGGAAGCTTAAAGCTCATCCCACTTCACCCCCTGCCACGGGCAGGGACACCTTCCACTGTCCCAGGCTGCTCCAAGCCCCATCCAGCCTGGCCTTGGACACTGCCAGGGATCCAGGAGCAGCCACAGCTGCTCTGGGCACCCTGTGCCAGGGCCTCCCCACCCTCACACACAGCAATTCCTTCCCAATATCCCATCCATCCCTGCCCTCTGGCACTGGGAAGCCATTCCCTGTGTCCTGTCCCTCCATGCCTTGTCCCCAGTCCCTCTGCAGCTCTCCTGGAGCCCCTTTAGGCCCTGCCAGGGGCTCTGAGCTCTCCCTGGAGCCTTCTCTTGTGCAGGTGAACAGCCCCAGCTGTGCCAGGCTGGCTCCATAGGGAAAGTGATATTACCTGTCTCTGACTCCTGACAGCATTCTTCACACATGGGAAGAACAATCACCATTACCCCTAATCACCATCACTGTATTTAGGCCTAACTGACCAACTGCATGAGGCCACAGCATGTGGTGGGAGGAGGAGAAGTTTCCCCAAAACATCACCCAGATGTTCTGGAGACACACACAGGGTGACATACAGCAGCACTTCCCTGCATAGGCCATTCCTATTTTCAAAGCTGAACTTGTTTCTGAGAAGTCTGATGTTAAACCCACACCAAAAGCAATGCAATGCCAAAAACTCCATGGCTGCTCACAGCCACTTTGACCAGCAGAACTTACGTAATACTGAAGACTAAGCATCTCTGTTATTAAATCCTCTGAAGTAAATCAGAATAAAATCAAGGTTTAAGAGCAGAGTTCCTTTAAGACAATGTACACTAAGAGACATTGACATAAATTTTCACTGACTACTTGTGAGTTTGAAATCAGTTTATTTGATCCACCAGAAGCGAGGTCTTCAGCTACATCTACTTTTACATGTTACTGAAATTTTTGTTTTCTGCATGTTTTTTGGGGTACATCTCTTTTACTTTTTAGCAAAAGGTGATCTTCAACTACACGTAGTACTGAAACTTTTGAAAAAACACTACTGCAAAAAACAAAGACCGTCATATTTGATTGATGGGATATGTCTGTGCGTGTGTGCTTGTGTATTATTCAGGTATTCTGTTTACCTGGAGGACAAAACTGTAGCTCACACTGCACTAAATCCCACTTCAAAAGACTGTAATCCCCTCGTATAAAAAGCCATCTGATCAACATTTTGAATTCTGACAAGACAACATGACAGTGTCAACTTCTAAAAGCTAAAAGGTAGAGTGCCCCGTTACAAAACTATATCAGGGAAATTAGGGTGGACTTGAGTTATCCCAATCAAAAAGAAGTAACTATTCATGTATAACAGTAAGCTTTCACTCTATTTTTGGTAATGAAAATAATAAAACTCCTCTTTTTCCTTCTCACTACACAAAAATACACAGCGACATTCAATAGAAATTTAAATTCATGAAATAGAAGTTCCATATGCTCCGTTAAAACTTCAAGTTATTAATGTTCTTTGTCTTTAACAGCCATGGCTGTGAAAGCCACAGACCCCCAAAATTTTCAGATCCAAAGCAACAGAGGTCAGCATCAGTATTTTGGAGACTTAAGTGCCAGGATTCTTTCTGTCTGGTAGTTCGCCATCTCTCACACTGGATGAGCTGGGACCCCCTGTGATTACAGAATATCAGCTGGATGGAAATGTAAACATGGAAACCCAACAAGATCTTTAAGATAAGACAAGATGCTCAAAACTGACAGGCACCATGGCAAAGCACCAAACTCAGTCTTTGTAAAGTCAGAAAGTAGCATTTAGAAGGCTCCAAGGGTTTACTTCCATAGGTATTTTTATAGGTTTCTTGTTTGTTTTTCACTTTTTTTTCTTCTTTCATTCAATACTGTAAGAGACAGCACAGAGAAGCTGACATCCGTGAAGAAGCTTGTAAACTACCTGCTATTTGAGATTTTTTTCTACTCATGTTTCTGGCACCCATTAATGTTTCCTTCCCTGATCCTGGCACTGTCTAATCTTGCCCAGCAGCTGGTATAAATTGAGAAGGCAGGGAGGAAGCCGCAGTACTGGCTGGGAAAGGAAGATGAAAAAA
>VWZT01011961.1:145236-162810 GCA_013397055.1 Pachycephala philippinensis
CAGGAATTTTTTCCCATGTATTTCTTCTTTCTGGCAGTGGGAAGCCATTTTATATCCAGGCTAGACAATAAACGCTTTCTTTTCTAAACAAAAATGCTACAAACTATTTCAAAGTGAAGAAGCACTAAATTGTCTTTGAGGATTTTAATTCTTACTTTTGAGGCAAAGTCAACCAGTCAGTTCTGCAGCCTTTCACTCTGAAGAGGATTTATTGCTGATGGTAAATACCACCCAAGTGAAGGATGGAGGGAAAAATCAACACAGATTTTTCAAAGTATCAAGTTCACCAGTCCAAGTATTGTATGGCAATGTAAGTTTGTTGGGATGAACAGGTCATCAGCTACTGATTTAGAGCAAACAGAGAAAATCAAACAAGCTGGTTAAGTTGCAGATAAATCACCTGAAGCTGTATCCACAGAAAGTGCTCTTTGCCTGTTCACCTCAGTGACATGATGTCTGCATGAAAATAATAAGGGATAGGAATTACTAAAAGCCACCGTTTGTATCAACAGATTCCCCCAAAGCATGGAATTGCAGAGTAGCGCTGCAGGGCATCCCGCACTGCCAGTGAAATTAACATAAGCCTGTCTAAAATATCATTTAGAAAATTTAGGAAATAGTCATACTGTTGTGATAACTTTCATTGAAATAATTTCTTTCTAGCACAACCCATATGTGATTCAAAAGAGGACAAAAAATTACCTGTTATTCTTGAACAGCTCAGACTGGAGATACTTCAGTTTCACTATCAGAAAATAAGGATTTTTGGCTATTCCACTCACGTTATTTGCAGAGGCAGATTTCACTGCTTTAGTGAAACTGTTCATTATCCTCAATTCCTTCCTTTCTTCTTTTCTTTCGGTTAAAAAAAGGAATGGAAAGCTGATGCTCAGAGGGTTCAGTATTGAGCAGTACAAAGCTGATGCTTAGAGGGTTCAGTATTTAACAGCTCTGGTCACAGGGCACTTATTCCAAGAAGCTTCATCGTTTATTATGTTATAATTTAACCTGTGAAGTCCCTCAATGTCTGCTGCCGTGGGAGCAGAAGCAGTCTCTTTTCTCTAGGGCATGCCATTGTGAACACTTCTCTGCTATGATTAAGAGATCAGTAAACTGAGATTTAATTTAATGGCCCAATTAAGAGATGAAGATTTGAACCCAGATTGCAAAAACCTTGTCTATTGATCGTTCCTACAGTGCCATTACAGCCTACCCAAGCCCAGGCTCCCAGCATGCACGGTATGATGCAAACCTGTGTGTTTCAAACCATCCCCAGAGCTGTGCAGCTCTAAGCAGCATAAACCCCTTGTTCCAACAGTACCAACAGAAAAGGAATAAAGGAGAGAAGAACTAGTTTTCATGTTGTGCATTAATAAATGTATAGGTTGGTGATTTTGTTAAAAATCAATCACTGAACATCCTACTAGTGTTATCTTGCCTTTTGATTACTGAAAGCTGACATTCCTGAAATTAAAGAGTTTTTCAAATAAGGTTTCCTAGTGTCAAAGGGCTCCAACTCCCAAATCTGGAACAATTTTAGGAGGTTTTGTCTGAAAAACTGCTCTAATTTAACCCCATTCATTACCCTACTGTAAGGAAGATGCCAGAATTATGAGTTTAACAAAACCACTGCATACCTTATTCACCTAATTTGATTTGCTCAATTTAGACATCTCAGTTGAAGTCTGAAATGCCAACTTAGCTCAAATCTTATAATTTAAAAATCACAACTCCTGCATGAGAAGAAACACTTCTGTTCTATACCCACATTTCCAAATGAGAATTAAATTAGAAAGAGCAGAAAACAAGTTTGAAGCATTCATGCAGCACACTGGATTATGCTTCCAAGTTTTTGCCCTTAAGAAGCACCTTTGATTTTGGTAACTCCATTTCACAAGTTCTCTGCTCCACTGCTATTCTCCAGTGAAAGAGGAAGCTCTCTGTTAAAGTGCTTCCTAAAACTACCGTGGACATCAAAGAAAAAAAGGCAGGAAAATCAGAATGCTCAGAGAGTCTAAAGCTGTGTGAGAGACAAATTTGTTTATCTTCCTATGTGAGCAGCCTAGAGAGTTTTGAGCCAGCAATTACATCTCATTATTGGCACAGCTAAAAGATATTATTAAGCAATTGGTAAATTTTAATTTCATCACATTCAGACACCAACAATTTCAGATTTTGCAGTTCAGTGTGGCTCCTAATAGAGATCACACAGGTCTTGCTGCTCTATAAACATTTTTCTTCTTTGTTGAAACACAGGGATTCACACAAATTTTTCTGAGCAGAGAATGGATCAAGAGCAGCCCTGGGAGAAGGAGCTGGGGGTGCTGCGGGTGAGAGCTGAACCTGCCCCAGCCCTGAACCCCCCTGCCCTGGGCTGAGCCCCAGCGTGGGCAGCAGGGGAGGGGGGATTCTGCCCCTCTGCCCCTGTGCTCAGGTGAGACCCCACCTGCAGAGCTGCCCCAGCCCTGGGCTCCAACAGCACAAGGACGTGGAGCTGCTGCAGCCAGGCCAGAGGAGGCCACGGAGATGCTCCCAGGGCTGGAGCCCCTCTGCTCTGGAGCCAGCCTGGCACAGCTGGGGCTGTTCACCTGCACAAGAGAAGGCTCCAGGGAGAGCTCAGAGCCCCTGGCAGGGCCTAAAGGGGCTCCAGGAGAGCTGCAGAGGGACTGGGGACAAGGCCTGGAGGGACAGGACACAGGGAATGGCTTCCCAGTGCCAGAGGGCAGGGACGTATTGGGTGTAAGGAAGAATTTTATTTACCATTACAGTAAGGAAAACATTGGACAGGGCTTGGAGCAACCCAGTCTAGTGGAAGGTGTCCCTGCCCATGGAACTGAAGGTGGAATGAGATGGGCTTTAAGGTCCATTCCCACTGAAACTATTCTGTGATCCTGTGAAATACATTGCAGTAGCAATACAATGTTCCTATAGAAACTCACACATTACAACTTAAAGACAATTTTTAGTCCAGCATAAAACGGGCTTTAAAAGCACAGTTTAAAGTAACATCCTGTACTCTTTTTCCTAAACAACAGTCATAAATATTTTTACTCAAGAAAATCCCATCAGACTTCTATAAGAGGAAACCATACCAGAGAAATTAAATTACTAACATAGAAAACCATAAAGCAAATAAATGGTTTGGCTGGGCAGCTGAAACTTCTCAAACACAGCAGCACATATCATTAAGGATGGCAATTTTCACAGTAGCTTAAGAAACATAATTGACCCTACAGAAAGATGAAGACTTTGCTGAAGAGTGAAAAGGGAACTCAGGGCTTCATCCTCCTCTCAGATGCATGATCAGAGGAACCACAGCAATGCAGTCAGTCTTTAAAAGCACTGATGTCTAAGTATACTACTTACAACTTACTTAAATAAAGAGAAAAACAACCTTTACAGCTGGTACATAGGTCTCAAGCTTTGCTCTCAGAGCGGGTACAGCACGGCTGTGATGACACTCAAGTACAACCTACTGCATCCCACGGCTTGCACAAGTTACACAGGTCTCTGATCTGTATCAGCAGCACACATTCTTCCCTAATTCCACTTGACTCCTACAAGCATCAGGAGAATTGACACAAACTTCTTTCCTCATGTCATTCCCTGAATCTCACTGAAACCTCTGTGACTGCCAAAGGAACCAACAGAAGCGCAACCAACAAAGTTCTTAGTGTCTCACACAGCCCTCCACATGAGCAGCTGTGGTGATAATACAGAAAAAACGGAAAACTGGACGGTGTTCGTAGCCCCATAAAGTCATTTAATGTTAAAAGTGCACGTCTAATTAGTGAGGTGCATGGCAACCTCTAGTGGCATATGACTGCTTAGGAAACAGCAAACATTCCAACACATGAAGCTGTAGGAAAAGCATTTGCCTAAGGTGATCAGTCCTCTTCTTGTCACTAATTTTATTAGAATGACATGGAGAGGAGATGCCAGAACATAGCTAATCTGAGGAAGACCCTCCAAGTGTTCCATATACTACAGCAGTCAGGCAAGCGGCAGAAAAGCCAAATATCATGAAAGCTGTTTCCAAATAGGTTAAAAGAATTAATGCCAACTGACTTGCAGTGTTAAGTGACAAACTGAATACCTGCACTACCATGCAGGTACATTTAAATATAATTTCAAGTTACTACAAAGGGCAGCACTCCACAGTGCAGTGCAGTACCACCCTCAGCACTCCACTGATAAAAGAGCTCTGTGTAAGTAAACACAAACCCGTGTAGCAGTGCAGAGAGTCTCAGAATTACAGAATATGCTGAGCTGGAAGGGACCCACAAGGATCACTGAGTCCAACTCTTCAGCGATTGGCCCATGCAGGGATCAGAGAAGGCAAGGATTTCAAAGTCAGGGCAATCTACAACAGAGGACATCCAACACTAAGTGAACCCTGGATCTTACTAGGAAACATCTATTACTTCTATTTTTAACTTCCAGCAGCTGCTTGTGATAGATTTACACAAATCTGACGATTTCCATGCTTTGCTGGAACGTGATACAAATTACCCAACATTATGAAGTTGTATTTTACTGAGCTCCTAAGTGCACTACATTGAATATTCCCAGCTCACTCTTTCACAGAAAATAGTCTTCAGAATTTAAAACAATTGGCTGTCTCTGCTCAGAATAGGATTAGGAAAAAGCCTGCATGGAAATGGAATTAATTCTCACATTAAGGAAGGAGTCATTAGAGCATCTGGTGAGGTTTAAATTATGACTGTCTATTCAGTTGTATTGCTAAGCAGATTTTAAGTGTTTCAGAGCTACTTAATTTAGAAACCTATACCCTGAAATACTTCATGTAATATAAAGTATTATCTTGTTTTTCCTTTGCAGAAAACACTTTCTCATTAAGATGCTTGTACTCTGTTGGTAAAGCAGAATAGGAGTATAAATATACTTATTCTGCTTTGGCATCACGGAACAAAGCTGGGTCTATCACCACTGGCTAAGTTTAGTAATTGTGAATAACAGACTTCCTAAAGTAGAAAAAGGAAGGACCATATATGACTCAAACACCAGCCCCTAAAGAAATATGTGTATTTTGACTTCTTTTCTTGATAACTGAAACTTTATAGCAAATCTAGTGTATTTTGAGAGGAAATCAGGTTAAAATACTTCCTTTATGGTGTTTAAACCTGCCAAGGAACCCAGGGCTGTAAAGTTCCTGAGCAGAAAACACAGTAAAGTCTAACAGGAGACAGGCTGCTCCTGGAATTGGCTCTTCCTTCCAGCCTGCCTGTGTCCCAGTCCCACAGGACATTTTACAACAGATTTTAATATATTTTTTGAGTCTTTTGATTTAGAAGCAATCATGATCACAGCGACAAATTAAATTCTTGGTGGTCATTTTTGCCTATTGTCCAGATGTACCATTTTCTAACTCCAGAACAAGATCCTCTTTCCCTAATACTCCTCTTGTTTTGCTGGTTCTGTTTCAAATCTAAAGTCACCTCCTTCATTACAATTTCCACTTACAGTAATATGGAGTGCCTGGCTACAACAAGATAGAAGCTTAAAAGCAACAGCATGGAATACCTTTGGACTATGTAAGACTGTCATAGTATATATAACATAGCTCTTATTGCCTTTTTTTTGCTTCTTCAGTTGATGACTACGACCATTTTCTCTATCAACCCTTACATTATTTCCAGACAGAACAATACAGCTCCAACCCTGCTGGCACCCAATGGCTGGGGTAGCCACCACCCTTCTCTCTGCTGTCCTACCAGACTAACATGTCTACAATTCCCCAAATGCACTGAGGTCTCAGGCTAATTTATAGAATCACAGAACAGAACTATAGAATCATTTAGGCTGGAAAAGCCCTTGAAGACCATCGAGTCCAACCATTCCCCCAGCACTGCCAAGGCCACCACTGACCCATGTCCCCAAGTGCCACATCCACATGGCTTTTAAATCCCGCCAGGGATGGGGACTCCAACAGCTGGACTTGATGATCTTCCACTGTGACAGAATTTCCTTTCCCCGTTTTCTGCCATTCACCCCTTTGCCTTCTTTCCGCACACCAGCAGCAGCAGTCTGTCTGCCTCCAATAAGAATATCACAGCTAAAAATCAAGCAGCAATGTTAAAGTCATATTGTAACCATGCACGTTGAGAGACATGAGGAATAAGGCTCCCAAACATTAGAGGATCCTGCTGAAATGCTGCATGAAATCAGTGAAAGAGAAATTCTTGGGTCCTGAGACTAGCAAGATAACTGCTTCCTGCCCCAAATATAAGCAGAGGAACACATCTCACTTTGATGTGCAGAAACAGCAGTAGAATAAAACAAAACTAGATCAGAAGCCAGGATTCTAGGAAGAAGCTCTGAAGAAGCTAATGAAGTATCACAGTAAGAACAAGACCAAGTCTGTGGGAGTCAGAGAAGTTATCTCACACCACACAAGGATCTCTGATTTCAGAACATTTCAAATACTTGGAAAACTCAGACTTCATGTCTGTGTTTGAGAAATGAGCACAGCAAATATTTAAGACCATGTCTGTGGCAAGTAAGGGGAAAATAGCTCCATTTCAAACTCTGAATCCTCTTTACTTCTGCCAAGGGTATGAAAAGAGGGCAAGTATCAGGCAGGTGAAAGGCACCAACACAATGCATTCATTCTGGTAACCTGTCCTACTTTTACCACCAAGCATTTTCAAAGGAGAAGTGCCTCGGAGAGAATTAAATCCTTAAGAACAAGCTGTATGTCATGTTAACCCAGTCCTTGACAAAGTGTACAGGTACACAATTATTATTTTTGGCACACAGTCTGTACCTGACAAGCCCTGTAACAATTTATTCCAGATCACATTAAAAAGGACCTTCCCAGTTTCCCTTGGAGCGTGGAGCAGGGCTGGCTGCCAAGATGAGAAGGATGCCTGGTGCAGGGTTACCTGCCTTTACAATGTGCTCTGCAGCACAGAAACGCAATAGGAAGGACCAACTTCAGTATCTGCTTCTTTAAAGTTCTGGCCTTGTTTTAGAACCAGAGCAGAGACCGACTATTGATTACTGTACAGAATAATAAACTTGATCAGTTGAAAAGCATAGATCTAGGCTTTATTGCCCATATTTGCAGAGTATTGTCACAAAATGATCATTGCATTATATCTGATTTAAAAAAACAGACCTTTTGCCAAATATGCAGGAAGAAATAAGCCGAAAATCCATGCTGTATGGTACTTGAGAACCACCACTCAGTGTATTTTTATAATAACTGGCTACATGACTGAATTTGTAATTCACACAAATCCCTGAAAACCTTCTGTTTTGAAGGCAGCTATTGAGCTGTTCTGTTAAGAGGATCAAAAGGCAGAAGTTTCTCAGACAGAGAAACTAATATTTTTTCTGTCCATTCAGAACAGGTTGAAATATAGAGCAAGTAAGATTTATTCTGGGATTACTTAGTTACTCAGTTATCATTTCTACTGTTTAGTTCATTGGTATCTACTAAGGTATGTAAAATTAATGTTTCTGTACTACTAAGGCATACAAAATTCAAGTTTCTCTACTCCTGAGTTTCAGTAAAGATTATTTTCCAGCAGAATCTTTATATTTACCTGATGATCCTCTGAGCAGCATACTGATGAAGCGAGCGGAACTGCGCCGACATATTTGCTAAGGCTGCCAGACAATTTGTATGAAGGTATTTGTCCTGTCAGAAAGAAGAGGAGATAAAAAACCAACACATCAAACCGTTTGTTGGATACGCACTGACACCTCTTGCAGGAATCATTCAAAGACTGAGTAATACATGTTGTTTTAAAAACACAGGGCAGAAGCGCAAAGCGTATGCACTTGGTGATGTTTTAACATGTTTTCTTAAAATAGAAGGTTTATAAAAGAGTGATTCCATACAGATTTCCGAGTGTATACATATATACATGTACAGACATATATGTATTTGTCTTTCAGTGTTCATTTACAATGGCACCACAGCTGTAAAAAACATGAAGACATTTTCCTCCTCTCTACCTTCCTCTCTCTCCCTCCTGTAGTCTTATGCTAAAACTTTATACTTCATAACTCATCTCCCTATTGACTCTTTCACAGCATTCCATATATCCCACAACTACAACCATACCATACTTCATTTCATGTCAGCACCCCTGAAACCATTTGACCAAACAAGCATTGATCTGAAGGCCCTTTCAAACTCAAGGGTTTCACAGAATGAAACTTGTCCACTTATCCAATCCAAAAGGGATTAATTTCCCTACTCAAGACGAAAGTATTCATTTACATAATAGATTCTAAATACTACAAATATATGCCAAATTTGTTCTCATTCCTTTCAATTATTTTTATCATAAAAGCAAAATCCTTAATTTTTCCAGTTTAAAATATATTTAATATTTTGGCTACTGTTTAATGTAATGTGCCTTTAATTGTTGAAAATATTCAGAAGTGCATGACAGTACATTTGTGTTTGCAAAAAAGTAAAAAAGCAAACGCTTGAAACATGCACAAAACCAATCCAGGCTATTGGGCTCTGATGTTCAAGCAGTTTTGCTTTGCCAGAGCTCAAAAAGGTCTTCTGGCTCTGTCCCTGTCATACTTCTTAAAAACACTAACAATAAATAGACCTGAGATTCCCACCTTTAAGCCATTTAAGAGAGGCAAACAGGCTACAATGAATCATTTCTTCTCATGAAACCAAGGAACTCTTTCTTCTCAACTGAAGGTCAGTTTGATGGCTGAATTAAAGTCTTCAAAAAACCATACTCAATGAACTGGATGACAACACAGAAACTGTGTTACAAGTTCAGAAACACTCAGTTAATACAGCTGATCTGTCTATTTTCTTCCCTCCTGCAAATCCAGATGCCATCTGGTTGCAACAAAATTAATAAAATCACACGCCCTGTTTGAAATTGAATTCAAGCTGCTGAGGCTAGGAATTCACAACTGCTCCATGTAAGTCTTACCCTTGTCCGTGTCATGTTGTACTGGATGGTTCTTATCACAACCAGTATCAGAAGACTCCCAAGTGAGATCTCTGTTAGGACACGCTCAGCATACCAAGTGATGTTTTTCAGTATCTGTAAAAGAAAAAAATAAAAGAACAAGGCTCTTCAGCACCTAGGTCTGAATAAGAACATAAGAAGCTGTCTGGAATCTCACATTCCTTAAGACATGAAAATTAGTTTCCAGCCTCAAATGTGACTTTATTTTTGTACTCCAAAGCATAATTAAAACAAAATTTAAAAAAAAAGTCAGACCTCTGCAGCATTATCACCTAGTAGATCTCATCAACTTTAAGTCATGTGGAAACACACCAAGTGCAGAAAGATGATTACATTTGGCACTTCACTAATTTCTATGCCCTGTGCCACCACACTCATATACTCATTTTGATCTTACCCTTTACATTTTATAAAGTCTCCATTTACACTCAAGACACCTGAATAATTCTGCCAATGCCTTGACATTTTCCCTCATCACTGGCTGGGCACGAGGCAGCACACAGGAGCTCTGACTGACAGGTAAGAATGCACACACTGAAGGTCAGGGGGCAGTTCCACAGGTGAAGTGTTGGCTTCACACTGAAGCCTTTCCCTTGACAGGTGTGAGGTCTCCTCCCCTAATACTTAGAGAAAGTCATCAGCTAGATTAGGAGCTCCATATCTTCCACTGCCCTCCAGTATCAGGGTGGATGAAGTTAACCACCATTTCCAAGTTTACTGCAGAAGGAGAATCAATCCACTCTTTCCTTGTACTCAGCCAACCTACATGGAGGAAACACATGTACCCAACACCCTGCCTTAAAGGACTGGTAAAAATGACTCAACAGGAACTGCCCTAAAAACATGGAAAAGATCCTCTATAAATTCAGGGTTATTCTTGGACAAAACATAAATATGTTTAACAAGGACTACTGCACACAAAGTTATCGCTCTGTGTAACTTCAGAGACAGAAGAGAGACTTCAGGAGAGCTGAAAAGAGACTTGAACAAGGGCCTGGAGGGACAGGACACAGGGAATGGCTTCCCAGTGCCAGAGGGCAGGGACAGATGGGATATTGGGAAGGAATTGCTGTGTGTGAGGGTGGGGAGGCCCTGGCACAGGGTGCCCAGAGCAGCTGTGGCTGCCCCTGGATCCCTGGCAGTGTCCAAGGCCAGGCTGGACACGGCTTGGAGCAACCTGGGACAGTGGAAGGTGTCCCTGCCCATGGCAGGGGGTGGCACCCTGAGATGAGCTTTAAGGACCGTGTCCACCCAACCATTCTGAGTCTGTACCTCTGGAAGCTCTTTCACAGTGCAAGAGACATTTGAAACAGCATTCTTATTATGATTCATGTTAATTGGTAAGCTGATGCACTTTGAGATATAGAAATAATTTTTTTATTCTATATGAAGAGACAAAATAAAAGTTCAGATCCTTGAAATAAATTTTAAAATAATTTTTTTAAGTATCTCCATTATCACATACTGCACAGTACCCTGCTCTTTGTCAGCACTTTCCTATTTCCCACAAGGAAGCTAAAATGAAGCCAGTGACTGTAACCTATAGATGGGAAAAACACTATTTCATGGCAAAGGTGACAAAACATCCCCAGGTACAGGCTCAGGTGTGGTGGTCGATGGTAAACACCTTTTGCTAAAAAGATCAAAAAATCAGAATAGGGGGAAGACGGAAAGACTTGAGAGGTATTTAGGGGGAGAATGGTCAAGGCTGAGGAACAAATAGGAAACATGAAATCACTACAAGAAAGGTTTCCACAAATAGCAGGCGATGAGTGGATGCGGAAACCAGTATAATTTCTGGTTACAACAAGTCACTAATACTATTTTAAGACAAAGTGATGATGGTATAAATGAAAACAAGTCATCCAAGGAGTCTCAGTAAACAAGGACGACTAGTTGGGATGAACAACATGGATGATGAACAGGAAATGCCTGAAAGACAAAGCAAAATCCACACATATTTGCACAAAAAAAGGCAACTGAAAATTTCAAAAGCTGTTAGTGCAAGTAATTAATGAATTACACATACAAACTTCACTGCAAAAAGATACTCTGCTAGTGGAGAACTTGATCATCCTGAGGCTGCTAAGTATAAACATATGGTCAGATATGGCAAGTTCATGGGTTACTTCACAAATGCAAAATGCTAAAGTAAGTGTAGACATTTATCCTGGTTGCCTTAACTGTAGTTTCTTAATAACAAATTATTTATGACTATGTGGCTATACCTGGTCTCAAGAGAAGATTTTATATAAAGAAATAAATTAACCACTTTGACAAATATCTCAAGCTCAGCACTGGAACCTTCCAGAAGAAAAACATATTGTTATTTGAAGAATACAGTACATGATCATTAAATAATGGTTACTCTCAGTAATACATAAATATAACAGGGATAAGTTGTGGTTGCACATTTCATTTCCTGACTTTTAAATGCTTATTGAAAATTTAACAGACTTTTTAAAAAACAAAATACAGCTATGAAAATGGGTAGTATAAAAAACTATTTGTTTTGACATGACACACAATGTAAATTGAAACCAATAGTAAATAAAGGGACATATTTCCTGATGATTATTGAAAAGAAATTATTTCACTCAATTTGTTCTGAAACGATACCCGAGAGTTTGGGGTTTTTTTTCCCCTCCTAGACAAAGTACACTTATCGTGGCCAAAAACCCATCAAGTTAACTGATTAAATTTTTAGTAAGTTACTTTTTGTAGTCTCTGATTTATAAGTGAAATAGCAAAGCAACCTCCTCCCACAAATAAAACAATCCCCATGTTTCTTCCAACCCTCTTTGGTGCTATTTTGTGGGGCACAACCCTGTACTTCACCAACCAAAGTGGAAGTTCATGATTCACTCTGTGCTGGAACTGAAAGCAGATGCCATCATGTGCTCTCTCTCACAGGGTGTCCCAGTGGGATAAGAGGAATGGGACTGGGACAAGTTAAGTAATCTCAAGTAGTACCTTGAGCCCTCCAACATCTCCAGCCACATCCTTCTCATCCATCCATGGATCTCTGCTCTACATAAAAGCCATCACCCTTCCCATTTCCCCCCCTTGTCCCTTATTCCCATCTCCTCACCCTCCCAGACTCCATTCCTTCTCAGGACTTTCTTTCACCTACTTCCACTCCCCCCACCCACACCTTATCATCACAGAACCACAGAATGGTTTGTGTTAGAGGGGACTTTAAAGCTCAAGCCACCTTCCACTATCCCAGTTTGCTCCAAGCCCCGTCCAGCCTGGCCTTGGACACTTACAGGGAGGGGGCAGCCACAGCTTCTCTGGGCAACCTGTGCCAGAGCCACACCATCTTCACAGGGAAGAAGTTCTTCCCAATATCCATCTAACCCTGCCCTCTATATCCACCTAACCCTGCCCTCTATCAGGGTGAAGCCACTTTCCTTTGTCCTACCCTGCCCGTTCCAGTCTCTCATCAAAAAAAAGTCTGACTTCACCTTCCTCAGCTTTTTGTCACTCTGTTCCTATCCTGCCTCTTTGCTCTTCTCTTTTATCAGTATGCCAAAACCTTACCTACTTCTTGTTTAACTCTTGCCCTTCTCCCCTACTGCACCATCCCATGTTCCATGTACAGACAGTCCCATCCCGTTTCAAATTTCTCCTAACTGCTGTCACATCAGGGCTCCCATTCTTATACACTTTCTTCAACGTGTGGATGTGGCAGCTGGGGACATGGGTCAGTGGTGGCCTTGGCAGTGCTGGGGGAATGGTTGGACTCGATGGCCTTGCAGGGTTTTTCCAACCCGAATGTGGCGTGGTTTCAACCCCTGCCACGCAGCAACAGGAACATCCCCGGGAGCACAGTCCCGTCCCACAGGAGCTGGGAGCCGCACTTGCTCAAGCTGCAGCTCGTCCCTGCCTGTCTCAGCTGATAACACGATCCCTGGGCAGGGGAGGATGCACACAGCCCAGATGGCTCTGGGAGCAGCAAAATGAGGATATTCAGTTTCCACGGACGTCAGGCCACCTCCGGCTACGTCTCTGCTGTGCAGACGGAAACACACTGCTCCCCATGCCCAGAGATTGATAATTTGGTCACATTTAGTCATATTATCAGCAGCAGAGCCCTAGCACAAAGGCCACCTGCCAAATTTCAAATTCCTAACGCAAAACATGAAGTTACCAGAGCTCATTAAATAACACGTTGACAGCTGTAAGCATGGACAAAGACATGTTAATGCTCCAGTCTCACCCCTGAAACCTTCAGTGGTTCTCCCTGAAACTCTGAAAACACCAACACGGGAAAAATGACAGTTACTGAGATAACTATTCTTTGAAATAGTACACTACTCTTAAAAAAAAAAGATAAATTCACAGTTATAAAGTTGCATACCAGAACCTGTTACCTCTCCTCCACACTGAGGAAAGCAACCTGAGCTGGTAGGCAGTGAAATGGGCATTTCAAAAACAACAACAGCAACCACCATCATCCATCTGGGGTTTCAGAAGCATGAAGCATGAAAATATCTTAAATTTCAAAATCATCTACCCGGAACCAGTGCCCCCACTGACCAATCTCATTGGTTTGCAGTTAATCTTAAAAGGGAAAAAAAGAAAAAGCTTAGTCCTGGGGTGGTCTTGCAAGAATAATTTTAAAAGAAATTAAAGTGTTTTGATCAATTATTCTTTTGAATACCAGGCTCTTGGAGAGCTACAACTCAGGGAGCACAAACTGCAGATGCAAAGAGCAGAAGCTCAGTTCGACATATACCAAGCAGTGAGATTCTCAGTTTCCCACAACTTTGCTCATGAGGTATTTTTTAACACACTAAAAATAAACACAGTTAAATCGTGATTTACAGTCTATCACCATTTACTACAGCATAAAGTGCTACAGTAGCACAATAAGGTTACTGCTACATAAAATACCGTATGATGTTATTTTGACATCTGATATAATTTTATTTAGAATTTCATAAATCAGAGACAAAAGATCACTAAGACTTGTCCCTCTGGGGAATTCTTACGTTTACTTGTTTACTCTGCTATTATAATTATTGTTATTATTAGTGAAAGAAATTGAGTTCTGTGTGGTTACAGTGACCCAACTGCATTAAACCAATTGCAGGAACAGGACCTATGATTTTGATCATATTTTCCAGGCAGTTAAGACCACATCTATTTTAAATAAAAAATGTTTCAGCATCCTACAGCACTCAAAAAGAGTTTCTGTGGTTTCCTGAGCTCCTTACCAGTTGGTATAATCACCAGATTTATAAAACTTTGCTTACTAAAATTAATCTTAAAAATTAATAAATAAATGTGGGTTAAATGCCACAAAGGAAAATAGCCCATAAATGAACTGTACAGTCATGGTTCTTATAAGAACAGTACACAGGATACACAGGAGAGAGAAAAACAGGTTGATCTAAAATACAGCACATCTTTTTTTCTTCACATTTTACCCAAGTGATGGAAGAAAAAAATAATCCTGCTGTAACTGCTAAAATTTGGTACGTATTTACAGTGCTAAATATGGTAAATGAGGTTTGTGAAACTGATGCTAGATGCTCATATTTTACAGAAAGGCCTACACAGATTTTCTGACTCCCATCATTTTGCAGACCTATAATAACCTCTTAGGCTTCAGGAGATTTGGAGTCAATATTTAAGAAAGTATGAGACTAGCTTCTTACTTAATACTATAGTTTTTGAACAGTAACTTGCTCATTCATACCTGAAAACATCCATTTAATTAATTCAAAGACATGGGTGACGGGAATGGATTTATAAGCATGATTTTGAAACTTTTTTTCCCTTACACTTATTTGCCTTCTTGGGATCTGTAGGGATGTGTAGGAGAAGCTCACACAGACAGGCCTGCAGGCTCAGGCACCTCACAGCCACCTCTCATTATCCACCTAAGCAGCAAATCCAGCAAAACGCTGGCCACACAGCACTATTAACAGGTGGAACCAGGCACTGCAGAGCAGGAAAACACAATCCCAGAGGAAAAGAAAAAAGCAGTTAGTGAACATCTGAAGTAGAATCAAAAAAATTGTGAAGAAAATGGAAGAAGCAAAGGCACAACTGAAAAAAAGATCAGTGCAGGGTAAAAGGAACAAGGTGGGGCTTGTGTTTTTATTAAGATAGAAGTAGTAAACCAATATCCACATTGCAAGCAAACACTACAACTCTTTTGGCAGGGTTAGCTGAAAGGCAGGATAAACCGGACAAAAAAACTTGATTTATGTTTTCATTCCACAGCTGGATCCTCATTAAGGAATTTTAAGGAGACCTTCCACTTTTACTCATCCAGTAAGGAATTTATTGAAAGACCGTGTGTAAAGCCTCTAAAATGAATGAAGAGTGATAGGGGAAGAGACTGAGGCAGGAATGACACCTTGTCTGCTGAACTCCAACTCTCAACAAGCCCCATTTATGAAAGAGGTTAAATGACTCAGTGACATGGAACCCAAAATTACACATCACACACGTACACCTCTGGTGCACATGCACAGGTTCAAGGCACACAAATTTGAAGGCAGGAAAAAGCTTCTGGAAAATATTTCAGTCATCTGCATGGTTACTGTAGGTGCTCCTAAAAGCTGCTTCCAAAAAGGTATTCCCAGGAAACGGCATTTAAATCATCTCTTCCTGCTTTCTACACACAGAGCTATACTGAATAACCTGGAATTTCAGAGAAAAAGTACTGTAAGTCTCTACTGCTTGGCACCAAGAAAAAAAGCCAGCTCCCTCCAAAACAGGATGGAAATTCACCTAGGAGAGAGTTCTGTTTAGTTAGGAACCTTGGAACTTGCTTTCAGCATTTTGCATTTCAATAATTTCACAAAGATAATAATTCACAAAGATAATAATTTCCCCAAAAGAGAATTTCTATGTCCCAGTCAAAAAATTAAATTACATCAGTGCAAATATCTCATGTATTATTGAAGTTTTAGAACCTGGGAAACTAGGACATAATTGTCCAAGGTATTCTCCTGCACAGATGGTCAAGGTCCATCAAAGCTAGTAAAAATTTGGATCCTGTTATATGGACAACATAAAATAGAAATTAATCTAACAGAGAGACAGAAAAAGAAGTGCCAAGTAAGGAAGTAACATTTAGTCTGGAAAATACAACTCCAGCTAAAGGCTGCATCAAACTAGTTAAGCAAAGATTTTCAAGAGAAATAAAAAAGGTTTCCTGTTTTTTTTCCTCTCTTCTAGGCCCTCCACTTCCATGGCAAACATTCAGCAACTTTGAGGCAGCCTGCCTGGCTATTACTAGGCTAATTTGTAACAGGGAACACCAAAAAAGACAGAAAAAGAGATATTTGCAGCATTTTCTCTACAGGAGGGAGTGTGTTTGTTCATTTCACTTTGGGAATCAGTCTTCAGGTTACTTCTTCTTACAAAAGAAAGGTGTATATGCAATCAAATGTGGATGAGCCCATACAGCCTCTGCCGAAGGAACAGATTTGCCAATGCATCTCCTTAAAAGTAAATATTTAGATGATCTTTAGAGCTGAAGGATTATTTACCAAAACAGCAACTCACCACTTCATGAATGGATCTGTTGAAGCCATCATCCTCTGTAAGGATCAGCAAAATTATAAGTGCCATGTAAACATGGTGTGAATTTCTTTCCTCGACGTGATACAGAATTTCAAGAATTGGCAGAACCTTTAGGGAAGGAAAAACCTGTGTATTAGTTTAGTCTTCAGATATCTTGGACACTAAACAGAAGAAGCTCTAAAGGTCCCATATATCGCCCTGCCCTTGACAATTCATACCAATTTCTCCCTCTTGAAACAACCACTCCCGAGCAGTGACATACGGTGTCCAAACACCTTCAAACTGCTCCATTTTTTTTCTCACAAGAGAGTCTAAACAAGTGCTTTCTTGTGGTCAGACACGGAATTTCAATCCCTAATAAATGAGATTCCCAGCCGTACCAGCTACCGTAATCTCCAAACGCTTCAGTCCTCCTCTCTACACTATGGGGAAAATAAAATTGTTAAACAAGATTTTCACCAGTCCAAGCAGGAAAACAGTTGTGTCTAAACACCTGTGCTACTACAAGCCTGCTCTGAAAAGACTTTCCCCATCAAACCCAGCCAAGCACATTGGAGCTGAGGTGAACAGAGGCATTTTGAGACCTGAAAGTCAAATCCCAGTTTGGTGTGTGAAGATAATACCAGAAAAAAAAACAGTTTGGGTTGGGTTAAGACTAGAAGAGGCCTGTTTTTCCAATTTTAGATAATATGCAGCCAAAGAGAACTGACTGATCATTATGATTAGAGTTCAGCCCAAGGTCTTGCAACATTTCCACCAGGATGAACAGCTTAAGCCAAAGCCTTGCAATAATAACAAAAATGAGATTTCATTGCAACAGCAAGCATACCTGAAAGCTAGTCTAAAGTTAATCCAGATGCAAACGCTGTCTCTCTACCAAATGAAAATCAGCTTTCTACTGGCTCAGTACAACGTGGCTTCCCTGGGCTGCAGAAGTAGGCCGAAATCACAAAAAGCCCTGGAAAAAGGAACTGGAGAGAGCCCTCAGTTCCAAGAAGCTTCTAGACACCTAAAAACTTGCTGTTTTTCAAAACAGGCCAAATGCAGC
>VWZT01011964.1:345-113661 GCA_013397055.1 Pachycephala philippinensis
TGGCGGCCGCAGGGAAGTTGCGCCTGGTTCTCCCACGCCCGACTGCCGGCGCCGCTCTTGCTGTGACACACGCTCGGTCTCACCGTAACTCGGCTCGGGCAGGACCGCTGCTGCTTCGGGTGCGGTTTTGGCCATCCTTGAAGCATCGGATTCTAGTCGTGGTATAGATGAGGGTACAAATGGATTCTAATAAGAGTGGTTATTTCCCATGTCATCGCGTGTTTTCATACCTGCCGCTTAGTCCAAGAAGCGTGGGATATAAGCCTGATAGTGCTTCTTAGTTCAAGAAGCGTGGTATATAGTACCTGAATCTGTCAGCCGTGACACCAGGGCTTTACCAGCCTTCAGACTGTCACTGACTGGGCAAGGTAATGTCCGAATTTTGAAGAAAGCCAGTGGATAGTTTGTGGGTATGTGAACCTTTGGTGCGAAAAGTTGTGTTCTGAGCACAGCACCCCCGCATGGCCTGTTTTGATGTTTCCTGTGTCATAGGAAACAACATTGCCAAAAAAAATAAAGGATAAAACAATGGAAATAGTTTCAAATAGATACTTAATACTTGATTCTCAGCAAGTGTTTTATATTTCCTTCTCAAAAGAGCATCAGTTCTTTACATTGGCGATAAATTTCATTCGTCCCAGAAGATAGAACTTTGAGAAATAATTTCTATTTAGTTTTCCTGTTGATGGAATGGGCGTGGTAATGCTACTTGACACACTTGCAGTTAACAGTTGTTGCAGAACAGCTAGGACGACAAATATCAGGGCTGTTTAACTGTGTGTAAGACTATTAGAGCTGACCAAATCTAATGGATACGTTGGATGCATGTATCCTCTTTGCACAACTTATTTTCATTTTATCTTTTTCTAACTGGATTCCCTTATGCTGGATCCATTATATTTGTTAAATAATTTCAGAACCTGAATTTCCGATGAGCCTTTCCCCTTTACATTCTTGGAAACAAGAATTTTCATTTCATACAGTGCCAAGGTAGTTTTGATTTCATACATCCAGGGGTGCCTCTCAGTAGAAATCAATATGTTGATGTACAAACATAGCCCTAATACAGGGCGATATAACCCAAGTTCCATTATATTTCTCAAGGAACCTCTTTATTTCTCAGTGGTGTACAATTTTTAACTCTTTTGAGCTGTATAGCATTTTTTCACATCATTACTACCAGTGTTAGGAATTCACTGTAGGATAAACAGGTCATCCTTACTCTCAAAGTTGTCAAATCTAATGCTTTATGTATTTCTCTTATACAGTTATACAGCTTGAGATTTTCCTCCCCATTGAGATCATTCCTGTCATCTGGGTTCTGCAATTGTAGGTGACATGCTTTGGGCATTATTTGATGTTTTTGAAATAAAGTATTCTTAACCCGCCTGTAATGCTTGACATTATCTGGATGCAGGTTGAGCTCATGGCAACAGGTTTTCATCACCCACACTGGACACCAGAGGAATCATTTTACAGCCTTACTCAGTTTGATGGAAGGGTGGATGAGTTCTGAAAGAGTAACTGATTATTTCAGTGCAGCATCCTTTGTCGCAAAGGGAAATCCCTCAGAAGACAGAGCCTAAATGTTCAGTAAACTGAGTCTGGTGGCCAGAGGGCAGAAAGCTGGACCAAAAAAACCTGATTAAGACCTGACTGGTCTTAGAGCCCAACAGAGAGGCTTTGATAAAATAACAAAGGTTCTATAATGTAGCTTTTCTTGACCTTATATAATGAAAGTCTATAATGCTGCTTGTAGTACTGAGTTAAGAGGGTGGTATTTGTACAGTTGGGGTTTTTAGGTTACTGTGTAAACTTTCACATAATTGAGACCATTTCAAAAGAACCTTAAAAACTTTAGGAGATAATAATATTTCTAATAAAAAGTTATTCTCAGTGGAGTAGAGGTATTTTGCAAAGGGGAATCAATGGTGTGCTGCTGTATTCACATTAATAACTGGAAATTGACAGGCATTATGTGAATTTCCAATGGGCCTTCTACTACACCACTGCCAAGAGCAGAGCCTGATGCCTTCCTGTGGCTTTCCCCTTTTTTCCTAACAGCAGTAAATTAAGCAGACTGTTTAGCGTCCACTTCTTTGTTTCTAGCATATTTCTGGTCCCTTCAACAGAGAACTAGTAGCTTATTTTTTATGTTGACTTTCCTGCCTCTTGAGTAAAGAGCACTGGCTCACTGTTTGACCTGAGACAGTATAAGAGCAGGAGCAAAGGAGGGCCAAACCATCCTTTATAGGTACTGAGTCTGATACAGACATATTGTCTGCCTCAAGTTTGCCATAGGAAATTGTGGAAATTACATTCTGTATTCCACTGCATTGCTGAGTGCAGTGTCCTACATAATTTCAGAGAATGGAGATGCAAACTCTAAGAGAAACTCTAAGATGAAAATATAAGACTTCTACAAATAAAGTTTCACTTTGTGGCTGTTTTATGTGGTTCCAAAAATAAAACAGGAGAGATGGGAAGTCAAAGCCATCTTAGGAAAAATGAGTATGTGGCCCAGTTTCCATCACTGCAAGTTAGCTGTGACACTGAAGCAGCTAAGAATTGCATTCTAAATGTTTTTTTGCTTAGCCTTTTTATTTTTATTTAGCAGTTGTTTCTAGGTATTCTTCTGAACGTAAAATGTTTTTAAGGGTCAAGAATCTGTCAAAAGGAACTGGGCAATGAGGCTTTCACGTGTGAGGGTTTCTAGACCTTAGGCAAGTGCTTTATGCTCTGCAGAAAGGGCTGGTTTAGGAACTCAGGACAGTGACTGCTGCAGCTCCAGAGAACCCTGTGCTTTTAAAGATGATTGCTTGGTAAAAGTTGTGCTGAAAACTGCCTATTTCTCATATAATACAAAGCAACAATAGAGACCAAGAAACCAAATCAAAAGGATTCGTTATTTTGAAACAGCTGAGCATTTCACACATCTTGGGAACTTTTGAGGCCTGACTAATGAACAGCCTGGTATTGCTTATTGCTGCATGTAAAATCCTAGCAGCACAGGTAGTGATAGATAGGATACCTTTAGTCTCAAAACTGCCATATAGTGTGTTACTTCCACAGTAGCATACCTGTGTTTGGCAGCCAATAAAGAAGAATAGCTGCATGTCAGAACAGGAAGTAAAGTAAGTTTGTGCTAAACACAAAAAAACCGCTTATAACCAAATTCTCAGTTCCAGTATTTTTCAGCAGCTACTTGGCTGAAATGCTATCCCAGAAGAGTTAATATGATATAATATTTTAGATTTTTAGCTGTCAGTAGAAGCAAATGTTGATCTAATTTTGGACGGGAAAGTGTTTTTTAAATGGACATATTCCTTCTGTTTTCACTAACTTGTCTAATTGTCTGTTTTGTCAGTTACCGTTTCACAAAAATTCTACAGTGGCTTGATTTGGGTATTTTTAAGACCTAAAGAATCAGTGTAATTCCTTCTCTAACTTTCTAAGGCTATGTTTATTGGGAACCATGAGATATCAGAAAGTGATGCTGTTTGTTGAGTTTATAGCCAGTAACTTCATGTTCTTGTAGACATTATTAGAACTGGACTGTTAGCTTTGAGTGACACTTATGACAACTTTTTCATAGAGTTGCCATTTGTTTTCTTCAATTTATGTTGCTTAATGCTTCCACCAGCTGGAGTTATTTTCCATGTCTTTCAGGCAATTCTGTTGTTTTGGATGATTGGTTCTTTTGCTCCCAGAGTATTTTCTATGGCATTTCAGAGTCCATGAATGAGGTAGCTTTGGTGCTTTCATTTAAAGGAGTACTCTTTAAAAAAGACTTCTGTGCTGTGCCTGAAAAAACGTCTCTTGTTTAGGCAATGCTAACCCAGTTCAATGCTTTCTGGGCTTTTTTTCCTGGTTTGACTTCAATGGCAAATTGTTCTTACACTGACTTTTTTTTTTAGGTTGTGTTGTTTTTTGGGGTTTTGTTTTGTTTGTTTTTTGTTTTTTGGGGTTTTTTGTTTGTTTGTTTGTTTGTTTTTTGTTTTTTGGGGGTTTTTTTGTTTTGTTTTGTTTTTTTGTGGGTTTTTTTTGTTTTTTGGGTTTTTGTTTTTTTTTTTTTTTAGTTTTTTGTTTTGTTTCCCCCAAAGCTGATGACTGCTTTGGAAATACAGCTACCTTTTTCATGTTGTATTTTACTTCTGAGTCTCCTGACTTTAGTTTCTATGTTTTTTCCTTTTGACAAGTTAAATGGATCTTTAACGTGTCTCCAATGTTAAAAAAAAATTGTTCAGCAGTATTCTTGACATTCTCATATTAAAAAAAGAAATCTACCATTTATATTTATACAAAGATACTTTTCTGGAAAAAGGGATGCCTATACTATATTTTCAGGGAGTACTTCTTAGGTTTTGTAGTTACAGTGGGTACAGAAGGTAACTGTAGTTATCAATGCTTCTTTCAGGACATTGAAGTGTATTTATTCATCATGTAGAATATGTGTCATGTGCTTTTTGAACATTAATTCGTGTTTCAGTCATGGTTCTATTGGTTTTGTCTAAAGTATTATGCTTAACTGGACTCAATCTAGTCCAGAGTTGCATTCAAGTTTTGATGAAATGAGAGATAGGAATATCTTTGTACCTGGAATAGTATGGTCCTGATCCTGGATTGGGATCACTCATTGCTTCTGTCCATGAAATAATAAGCAGTAATGTATTTCTGTCTTCTTGATGTTCAGTCAGATGTGTATTGCTGAAGTGTTAGAAAAGTTGTCTGCCTGTCCCTTGTGGCAAGTGCTGCCTGGGATTTACACGATAGTTGGCAACTTGGCAGCATTTTCATGGAGCAGTTGCCTTTTTTATGTATTGAGTTTAATCACTCAAGTTTGGCTGCAAGCTTGTCGTTTTTCCTAATCATCTCAGATCTCTTAAACACTGAAAATCAAAGAGCTTAATAGTAAGTACATTTTATTTTTTGAAGTTTCAGTCCACATGAGTCCAATTTCATTTATATCCTCAACTGTTCTGATAGGAAATAGCACTTCAATGATGTTTTATGCTAGAACAGGAACACGTTTGGATTTTATTTGTAGAGTCTTGTTAAGACGTAGAGAAGAAAGATGCTGATTGATTTTGATACACAAATCATAGCGCTGCATGTGAGCAGTTTTTGCAGTATGTTTTCACTGAGGCCATGCTTCTATAAAATGTACTGTTACAGGAGTAGCTTAACCAAAAAAGTTGGATTGAATGTGGAAGCACTTAAAAATTAATTGCTCCTGAATTAATTAAAAAATTAATCATGTTGTCCTTAAGGAAAGGTTTTGCATCCTTTTACCCTTTACTTTTAAACAGTGTTTTTTTTCAATTTCTTTCATATTTAAAAAGAATACTTTTACATTGGCAGAAACAACAAACATAATCTTTCTACTCACTGGTGCATTGTCTTTTATCCTAATGCCCAAAATTTTGTTGCTTGCTTTGGAAAAATGCTATAATGTACTTATTCCCTTGGAGGCATCCAGTTCAATTCTTAGTGAAGTAAGTGTTGGCTGTTTTGCATCTGGTGAATGTAAAGCCACACCACTGGGACCTCCTAATTCCCAGTTTCCCAGTGGTGAGTGTTTTGCCTATGGCAGCAACATTAGTAATTTGCAAAGGCAAGCTTTTAAGAAATTAAAGCAAATACTTGATGACACTTTCAAGAATGTGGTGACATTATTTCAGAGGCAGAAAAGCGTAGTCAAAAAAAAATAGGCATCAGTGTGCCATTGATAATGGTTTTAATGTGTTTCACTACTACTGCCCTGTATGTTTATGGGAAAAGAGGACAGAGTGTAAGAAGATCTGTGTTATCTTTGTGGATAAAGTAGCAGCTTGGAGTTCAGAAGCTGTAATACTACCAAGAGAGAGAAGTTCTGGGAAAACCAATATTTATGGGCTTGGTTGGTTGTGGTTTGGTTTGCTTTGTAGTTTGTCCCCTGGCTATGGAGCAAATATTGATACTCTGGGGTTCTCTGACAGACATCTACAGGGAATGGGGAAATGAAGGCACTTTATTGCTATCAGATGACACACCACATAATAACTTAAATGACATTGAACACTTCTTGGCAACAAATGGTTACAACACAGTTCACTAAATATCTTAGCCATTGCATCAGGGAGATACTTCTGCCATTTCTCAATTAGCTCTTCCGCCCTCATAGCATCCTGGAATGCTCAGGAAAAGATGAAGAGCCCAAGGCTGCCAAAAGTGAAATATTTGACCTAAACCCTTCTTTTTTGAGTCATTGCCTGGTGAATTGTATTCGTGTTTGTTTTACTAAATTACAACTGTTTAAAATATGCTTTTTATGTCTTCTTTTGCATTAAATCCATTAACGGGTGGAGTAACCATCAGAAATGATGTGAGCCCTAAGATGGCTGGGCTTTAAAAAGAAGTGCTGAGAGAAGATTAATAGGTTAGAAATGGGTCAGGTTATTATTAAAAATTAGCATTGCTAGAAAGAGAGTGACAGCTGGCATAGTGGACTGAGAACATGTTCCTAAATATAATGCTTTTGGGGGGGGGTTATTTATAGTTGTTGGTAAGTTACAACTAAGTAGAGAAGACTGGAAAAATGGTGAAAACCATTACATTCACCATTACAGTGGGGAAAAAAATCAGTTTCTGAGCTTTAGTCAAGATGAAGTGAACTTGAAAAAAACAGATAAAGTGAAGGCAGAAATACTTATCTAGCTTTTGTTTTCTGACTTGAACTGCTGTTTACCTTTCTATTTGGAAGGAAAGAGCTATTAACATTTTTACAGCAACCTATACTCTGAGGCATGTCTTCTGAATTCTACCTAGCAAATGCTTAACTGTGATTATTATTTGGAGTTTTTTTAGCCAGTGACAAGAAATATTTTTAGTTATTTATGCATCATATCAATTTAGGAATTACAAGCATGTAAAAATTAATTAAGGATGTGTGTTGGAAAGATTACCATTTTTCTAATTGTAGCAGTTACTCCAACAAAAGATGTTTCCTTATAAGCTTGGCTCACAAGAGTGAAGTTGCTGTTCTGTGGGCATTTATACCTAAATGTTTTATGCGTGATAGTCTTAGGCAAGAGTGGCCCTCCAAAGAATTCAGGGCTAAATGAAGAAAATGGCTGTAATTTCCTGTTTCTGAAAGTCAAGTGAGGTTTTGAGAATGTGGGGTTTTGTTGTAAATTAAAATTATTAACTATTAATGAAACTTTTATGATTTGGAGGAGTTGTGACTGATAGTCACAAATGACTGTGCCATTACTGAGCAGAAACATAAACAAGTGTCCTGTACTCCCGTGAAGTGGCTGTGAAGGCTGTTGGAGGACTGTCTCACCCCTTGTGACTGACTCTCTGTGACTGACATTCGGGCCACTTTCTTGGTTTACTCGGTGTTACAGCAGAACCTGGATGATGCCTTCCATTTTAGCTTTTATATTTTTCAAATTCTGTATTCCTAGTGTGTAACTCTGAAGTGTCCTGTAGCCTGTTAGCTGCTGCTCTCTCATGCTAAGATAGACATAACAAAGCCTCTCCAGGCTGCTCTCCAAGGACACCCAGCCCGTCCTAGGCCCAAAATGTGTAAACCAGCATCTTGAGAAGGGGGGCAAGCTGAGGGGAAATTACATCATTAGCTAAAGTTTAATTGGTGAAATTGGGTTGATATGCTAACGGACCAAACCTATAAAAGTGTGAAGAACTCGTGACTCGTCATCCATCCTGGGTGTAGCCTTTGGCCTGCCCAGGGTGTACCTCTGAAGGCCTTTCAAATAAATATCCACCTTTATTCCCTTACTCCTGTCTAGTCTCTGTTTCTAGGTTAGCCTCTTTAGGCATAATGGAGATGCTGCTTTGTTCAGCATTGCATGAAGCCATACTACTCAGGTTACTACTCTGTCTTCTCTGGGTAGTATATACATTGCGTAATGGGGAGAAAATTAAACAACCATCTCCCAACTACATTGGCAGTTGAAATAAAGAAGTAATACATGAGCTGTCTCTGAGGTTCAGTGGTGCAAACTAGATGTATCCTTATCTAAAACCAAGCTCATATTTTGTGATTTCCAATTCAGTTGTCATCTCTTAGCTGCAAATCTCTCAAATTTCTTTCTTGGCATATTGGAAATGTTCAGCTTTATCAGACTGATATTGCATTTATGATTGGCATTTATGATTTTTTGTGAAGTCAGCTGAATCAAATAAAAATATTTTAAAAGGAATACAAGGAAAAATATATTGAACATTAGATAAGACCTTTGCTGTATCATCTGTCAGTAAGTCAGTTCTTGAAAATATTTATATTCATCTGGATAGAGGTTTTCTCTTGTGTTTGTTGGGTTTTTTTCTAGAATAGTGTGTGTTGTTATTTATTTTTCACACTTGTTCAGAAGTCATAAGTCTTTAATAAACTGTTTAATGTTGGCTTGATTTGTTGAGATCATTTATTCAGGTATTTGTTTCATTGTGTGATACATTGCTTTGTAACATCTGGTGGCATCGCTAAAATGCAAAAATATTGTTCTTGGTTTCCAGTCCTGCATATTGTACAAAATGTAGCATAAGCTTTAGTTCATAGAAAAGTATGGAAGGTTCATATGCTAGGAAATATTTTAGGGTCAAGTATGTTATTACTTGTGCTGCTGCAGAGTCTTAATATATTGAGGGGCTAAGATGCTATTTATAGGTCTTCTCTGAAAAATTAGTATTTAGAAATTGCATTGCAAATATAGTAGTTGTTTTGGCTGTTTACACTAGATAATTGCTTCCCATGTCTGAGTTTAGGTCAAGTAGTCAAGCTAGACACATGCTGAATGCTTGTAGTTCTCTCATGTTTTTTCCCATTTAAAATACCAGCCAGTAAATACATTCTTTTATGTTGTTTATTGTGGCTAATGATGTGGTTGGGTTTTTTTTAGAACGTGCCAGTGAAAGTATCTCTCAACTGAAACATGCCTTGGAAAAAGGTGAGGATGGCTTTGGATTTGACCAGTCCTCTTTGGATGAGGGCAGTGACGATGCGGACAGGGGCAATGCTGGCTGTGGGAATGCAGCCAGTCAGGAACCGCAGCACAGTCACGCAGGTGAGATTACTCTGAAAGCAAATGGTTTAAACATTTTGAGAAATTATACTAATTTCAATGAAAAAGTAATTATTTATTGGTTATAATGGTTTTTTATCTCTTCCTAGTCAACCAACTTAAAATTTTGTTGCATCACCAAGAAAGAATGGAAAGTGAAGAGTCTCCCTCAAGAAGAAAGAAGTCATTACACGTATGTTTCTTCTGGTTTCATTTGTGTTGTTAGAATGAATGGCATGCATGCTGATTTTATAGTATACAGGAAAAAAGAGACATTGAATCATTTTTACAATTATAAATACGAGAGCTTCCTGAGGCTATGGCCAGAACTTGGTATGCTTATGACCATAGTGGAAGAAAAAGGAATCTATAATACAGGGTTTAGACTTCTCTCCTCTTTTGTTGACCATGTAGTGTGGTCATCCACCCTTTTTGTTTTGAAAACACTGAGGATAGACAACAAGGAAAAATTTCTGAAAAAGCAGCCTCTGTTTTCCTTTGGCTGTACCTTAAGGATGCTCAATGTCCTTCTTATGCTTTAACTATGCTTTTTCTTGAAAGAATTAGAGACATTCATGCAAAAACAGGTTTTGTAGTTCTCTGCCAAAATGCAGTGGCCTATGTCAAAGTTTGTTTATGCCCTTACATGGGCTTCTCAGATGCTGCTCTATTGAAGCAGAACTGCACCAAAGTATGTGCAATGCACTGTTCAGTTGCAGAGCAGCTGCCAGTTGCTAGAATCTCTATAGAAAAATAATTCAAAGGCACTCTTGCAGTTTTATCTTTTGATGCCCTACACTGAATATTTTTGGTTTATACTAAGCAAGACAAGCAGCTCTTTGCTGTCAAAGTTAACAGCAGAGTAATCTAAAGCCTGTATTCCTGCTGTGTTGCTTTCAGCCTGTGTAATGAGCATAGCTCTACTGTTCTGACATTAAGGAATTTTATTTAAAGTTAACTTTTCTGAATGTTCTAAGATCCACGAGTTTAATATGGTTGTCCAGCCAGGTATTTTGCCTCATAATGGCATAGGAAAGAGTTCATGTTTTGTAACTCAAGGGATCAGTGCATCATTGGTTGACTTTGGCATGACATGAATCAGTATCAGTTTGTATTTAGCCTTGGAAGGGAGGGAAAGAATCTTTTATTCCATCTTTGGTGAAGTTTTCTACTTATATTTGGGAAGTTTCAGTAGAGTGGAAAATTTAGAAAGTGGAATACTTTTATCTAAGGAACTTGGGATAGTGCTTTCAGGGAGTGGATAAAAGGATGGAGCAATAAACAGAGAAAAAATGGGAATTTACTGTATTGGTACAGCATTGTCCCATTTCTTCTTCTTGAAGTTTCTAGTGAGAGACATCCTGTGAAGTGGTGGCTTTATTCTCCTTTGCAGCTGTCCTCCATCTGCTTGAGGATATGAAAGTGTTCTGAAGACAGACCACGTGTAAAGCTCAAAAAAAATGTTGAACTGCAAAAGTGCACACACACCAAAAAAAAGCCCGAAACCTCATAAAATATGAGCTTGTCTGGTGATTTACTGGACACTGCAGAAATGCTTCTTGTATAAGAAGAATCCAATTTCCCAAAGGTCAAGGAAAGCAAACTTAGACTATGAGTAACCTTAACCTTTTGCTTTGAGTGATGCTGAAATACCAGATGACTGCTGAATAGTAAATGACTGCAGGGTCTATAGCTAAATACAACATTTCACAAAAACTATACTCTTTAGTAACCTTTACCACACTTCATACATATAAATAATATTGTCTTAACAAAATTCCCTTTTCTTGCCCATTGATTAAAGTTGCAATAGACATCAAATGAGTACATCTTTTCTTTGATTTACACCCAAATGGTTGGGCAGAAATTTTCCTTCTGCTCTACACTTCATCACCTGAGGTCAAGGCCCAGCGTGATTGCTTCATATAACAACTGCAGTTCTGCTGGCTGGGTTTTGGCTAACCTAGCTGCACCCAGCCTCTGTTCCTGACACTGTTGTTATAGCTGGAGATGTGATGGATTTCTGTTGTTTCTTGCCACTTTATAGGGTGGCAGAGTTTCTTTAGTTCTGTGGTTTAGATGCTTGAAACTTGAGGCATTCAGGAAAAGTACAAAGTGGGCCAAATTATTTGTGATGTTGGCAAAACTGTTTGTCACCGTGCAGAATGCTGTCTTCTAAAGCTGCTAAGCATTTATAGTTTATAAATCCTTTTCAGTATTAAGTATTTGAATGTGAACAGCATTTCTGAGACTCAGGCATAATTGTTTGGTAATTCATACTAATCAGATGTGTCTTTCAGTTCTGATTTTAATATTTGGTCTAATTTAAATGCATGCCTCCTCTGACCTCTGTTCTTTCACCCTGTTGCACGTTATATTGTGAGAACATTAATTTAAAAATCCCAAATTAGTTTATAATCAATTTATAACAGTTACGTTGTTAAAAAGGTAAAAAAAAACATGTCACAGAGGTCCTCTGTTCTTTTTGTGTTGAGAAAATATACTACCTGTTACTTTCTTTTCAGTAAAACAATCCTTAGCATTATTGTTTACATTACAGTGATGTTTCTCAGGTTAAACATTAGAACTGTTTTTCAGTGAAAAATAATTTCAATCGAAATGGAGTTTTTCCATATTTTCTAACACTGCTGTGGTACAATCTTTTCAGGGAGGCAGCTGGAGGTCTCAGCTGCAAGGTGTTCATTACACTTTCAGAGAAGAGGGAGGGATGAATAGCAGCCAGGGAAACAGATGACTTACAAATATTATCACGGCTATATTATATATACTTTAACAAGTGTGATTCCTTTTTTTTTTTAATTTATAAAGTAGTTAGGATTAAGAATTTAAATCAAGGTGAATTCTGAGTCAGTAGAACATGTGTACTGAGCCAGGCAGAATATGTTGCAAATTTGGAATTCCTTCTCTAAAGGGATGTTTTTTCAGATGGTTCTGGACACCCTCCATTTGTCTCTGCTATCCTGGTTCCAGATATCTCAAGTGTCCTCCTCTTTAAAAAAGCCAATACTTAATTTAGTATAATTGGACTGTAAGGTTTTTGTTGCTAGAAACTTTCACCTCATCCTCGTTGAAGGATTATACCTTTATAAAGATTCACAAGGAATTTTAATGCATTGTTTGCAGAACCTGTAGATAACATAACTAGTAGATATAATAGCTAACCATTAGTAGCTTGGTTTACTTTTTTTTATTTTGGTTTGTGGGGTTTTTCTTTGGATTTTTTTTTTGAATGGTGAATATTTCAAAAGTGATACTTAAAAACAAGGGATGTAGGTTTCTGAATCTTTGATCTCTTTTAGACTTCAATTATATTTGAGACATATATAATGGAATATTTTTCCACAAAAAGGCATGTTTCAGACCCAAAATCACAGGTGCTACAATTGTATGAGTTTCAAAAATAGGTAGGGATCAGCATAAAGATGCTTGTTTTCCTCCAGAACCATGAACTAGTGCTAGAAATGTACCTGTTGTTCCTCTGAGAAGACTCCTTTAACAGCTGTGCATTTTGTGAATCCTGTAGGTTGTATTCTGTGTGCAAGCAACATCTTACTGCAATAATGGGAAACCAGAACGTAACACATGCTGTTCTTTGCTTCCTTCAGAAACCCACAGAAGCTGTGCCTGGAGACTTCCCAGCCCTTTCCGATCTTGTTCCTATAATCAGTGATCAGTCACAGTACATTAACCATTTGGAAGCAGAAGTGAAGTTTTACAAGGTATCAGACAACATATTTGACCTACTAAAACTCTGGTCCCCCAAATGTGAAGAATTGCATTAAAAGCAGCTTACACTTGGACTTGAGATAGATTGCTGTAATGACCAAAACGGAGCCAAATGCAGTTCAGGAGATCCATCACCCTGTGTCTTGGTGTCTGGCATTTAAGGATCTTTAAAGACATTTTTACGTCCCATCACAAATACAAATAAGCATTTTTTTAAAAGAAGTTTTACAGAAATTTAAGCTGCGAAAATACAAAATCTGTCTTTTGAGTATTCTTAGTCTCTCTTAAGGGGTTAAAATAGTTGAGAATGTTAGTCTAGACTCTTGGTCTCAAGATGTATTCCAATGTTGATAGCTGTCTTAAGGAGCCTTTTAAATGCAATTCCTTTATCCTATAGGAGGAGTTGTGTGGGATGAAAGATCGAGAACAGGCAGTTTTACTTGAAAATGAGGAACTGCATCAGAAACTGAAATTCTTAACTGCAGAATACACGTTGAGAGAACAAACTTTTCTAGATGCCTCAGTAAGTTTTTATTTTTTGTTGCTTTAATCAGTGCTCAAGGATCTGGCCAGCTTTTTTTTATGGAAGGGTATACAAATGGTTGTGACAAACAGAATTATAGTCAAAATTTAATGAAAATTTGTAAACATGGATTTCCTTGGGTAACATCATTATCATAGGTTGCTAAACTAATTAACTTGTATATTGGTTCTTATATTCAACTGAAGATTATAAAATTCAATACTTACATAAATACATTTGTTTAAAACACCAGCCTACATAATCATAACTGAAGCATTAATACTTTTATTTTAGGCAAATACTCAGAACTCCTGGCCTGTAGGTGGTAAAGGCTTCAGCACACACCAGCCTGTTACCTCATCAGCAGCACATAGCAAACATCAGGCTTTTGTTACAGCAGCTTCTGGAGACAGAGCACACTGGCCTGGAGAACTGGTTGGTATTACCTTTCTTCACAGAGTCCTGCCTTTGCAAAACTGTTCAGTGCTTTGTTGTTCCAGTTCTGATGATGAACTTTGTAACAGACACAGGAGAAGTTTTAGTTGACTGAACCTTAATCTGAGCTCAAATTTTATTCTCTTAAACCTCATCTTCTCATTATACCCTAATTAATATTATTGTG
This sequence comes from Pachycephala philippinensis, assembly GCA_013397055.1. Lineage (NCBI taxonomy): Eukaryota > Metazoa > Chordata > Aves > Passeriformes > Pachycephala > Pachycephala philippinensis. Next base: position 14,303 of record VWZT01011964.1, read on the forward strand.
CAGTTAGACACAGATGGCAGGTTGTATCTGCAGATGATGGCTTCCCAGAGATAATTGTTGTTTAAAGATAATGGCGTCACTGTACTTTGGAGATTCTTAGGAGTAACACAGCACCCAAGCAGGTGGGAACTTGCTGGTGTAATTTATGTAGCCCTCCACACAAGCTCTTTCATAATGAGTTGCTCTGCTCCTGGAGCAGCACAGGCTCAGTAAGGTACAAAAGTAGCTTTGTGCAATCTGCTTTCCCTAAGCTGAATTACACACCTTGTGCTTTTAGAGATACAGAGGAGTCCTAGTAATTTAGAGATGATGTTGTCTCTTCCTGTATTTTTAACTTCAGAAGACATTCATTTTCCTTTTGCTCTGAAGTAGTAGGGTAGTGTTGCTATCTTTTGGGAAAAGAACTTGGCTAATTGAAAAGTTTTGCTCTATTTTATCCATGTATATTTGTGTATTGTAGAATTTATAGGGTACTTTAATTCTTTACTTATATGGGATTTGGGTTTTCTTTATAGAAAAATATAGTTTTGGTATTTTTATGCTATGAGAGCTGAAGACCTCAGTAGTCGCTGATGCCTGCAGTTTGAAAGCTAGTTTTTACAGTAATTGCTCTTTTCTTCATCTGCCACATTTAAAGCAGGAGAATCATGTTGATTGTAACTTCTTTCCAAGCATCATAGTCAGCTAAATTTGTAGTGCTTTATCTGGTTTGTTATCACCATTGTATTTCACATGGGTGTGGTTGATTCATGTACCTAGTTCTTCACCAGGTAATAAGAGTAACTCACTATATTAGAAATAAATAGCCTGTGTACTTGAAGTTTTTTGTAATTCCTTTTTAAAATCTGCTGACTTGTGGGAGAGCAAGAGCACACTCAAGACATGATCATCAATTTCTGTGAATCATTGTAGAGAACTGAGGACTGCAGTTGGAGCTAAAACAATTTACCATATGAGGATCTGGCAAAAAACCTTATTTAGAAATAAAAAATGGGAGGGTTGTTCACTTTTTAGATTTTCAGAAGTGTGAAACATTTAGGTTTCTCTGCCACTAGTATTTCAACAGGTTTATGTCCTCAAGGGAAAAGAATGTGGGTAAAGTCTAGGTTTATTTGTAAAGACTTATGAAGAAAGCAAGACATATCTTTTCTCCTATCTTTTCTAAAGGAGAATCTAAAACTTCTTTATCAAGAAAAAGTTAATATCCTTGATGCTCAAATACAGTCTCTAAGGTAAAGTGAATTTTTTTTCCTTAAAATGATTCTTTATAAATTGTCACTACATAACAGTGTGAACCACTCTTAAGCTGAATTTAACTAAGAGAATGCCTGAATGTGTGAATGTTGTGTCTTCTGATAGTGTCCCTGAAAACTGGTTTTCTATTAAGTTATCTCAAATATAAATGTAGCAAAATGGAATGTAGTGCTACTTTATAGACACAGTAGCAATTTAAAACATCTTATCTTTTTTATCCTCTTTCCCCTAAGAAAGGTCATGTAAGACAGACCAATCAAAGAAAAAAGACAAGTTACAATTTAAACTAGTGTGATGACTCCCATAATTAGCTGCCTTCTAGTAATATTTCATATTGCAAATTTTAGAGATCTTAAGCATCAAATTAGTTTAGGCCACATAATGATTTTGGAGCAGAAAAACGTAATATTGAAGCATACAGGTGTGTTTCTAGCCGTGTGACAGATTTTTAAAATAAAAAATATTTTAAAGTAAGTCCTCGTGTACTCCTCAAAATATCCAAGGTTTGAATGAGTAGCAAACTATGGAAAAATAGAGGAAGAGACAACCACCTTAGGGTTTCATTTTCAGGACTGAACTTCCCCCTGTACACATACATTAATAATACTGCTGCTGAATCTGTTTAATTATGTTTTTCCCTAAATATGTGGTTTCATATATTTGAAAATGCTAGACTTTTCTGTGTCCAAAAAGAGTTATGGTAGGGAGACAAGTTTAAATAATGCTTTCTGCATTGGTGAAACCTGAAATGTGCAAAGCCAGTTGTGTTAGTGAATGTAAAGGAGGATCTTAAATTTCAGCTGAATAATCCAATTTTTTTTTCCCCCTTGGCCTCAAGTGTTATATTTACTCAAAAATAATTATTGGAGGCTAAGGTTGTCTCAAAAGTTCCTCAAGTACATTATTCAGCCTCTTGATTTCTCCTAAGAGGCATGATCTTGCAAACAGGAAGTTCTGCAAAGCTAAATTTTATTGAAGTGAGAAATTATATCGCTTTCGGTGGGACTATCTTTCCTTTTAACTTCAAGGATGAACGTACACAGCACTTGTTGATTTCTGTCCAAGGTTTTCCAACAATAGGTCTGTTGCACCATGACTGTCTAAGGATATAAGCAGAGCAAATTCTGTTCAGGTTATAGTGGATTATATGTAATAGACCAAGTACTAAAATTGGAAAAAGTGCACAGAAGATTTTCCAGATGGAAATAAGAATGCATGCAGTGCATATATCATGTGCACAGTAAATCCGATGCAAGCAGAATGTGTCAGACTTCCTGTGTGTATGCTGCCCAGATGGCCTGCATAACAAACCCAAAGCTTTGGATTCATTGCACAATTTGTCAAATTGATCTATATGTGCACAGTGTGCATTTGTCTGGAACTTCCTGATGTTAACATTCCTATTGCTTGCGAGCTCCCCAGCCTGACATGTGCTTGGAAATTCTGGAGAAAATTCTTCAGAGCACCTGGTAAAAATTTTGGAGATGAGTAAAAAACTTAGCCTGTTTTTCTGCACATGTGTTTGACCTCAAGTTGTGTATATTTCTGGATCTGAGTGAATGTGTTTATTGCATCTGGATTCTTGTCTAGGGAGTAGAGAATAAATATGAAGTTAGTGATATTATTAATAAAAACAACAGAAAATTGTTAGAGTATTAAAATATTTACACAGCTGATAGTGGTTGTTGCTAACGCGTATCATACTCTGTTCAGACAAAATGTAATCCTACAAGTATTTCATATAGTAATTTTCTGTTTAACTTCAGTATTTTCTGATACTACAGGGGAAGAAACAAATTAACACAGTATTGTTCTGTTTTTGAATGATTTTGATCGGCCAGTTCAACTGTTATTTTTCTGTTAAAGTCTTCCTTAGCCTATTGAAATGTGTAAAATAATGTTCTTTACAGGGATTCTTACAGTTCTTTTTAGGTTACATTTGTAATCATACATTGTATATGAATATAACTTGTAGAAATATATAATTTCACAAATAATATTTTTTTATTTCTTCTTTCTAGAAAAGACCTTTCAGAATCTCAGAAGACATGCAAAGATTTGGAAGGAAGGCTGAAACACCAGAAGTCACTCTTTTCAGCCAGGAATTCTAACCAGGTTGGGGGTCTATGCCTGAACTGTGCCCAGCACGAGGCTGTTCTTGCACAGACCCATTGCAATGTTCACGTGCAGACCATCGAGAGGCTGACAAGGTAGGCTGAGGGGGGGTATGGACTTTGTCATTGGAAGTGTGGCTGCTGGCATTCAACCAGTCAAGTCTCAATGTGTTGGGTTCCATTCACAGAGAGATGTGTACTTATGGAACAATACACTCCCAAGCTGGAGTCATAATGCTGAAATTGGTGAATGTAGGTCGCAACCACTTCGAAATCCACAATGGCTTTGCTACTTAATTCAAGTTAGTTGTTATCATGTAATTATGATACCTTGGGCTGACCAGATGAGGAGACTATTTACAGTCTGCTTCCTGCACTTTTTGTACAAACAAGTCCTTCACTGTCAGCACAAATATGGTGCTAGTTCATGTGTTTTGATCAATCATTTCTTGCAAAATTCATTATATTTCTGTAGTTGGAAGTTTTTGTGGCTCCAGTTTATTCTTCTTTACGTATGGGGAACTTTTCAGATACATCAACAATAGGTCAGGTGCTTGGGGCAGGATGCATTTCCTACCCCTAACACCTGTAGAAGTTCCCCCCTGACTGCAATAAGACAGGGAAAAGAAGTTCCATTGGATAAAAATAAATTAAATTATTTGGTGCAACCTTCTTTTTAATACTAGCTTTTATTTAAATAATTTAAAAAACCCCAGCTATACAGGCTGAATATATGTAATTCAGAAACCCCAACAACATTAAATTTTTTTTCTTAAGGAATTCTACCAGTCAATTATCTTCAAAAAAACTCTCCCTTTCTACTTGCTAGTAATAATGATAGGATACTGCAACTTTCTCAAAGTCTGTTAAACAGCCTTCTATTCATTGTCAGATATCTGAAGCTTCTTAGGATTTCTGAAGTATTAGAATGAGCCTGCCAGAGATAGAATAGTGGGTCAATCAGAAGCAGGGAGACTGAAGGGACATAGTACATATATATAGTCAGTCAAGTGGACATTATCCCTCTGCACTTGATGGTTATTGCCAGGATTTATGTATTTTTTTCTATTATCAAGTCCAAGAATTTTCTGGGAAAGCTCTATTACTGCGAAGTCATGTTTCAAAATCTACTTTTGTAACAAAAGTGATTATTTGTCACAGATGTTGGAAAATATGAACAAACTGTAAATCAGTACATTCTTGTCCTCTTATATTATAGTGCAGCTTGAAATAAAAGATTTGAACTGACCTCTTTATCTATCTTAAACCATTATTTCATTTGGAGGTTTAGAAAAATCTAAAAGCTACCTCTACTTGTGATGCAGTTTATCAAAAAAAAGGTTATTTCAGTAGGAATTTTCAAAGGAACTTTGTCCAATTCAAAAATGAAACGAAATGTCACACTGTGACTGCTAGGGCTCTGGGAAATATGAAAAAAAAAGTCTTACCATTTCACGCAACATTAAGAACACAACAGTTTTCAGATAGAATCTCAAGCTGGACCTAAACCACAGGCAATTAAACTTAATTTAAAAGCTTTTAACATATCAAAATAATGAAAAGGTGAAGTCAAGTATTACAGTTTCACCAACTCTGCTTCAGCATTTGGTACAGATCTCAATGTGTTAGTTAACAAAAGTTTAGAAGAGTTGTAGAATCCAGGTGTCTTATTGTTTGGCTTAGTTCCAGTTTGCAGCAAATGGACTTAGATTGTCACTTGACATACTTAGCAATTACTTGTTGAACCTAACCCTTCCTTTTTTATTATTTTTGCCTCTTTTTTTTACATTTAATGACAGTGTAATTCCATATTGCCTTTTTTTATTATTTGTGTGGATCCCCATTTTTTTATGTCAACAGAATGTGCTCAGTTTCAGTATATTAATGACTTGGGATCTGCTCTCTTTACTGGCAGTTTCTCTAATGGTCCATGCTTCTGAAATGAAGGACTGGTCATCAAGAAAATGATGTTTTCAATATCTGCCAAGTTGCAGTATGCTGTCTTTCACTCATGAGTTTTAGTCTTGCTTTGCTTACCGCCTTTACGTCTTTTATCTGTTTATATTTTATATTTGGTATATCTGTTGTTTGGGGTTTTTTCTCTTACAAAAAGATATAGAAGAAGTATCTGGGTTGTTTTTTTAATATGCAGAGAAAGAGATGACTTGATGGATGCACTTGTTTCAGCGAGACAAAGCATGAAAGAGATGCAGCAAAGAGAATCAAATGCTTGTAAGCAAGTTGAACATGCAGTGCAAATGGCAGAAGAGGCCAATTTCGAAAAAACAAAGGTAAATTCATCACGACATACAAGCTTTTTAGAGATCAGATCTAATGCAAATACTAATTAGTTTTCATGCTAATGAGAGAATACATGCATAAGACCTTTGTCATATGTTGATATGATGTAGATTTAAAACAACTACACCATGTGTCTGTTTCTGAGCAGTAATATGAACTCTGTATTCAAGTTCTTAAATTCTCATCCATAGTGTAAGCAGTGTTGCATTTTTTAATTTTGATGTAGTTTCACAGCCAGGTGATATAAATTGAGTTATAGAATTTTCAAAGGCATTCATGACATCTAAGAGGATAATTTTGACATCACATTTCTAACCTACTCTGGAAAAAATAGTTAAAATGCTTACAAACAACTCTTTTTTGTCTCAGATGAGAGCAGTGCAAGAACTGATTAACTATCAGAGCCCTTTGAAGATGAGAAGTTTTGTCTAATGCTACCTGCAGGAAGCTTTTGGTGTTATGTAAATAATAATGATAAAACCAGTTTTGATCTAATGCTTGTGTTAGTCCTAGTTCTGTACACAATCAGCCTCTAGTGACCTAAATTATTTCCTTGATAGTTAGTGACATCTACTGTACTATTAGTGAATTACTCTGGAATTGAGAGAGGGTTGTTTTGGTTTGGTTTTTGTAATTAAATGCAAACATGATTGATATAGTTGTTGTATTGATCAAATTGGCATTATTTATCCAGTGCTGTAAGAGAAGAACGTGTGCTTGTAGGGTTGTGTGAAGTGCTGCCTGTTTGTCTACAAGGTTGAATAGTAGTCTGGGTTTTTTTCATGCTCCAAAACTGTTTTAATATGAAGGAACAGGAGGAAATTTTTTACTTATACTGCATTAATTTTGCCTTTTTACAAGTACCAGTATACCTCTTGGTAATTGCAAACCATCCTTTTTTTCCCCAGTCCTATTCTACTCTTAAGTGCTGTTTCTCTTGATAACTAGCATGGAATCCCATAGAACAGTCCACGTAAGAAAAGTGAGAAGTTAACACATTAAGCTTCCAAATGCTATAATTGCAATTTCATCAGCCTGTTGACCCAAATCTAAGCTCAGGTGCTTATCATTTAAAACCACCATTTCTTCTTGTCTTTTGGTTGTCTCTGTAGAGCAGGGAGGAGATGTGTTATGGTTAAGTTCACATAGGTGAAGCAAACTCAGGAATATATTTTCAACACAAATGTCATAAAAGAATAATTGTTTGAACTGCTCACTGTGTAGTCAGAACAGTGGAGCTAACAAAATACATCTTCTTGAAATGCAACTAATGCAACTACTTTCTTCTAGAGTTGCATTGATTTAGATGTATGCCAAGCTATAGCAGTTTTATGCAGGCAATTGTTTCCTAATGTTGGTGATTGTTTCCTACAGGAAAGGATTCAGTGCCATTACAGAGGGATTCTCTCACCACGGTAGAGAATTGTCATAGGAAAGGGACCCTGCAGAGGGTCCCACAGAATTTCTGTAAAACTAAAGGAGACTGTTAGAGCATTCTCTAAAAAAACATAGTTTAACTTGCTCCCCTCGTGAGCAGTCCAACGCCAAGAAAATTGAACACAGGGGATTGGCTTTGAATAAAAGAAAAATAAGCAGTTGAAAAAAAAAAAAACCTTGAAAATAAAGGGTAATAAGTTATGATTCCTAAAAGGAGGTTACTCTAGCTTCTTTGAAACAGAATATGCTGGATATCAGTGAAATGTTGAAATGAAATCTAGTTTACTCGTGGGCTAGCAAAGCTCCCTTTAGGGTGCTTTGAATACTTGGATTTACTTGTAATGGAGTAGTGTATTTCTGATTTAAACTGACATAACACTCAAATTCTACACTTCGGCAGAGATACAGCAGCATAAATAGATAAATATCTTCTTTTTTTCCTGGCTTTTTTAGAAGATAGTGTTTTGAGAGTGTTCTTGAACCTATGTTTCTTCTTTTTTCATAGAAAACACATCTATAACCTTGTGTTTTAGCACCTGAAATTAAGCAGTACCTTTATGAGGTTTATAGTAGAATTAATTTTTGACAAACCTGAAACTTAGACGATTTGTCAAACTTTTTTTTGTATCTTTACTGACTGCTTTCAGGTTCCTTAGCATTCTGCATTCAGTAATTCACTTCAGGAGGAGACTAAGTGGAAGTGCATACATTTTATTAATGTTTCCATCAGTTCTTCAGTTAGACAGTAACTACTGTATTTGAAAGGAGTCAAATACTGGAGGCTGATTCTAGTGATGTGCCTTCAGGAATTTTAAATGTTAAATGCAAGGCAAATAATCATAGTTGTAGAAGAACAGCTACTTGTTTGGAAAGTACACTTGGAAAAATGCTTCCACCTTTGCCATGATTCCTAAAAGCAATTAAATTTCTCACTTGCAGTAGGGCAATGTACACACAAACATATAAATCTGTTTTGATTTTGTTAGTCCTATTCTAGATGTTAACACAGTAGGATATGTATAAACATCATAATAACTGCATAAAAAATAAAAACAAGACATTTCTAATAGCGAATTGGTTTCTTTGAAGGTATTAAATAAATACCATGTTTGTTTAGAAATTTTATGTTTCTTTCACTTAAGCAAATTGGGTTTTTTAGGCTCTAGTCCACTGTGAGCAACTGAAAAGTGAGCTGGAACGGCAGAAGAATTACCTTGAGAAGGAGTTGGCTGCCCAGCTAAATAAGAGGGCTGATGAAAAAGAAGCGCTGCGGCAAGAAATGAAGAAGGAAAGGGCAGACTTGGCAGCAATGGTATGAGTTGGTTCTTTTTCTATTTGTGTATTACAATGAGTGTATAATCCTCTTTAAACTTCGTTTGCTTCTCTTTTATTTTTAGTTTTGGATGTGAGAGCTTAGTAAGTCACTTCTACCATTCCTTTAAAGCAGTGGTAGATAAGTGATCCTTTGATTTTGAATAACTGGGGTTTGTGCTATGTCACTAGATACATACTAGGTTGTTGATGTTATGCACTTTATTTTAGTTTGCATAATATTTTTAATGCACTTTGTCAAGGTAAGAAAGGGTTAAGTAATATATGATGCAAGGTTTGTACCTAGCTCTTTTATAAAAATCATTATTTAGTTTGCCAAGGGAAGCGTTCAGAAGTTAGCACATGTCAAATTTAGGATTCTTTGCTACTTTGATCTTACATATACATTAATGTTACAATATCATAATTTCGAAGTGATCTTATCATATGTTTAGTTTTCCCACCTGCAGAAATGTTTTGGAATCTCTTTTCTCACTTTTACTAATGTTTATAAACTCTCTGAGACAGAATCTGTCTCATCATTTATGCCGTGACCATTGTGATAGTCTTGATAACCTTGTTTTAGGCTTCTAGATGCTGCTGTAATTTGAGTATAAAACATAAGGGTTTTCTGCCCTATGGAGTCTACAGAGGAAAGCTCATGCTAACAGTGATAAGCCCATGATAGAGGACACATTTCTAAGGTGATTGAAATGGGAAGAAGTGTAGAGAGATAAATACTTCATGAATTAGTGGTTTTCATGCTTGTTTGATTTGCAACATCTCCAACCATTTTCTGGCGGAGATTTGGAAACAATAGAGGGAATTTCTGTCCTGAGTGTAGACTTTTTTTATATTTTGGGACTCTTTTACAAGTTGTATGGCCTACTTCTAAAAATCCAGCGGGCACAGACTGAACAAAATAAAGCATTTAAGTCTGTATAAAAAAACCTCTCTGACTCCAATTCCAGATATAAAAACAGGAATTAAGCACAGTGATAGGGACTAAGTGATATTTAAGTACGTGATCTGATCATGAGTGATCTGTTGCCAGGGAAACTGAAATTAAAAAAAATTAACTTCCACTGGAGACAATGAGACATTATTAAGCAATTCCTTGTTTGACTCCTTGCTATCTATTAGAAGTTATCCCTTTTATGAAGTTAGTTGTTTTGTTACAGATTTTCTGTAGTATATTCACTCCAAAATACAGCCTATTAGACAAGCATTTAATACTTTTTTTTGGTAGAATATTTCACTCCATGTCATCACATTACTTTATATTTCATCACCCACTAAATGTGTTTTACTGGAACCAATTCTCACTTCAAGTAGTTGTAGTCTTTTTTTTAAATCCTGCATATGCATTAAACAGCATATAGTGGCACTATGATGATGTCATGCCTGGTAATTAAAGATATGGGATGACTTTGTAGAAAATTATGATCTATATTAATGATTTACACCTACATATGATTAGCCACTTTTATGTTTTAGGATTATGAGGTGGTAGAAATGGTATACTGTGCATCAAGATTCATATGAATATTTTATTGCTTACTTTATGAAACAGTTTGTTTGAAGGGGAGAATTGGCATGATACATAAATCAGGTGGATGTATAAGGAGTGAAAAATAGTTATGAAACTATAATCCTCTAGGTTTGGCTTTGAATTTCTGAAAGTTAACCTAGAACTGTCAGACACCATTATTTCCACTTATATTAGTAAGCTTCAGGGCTAAATAGCTGAAGGTTCACCGTCTCTGTTTTATTGTTATTCACCGTCTCTGTTTTATTGTTACATTTTTTAATCATTCAGGAAAATCAGAATTACATTAGAATTTTTAATATACTATTTCTATATGACTTTTGCACAACAGTATGCTTTGATCTATAGTGTTGAAATGTTTTCTGAACTTGAAAATTAATTTAAGATCTGGGGTTGCAACAACAGTTTTCTTTAGCTGGGGGAACATGATTTGGTTTGAATCAATCTACATAAGAATGGATAAGAAGGTGTTAAATAGTACTTTTACATTGCAGAACTATTCAGCTGCTTCTGACACCTTGTCCATATTAACAAGTCCTGGAGACTAGTGCAGTTGATGAAAAGTTTCAAATAAACTACTGTATGATAAACTAATTAAAAATAGCAAACCCATTAATAAAATAACGTAGCCATATTCTGTTATATTATTAATAATATAGCATATATTTTTATTGTAAATGCTTGATTTTTTACTACATTTTTAATGTTATGTATTTTGTCTACATACAGGTGCTTTTGAGGAAAAAGTTCCACAAGAGTTTGATCTGTGGTTGGTCAAATTGCATCATTACAGTATTCTTGGACTTTTTGCAGGTGACAGCTTTGTCTAAGGATGTGGCTGTTTTGGAGGCTCAAGCAGAAAGAATTACAAGGGAAAAGAATTCTCTAGTTAACCAGTTAGAAGAATCACAGCACCAGCTTGCATCTCATGAAATGGAGATGAATAAGGTAAGCATATTTATAAAGGAGTACTGAACTTGGTTTTCCTTATCATTGTGACCCAAAAGAAGAGAATTTTTACCTTGTCCATTTTCCTCTGTTTTGGTAAGGAATGTGTGGTAACTGTGGACTTCATCTCAATATCTCAGAGGCACTACTACTATCCCATTTGCAGGAGTAAAAAAATAACTTTTTCAGTTTCCAAGTCACCTTGTCTTGCAGAAGTGAACTTTTCTACTTTGCAGCCTATGAGGGTCATTATTTAAAACTCTATTCCAGTGTTTCAGTAAGAATTTGTTTGGTCTAAGTGAGACAACACAGAATTCAACAGTGTCCTCAATTGCTACCTGTGGGACTTGCAGTGCTAAAATAAAGGGAGCTGTATCAAATCACTGTTTTTCAAGTACTTTCCTTTAGACTTTCTATGCAGTACCCTGCTTAATTCAGTACTATTGATAGTATGCCTCTTACGAAGAGATCTTCTAGTTAAGAATTACAGCTTAACATGCACCTTGTGTAGGTGTATCACTCTTGGGTGCTTTCTTTTGCAGGTTTCTCAATCAATTAGCACCTTAATGTGGGTCATAACATGAGAAAGAAAAAAATATTTGTTACAGCCTCTTGAAATGCCTATATTCCTTACCAATAATCCTAGGGCCCATCCTACCTCCCCAGTTGTTAATTGCAAGGATTTGAGGAGCAATTTTTACTTTGGGCCTCTAGAGATTTCTGGAGAGGTTCTCAACAGTTCCCTGCTGTCCTGGCTGATAGAAAGAGGTGAAAGCATTGCAGAAAATTCACAGCAAAAAATCATCCTAACATACTAGAAACTTTACTTTCATTTTAACGGAAAGACAAATGAGTATTTTAAGAATGTCAGAATGGTTTTATTTACCAATTCTGAAACACACTTTTGGTCTTTCAGGCTGGGTTCACAAATGACTAGCACCACTTCCAGGGGTGAGGAGGTGGTAAAAGAGGCAGTAGGTACAAATATTCCTTGGTCTGAAAAGAACAATTTTGTACCCTACCAATTTGAAGTTATCTCTCAGGAGATGGTACTGTGGTGCCAGTCCCTCAGTTAACGTTAATACAAAGTTGAATAGGTGGTCACCTTGCAATATTTTATGCTGTATTTTAATTGCACTCTCCTGAGAGGTTGGAAAATTTCATTTGTGTCCCTGTAGTAAACTGAGAAGTCTCGAAAATTCTGGAGGAACCTCCCAACCACTGAGCTGACAGGACTCCGTGCATCACCCTGACATTTTCATTGGATATGTGACATCTTTGCTTGTGAATCCGACTCCTTGTTTCCAAATTCAGTTTGACATTCTTAAAAACAGCAAATAGCAACACTTGTGTTTTGATTTTTATCCAAATTATTGTTTTCCTTCATGCACCAGAAGTCAGGGAAAGAAAATATGAAGTGAGGATCTATTTCCTTCATTCCTTAGGAGACTGAAAAATCCATTATTAGGACAGCACCATCTGCTGATTCTTCTGTGTTATACCCTTTGTACAGTGTATGGAGGAGCTGAAGGCAAGGATTGCTGTATTTTTTTTATTTCACTTGGAGGAAGTGACATACTGCATTTTGTTACATCCTTCAGATAAAGGAAGAAGGAGGTAGAAAGCCAGGGTTTGCAAGCTATGTAGTTGCATCTCAAGATTTTTTTAGTTGCATATAATATTTTAATGTTTAAAAAACTGTTTTAGAACTTTGCCATTCTTCAGAGCATTTGCTGCTTTGCATTATTTGCAATGGCTAAATTCACAAGCTGTCCTTTGAATTTATAAGTGATGCTACTTTTTAAAAGTTATGACAGTTGGTTTAGTTTTTTCCTAGGGTGATTTCATTGCAGTATGCATATTTACTTTTCCCCTACCTTTTTTTTAAGGAGAGAAAAAAAAAAAGTGAAAATGAGAAGAGGTATAAGACTGAAAAGCAGAAATTAATTCAGGTTGTAGAATATGTGAGAACGTTTTTGAGAAGCACAGAGGATTGTAGCAGCAAATTAGAAGGGTGTACATTTAAGGAGCAAGTGCTGAAAGAATATCAGCAAGGCAGGAAAGTAGAGTGAGTTGCAAAGAAAGTTGACTAAGAGGAGATGTGAGTAAAACACACTTGCATTCTCAATAAGGTATGTGCATGTATTTGGTTGGTTAATTATGGTGAAATGAACAGGCAGAAGTTGGAGGTGATGGCACAGGATAAGGACAAAAAGGGGACAGCTTAGATTGAAAAATGGAGGAATAACAACCCTGCACAGCAGTAAAGTTATGTGGAAAGGATTAGTGATATTCTGGTTTTGTTTTGGTTTTTTTATTTCTTTCACTTTCTCCTAACCCCTTCACAGATTCTCTGAAGTTGAGCTGCCAGCTGGAAAGGATTGAGGGGGTAATATAACAAACACTCCAAGAGCAGAGAATTGTCCTGTCAATTGTAGAAGTGATTTCTTGAAATGTTGCTTTGATCCATTTCTTCTGGACCATGTATCTGTTCAAATTAGACATTCTTTTTAAAAGAATTTATCTTCAGTTTGCAATAAGTTTGTAATGCTCTGATCAAACTTTGAAAATTATTGTGTTAACATTTAAACCATTTCTTTCTCAACAGTGTAAAATTGGCAAGTTAAAATACACCTTTATTTAGGAGTGTGATAGATGCTTTACTTCTAGGTTTTGAAAGTGTTGACATAGACTTTCTTGGGATTTTACAGAGAATGAGAGAAGAATATAAAACCAGCAACTGTCATCTAACTGTATCTAGTGATATATATTTACAACATAAGTATTTATACTTAGCAAAATCTTGATCCAAATATATTTGAATCTAGAAGGTACTGCATATGTCAAAGTTAATGACTATCTATAGAATTCAGATCCACCTTTCTATGTAAAAACATTTACCATTTGTAGACCTAAAATATCTGTAAATTAAAAATATGGTGCATTTCAACGACCTGTAGAGGGCACCAAAAGATCTAATTGCAAACCCTGGTCTATGGATTCTTCAAGCTACAGATCATGTTGTCTGTGTAATCTAACAGGTGTGTGGAGAAATGCGCTATCAGTTGAATCAAACCAAAATGAAGAAGGATGAGGCAGAAAAGGAGCTCAGAGAGTACAGAACAAAAACTATAAGGGAGCTTGAAATTAAGGACCAGGTAAGAGATAATACTGCTATAACTTTGCAGTTATTAGTAGCCTAAGTAGGGTTTTTTCAGAAGCTGGAATGATTCATTTTTCTAATAGTGGTCATTTATTACTGTTAAATGGTTTCTAAATTAATGGCAAAAAGCCAGCTTTTACTGCTAAATAAATACCTCTTGGTTATCTTAATCTTGTTTTCAGCCCTAGTATGTTCAGTTTTGCGCATCACTCATTCCATGCTTTCATATAGAATTACTCTTATCATATTATTCATACTTAAATTCTATGTACTGTATACATGTGTTTATACACTTTTTCTCACAAATAAATCCACACGTAATTACCTATACATGCAGCCTAACAGAACATTAAAGACTCTAAGCATAACCTAATGATACCAAAAATGAAAATAATTTATCTTCCAATTTCTTTAAAGATTCAATGTTACTTAATGCTGGGATTCATAGAAAAGTTTAAAAAAACAAAACCAAAACAAAAGTAACCTTCTAGAAAAAAATAACTATAGAAAAATTCCACTTGGCATTAACTGTTGCTTATCTAAAACTGGGTTTTATAATAATACAAAAAAACAGTATATGCCTTACAGGTAGTCTGTGAAACATCCCATGCAGTAAGAAAGATTATTAGAGTAACCTGCAACATACTTGGCAAACAGCTTGAACAGGTGTAATCTGCATCTTTTGAAGTGCCCTTTTTCTTGAGGTTCTATCCATTTTTCTCTTGGACTTCAAACTTTCAGTATTCCTTCATAAGTTGTGATTTGCACATAAGAGTCGTCTGAATACACAGATATATAAGATGCACATGAGGATGATTTTTCTAATATGCTTTTTGTTATTTGAGCAGCCTATCCAACAGGTTTTGAATCATTCTTTTTCTTGTAAATAACTTGAACAAATCATTCCCTGTGTAAGAATATACGTAGGGGGAAAATGAAGTATTTCAAAAATTAAATTTTTAATTACCAGTTCCTCAAAAGCTTCATGTAGGACAGTAAGTTTATTAACTTAATAGACAAGCTTAGTCTGGAAGCAATATTAATTCAACTTATAAAGTAAATATGTAAAATCCAAAGGAGGAGCTTATTAGGTGAAAAGACCCTTCAACATGCATAGAAAATCATACAGTGCAGAAAAACAGAGGTCTTATAGCATTCTTTTTCTCAAGGTTTGCTTTTTTTTTTTTTCCACTCCTGCATCCTTTAGGCCTAAGGACACTGAAAAACAAAAAACAGGCTTGTCGTCTGTGTCTTGACAGATATCACAGATAAAAGAGTTGGCATAATCTTGGCATACAAATAAAACAGGATGTGTTTAATAAGATACTTGAAGAAGTATCTTGGATTTTAAATCCTGTTCTCCAACTTGCTTGAGGATTGCCTTTTGAACAAATTACAAAATTTAACAGAATATTTTAACCTCATGTATCAACATACTGGTATATTAATCAGTGTGGGGCTGAATACACCAAAATGTGGTGATTTATAATTTGATATAAATTGAAATTATATGAGGGAAAGTTCCTATCTGCAAAAATTATTAGATAATTAGATAAAAATTAGATATTCAGTAATTATGTTATTATATTGTTCAAAAATTATTGTTGGTTTGTCCAAAAAAAAAAAAAGGGAAAACATGCAATTTTGAAATTCTCAGACTCTGTATCTAGCAGCTGTTTTATAGCTGTGGCTCCAGTAACCTAAAAAGTTCTGTATAGGTCCTAGGATTATTTAACACGTTAAAGGCAACCCAAGAAGAGTGTTAGAGTGCCTTATTCTGTTGTTGTTGCTGGTTGGCTGGGGATTTTTAAATCAAATTTTAACAAATGTTAATGAGTCGTTGCAAATTATTTCATTTAAAAAAAATGAAAACAGTTCAATCGCAGCTATCTTTGTATTTAAAGAAAACCTAAAATGTTTTATCTTATGTGGCACTGAATACAAACAATAATTTTCTTTGGTCTCTCAGCCATGACCTGACCTTCTGGCTAAGAGACAGAGCTGATACCTTCCTTGGGCACCATCTGTTCATAATAAATACATATTTTATTTTTTTAAAGTAGAGAGACAATAATGTATGAGTATTCTCATGCTGTTCTGTATTAAATGGTATTTTTTTTCTCTTTTAAAAGCAAAGGGTCATGTTTTGGATTGATTGCCTTTTAACATATTGAGAGCGAGTTTACTGTTTCTTGAGGTATAATTGTATTTTTAATTGTGCTGTGGATAAATTTCAGTTTTGAAGATACTCTTTAGTTTACATTTAATGACTTTTAAAAAAGGATTTAAATTATTCAGGTGTGTTAGAATAGGCAGAAAGCCCCACATGTACAATTTAGGATCACCAGATGCATACATCTATATGTCAAGTAAATACAGGTTGGTATTTATCATATGCTGGTATTTATAAATCTTACTCAAAATTGAACTTATATCATTTAGGAAACCTAAAGGGAATATGTATCTCTGGTCTTACTCTCTT
This sequence comes from Pachycephala philippinensis, assembly GCA_013397055.1. NCBI lineage: Eukaryota > Metazoa > Chordata > Aves > Passeriformes > Pachycephala > Pachycephala philippinensis. Next base: position 30,862 of record VWZT01011964.1, read on the forward strand.
CTATCCTACCATCTTTTTTCCTATATTTATTGTTCAGTTACGACTAATACCCACATGTCAATATCTGTTATAACTATCTGTTATTAACATTTTACATGAATACTACTTAAAAATTAAGAAGCAATGAGCAATGTTACCATTTAAATTGAATAACTGTTTTGTAATATCATCCATCATGATCCTGATTAACATCAGGATTATGGAGGGAGGTGGGGGGAAAGACATGTACCACACAGTTTCTCTACACAAAACCCACATCTGCTCATCTGGCCCAATATGTTGTAAAGTAGCATAACCTACTGCCCTCTCTTTTTCTCTCTCAGCCAGCCCTCCCATTGTGGATGTAGCTGTGCTGAAATAACAGTGCATTACTTAATACTTTTACTGCTTAGGAACAAGCTTTATAAATTATAGGAATATAATGCCTTCATGGCAGTAAACTGTGTCCACACTAGGGGTTGTACTAGCACAGCTATATCAGAGAAAAGTCACGCCCTAACCTAAATTGCTGTTATTAGAACAAAAATTGTGTGGCATATTTGACACAGTGGGGCTTCACTTTTATAATACTTTTTTTGTTAATTTGTAAGCACTGCATGGCATAATTTATGCATTTCTAACAGAAATCATACTTCTGACACACTATGAAATTGTTCCTCAGATTAACATCACTTGCTCTTTTCAGCCCTGCCTTATAAAAATAAAAATGAAGTTCACTGTTAATAATTTGCTTTCTGTTTATCTGAGATAATTTATATTTGGCTTATAAAATCTTGCAAGCTTCAGCATGTAGAAGTGAAAACAATTTTTAATATTGTTTTTTGCAGTCCAAGCCAATTTGGGCGTCATCCTTATTAGATAGTTCTTACCAGTAGCATGGCTCCACTGGGAGTTGTGATGTCCTTGCAATAAGGTAATAGGACATGTTAAATTCAACTCCAGAAACTAACTGCAGCTTTTCAATTTTGTTTTATCATGTTTTGTGGAATTAGATAAATACTTTGTGTAGAAATAAATCCAAGCTAGTAATCTTAACCTGTAAAAATGTCTTTAAATTTGGGCAGATATAGTTTGAAGTGGGGGATTACAGAATTCTGTTGCCTACCTTGTAGGTGACAGAATTAAAAGCTCCAGAAACACTGTACTAAAACCCACAGATTTTTAAGAGTTGCCTGCATGGCTGTTCAAATGAGTCCAAATAAAAAGAAGTTGAGACTCACTGACATGCATAACCTATACAAATAGGAAGAGCTACACACCAAAGTATTTTTGTGCAGTGTGACAGAACCTAAATGATGCCTCTGTACATTATAGACTGACAATTTTACAGACAAATAAAAATCTGGCAAAATTGCAGTCCAAAAGCATTTTGCCAAAGGGTATTTTGGGAATGTTTATCTCATTTGTCATAAATCCGTGATTTATAGTAACCTAATTTAGATGTTATAAGAGGAGAGATTACTGACTCTGTCTTCATCAAAAATAATTCAGGCCAAGAATTTGGGTATATATCCTGGAAATGGTTCAGAGTATCCAAAGCAAGACCAGTAACACCTTGTGAAGACCGTGATTCACTGAAATGTCTTTTTATGAGTAGATATCAAGCTTTCATGAGTCAGGCTTTAAAATACTAGAGTTTTCAACAGCTGTGACATTCAGCATATCACCAGATGTTTTGAAACTTGCAAGTTTTAATAACTGGTGAAGATGGGTTAGGATTATGCATTACGTGTATTCTTGTAACAGTCTATATCTATATCTGATATTCTGTTCCCTCATCACTTATAAATGTGCTCTGGAAATTCTGTTTTGAAAATAAATTCTAATTAATCAGTAAACGTATATTTGAGTAATATTTGGCAGGGGGAAAACCCCAAAACTATGAAGAGAGCTTGAAATTCTTAGCATGAAATTTTCTCACCTGGTCTGACCTTGAGTATAATGGTCTTAAAAGCAGCAAAACCCAAATTGCTTTTGGACAAGAAAGCATTAAGGAAATGTGATAACCTTTACTGTAACTTAACTCTTCCTAATGAATCATTTTGTGTTTTGGGCATTCAGTGCATTAATTTGAAAATAAGTAAATAAGGAGTAAAATGGCAGTACTTTATGCCTTGCTTTGATACAAATTTTCTGGCCTGCTCAGGAGGAACATGATTCTATTTTTTATAGCTGAACTTACTAGCTCATCTCAAGATTTTTGAGGAAGACATTGACCTACAAGTCTGCAATATATATAAAATTATAATACGGCTGCTGCTGCTCTGCTGTGGCATAGCTTTCCTCTGTCAGCCATCCATTCCTCAAGGATCAGTGGTATGAGCAGCCTTCATTAAATCCTATCTATTTCCTTAAGAAAAATCCTTGGGACTAGGATTCCCAGTAGTAGACTTTTCTGTACTCACTTGTCTGCATTTTCTGTACAGGTCTGCTTCCCCTAAGCATCTGGCCTGCTAAGAGGAATAACACAGGATCGAGATTTTATTGTTCACAGGTGTAGTTTGGCCCATGTAACCTTGATCCATGTTCTGTCATCCATAGTGATGTCACCCCACAGTATATGGAAAGAGAAAATTGTTAATGTGCATTAAAAATTATTCAAAGTAGGAAAAGAATTGCACATCTCTTGATATAGTGGGTACACATACTTAAATAAATACTTGGTTTCTGTTGGTTTTTTTTTCTTCTTCTCTGACTAGAAAAAATGGTTGTTTTATCAATAGTCATTGTGTCAACAATCAGAAGAAAAGACTGTTAAAGTCCCTATCACTTGTCAGTCGTTATGGCATAGGTTTTCTTTTCAGCTACTCCTTAATGCTGTCCAGGAAGTAAGAACCAATCTCACATCAGCAGTCTTACATAGTGTTTGAAAGGATAAAAGGAACAGGTTTTGTTCTCTCCTAGTTTTCAATAATATAGTAGGTGTAATCTTCCCCTTCCTTCTTTCTACATGCATCCTTCCTATTCTGAAATTTTTATCAGCAAGTGAATCATATATTTTGCACTACCTCGTTGTCCCCCATCTGCCCCCTGTGCAATCCATTAACAAAAAAAATCATCTTGTTCCACTGTGAACAAAATCACTTTCTTATCTCTGCTGGTAGCTGCTGAGCTAATCTGTAGTACAGCAATGTTCTCTGTTAAAATGTGACCGTAGTAATCTCTATGGGATTGGAAGTTTTGTTCCTGAAATAGTATTGCAGTTCAGATATTTTGGCAAATTAAAAGCAAATATTTTCATGGAAATGATGAGGTAAAATCCTTGTATAATATGTTTCAGCCATTCCCTCTTGTCGTTTCCCACGGTATTTATCCACAGGGACCATATTGCTCTTTCAAGAATTTGCACAAGGACAGACCTTAAAGATTATTTCTTAATTAAAAAATTGCGTGTGTGTACTCATAAAGATATACTTTGCAACATACATTTTTTTCTTGCCCCAGCTAACAAATGCAGGTAACAAGTTTGCTTCAGTGAGATTTAAAGTGTGTTCCTCTAAGCACATCCACCCTCCACGCCATTTCCATTAAGTTCTTCCAGCACCCCTGCTCTTCCTAGCAAACTGCAGGGTCCTGTCTCTTAATTCTCCATCAGTTTGGAAGCAGAGGGTTTGTGGCTGATAGCCTTTGATAGGTGATGGCTCTTGTCTTGAGGCTCTGCCTTTCAGTGGAGCACATAAGGTGTGTGGTACTGCCAGGTGCCGTCACACTTTGCAGGACAGGTGACAAAGGGGTCACAAAATTACTTGTCTTTGAGGAATTCAACAGTTCCACCAGATCAGGTTAGGATAATAGCAATCCAAGAAATCACAGCCTGCTTTGCTTATCTAGGCTATGTCTTTGTTTGTCCCTCTGGTCTTTAGAGATCAATTGATTTGTGAGTTAGCCATACAGGAAAAAACTTTCCAGAGGAACTGTGTTTGTTTCTTGGGGCTGCTTCTTGTGTTTCTGCTCAGGTTACTTGTTTTTCCTGTCAGGAAAGGTTTTCAGATTCCTATTTTAGGCTAAATGATTTGCAGCATTTCCAGTAGTCCTGTGGGTTTTTGTTGTGAATTAGCCTCTTAGAAAGAGGTGGTCTTTGTGAACTCTTTTAAGCCTTGTGTACATATTTATATATTCTCATAGCTTTATAATAAATCTACTTCCAGAAAGGAGGTTTCCCCTTTGAAACCACGTGTAGTTTTCATGAGTGCTTTGTATCCACATTCAGATTTGAATGGGAAGCAGCAGTAATTCAAATAGAATGCAAAAGGGAAAAAGCCATTGTTGGGATGTGGTGGGGGTTAACCTTGTGATGGCCCTCACTCTCTTAACAAAGTTGGATAGTTCTTCAGGTGCAATATGCTATGTCAGATGGCCATGCCTGGGAGGTCTGAGGTTTAGAGACCACTCCAAACCTAGAGTTGTTTGATGGATATCAGGATTAGGATAGAAATGACTGCAAATGACCCCTGCTGCATATGGACTGACAGTAATCCAAGTAAAACACTTGAAATCTTGCTACAAAACCAATCTTGTCTTGTGGAGTTTTTTTAAATTAAAAAAAGAATAATAAATAAGAAAATCCAATTAGTTCTGTCCCTGATTAATTAGTGTACTATTAGGTATGGAAGGCAACATGGATTGAGATCAGTGTTAAACAGTGCAAAAATTTCCTGTCAATGGTACACATAGTACTTAAATGTATGTGGAAGGCGACACTGGGGGTACCTCTTTAAAAGACTTGGTCCTGAGCACTATCACTGGTCTCACTGCTTTGAAGGCTCCTTTAGTAAATGAAGTTAAGCTTACAAGCATCATGGCCTGTAAAAATGTATTAATTTGAAGTGTGTATGTTTTTATAGATGTTGATTGCCTTTTGGGGATGTACATGCAAATACCAACCACCACAGTGAATATATTTCACTTTTTATTACTCTATATTTTTTCTTCTATTTCTGGTTCTATATTATGCCCCTTTAATCTTTTAGTAAGGGTGGCAAATAAAGTATGAAACAAACAAAAATTTGTAAATTCACATGAATATTTTACTCACCCAAATTATTTTACTGCAGAATTTGGGCAATGATACAGTCAGCGCAGAATTTACTTTTTAGTTTATACTGTGTATTTTTTTACCAGATGTCTGAACATACTGGGACAACAGTGAATGTCATAAATCACCTAAGAATTAATTTGATTTTAGTTTATTTTTTTCATTTTGTTAAAAGTCTTCTAAAGCTTTTTTTTGCATTTTCTTCAGAGTACAAGTTCTTGTATTGCCACTTAATCATTCTCATTTGTTAAAAAAATTATGTATTTGTCTTCTCTGTCAGTTTGCTGTTATGTAAAATTCTATGGAAAACATCTGCTAGTTTGAAATATTAAGTTGTATTTTTTGCATACAATAGAATCAGCATCAGTACGAAAAAAATTAAGTAATTATTTTAATCTTTAATTTTACTTGTTTTGAATGAAATTATTATTTCATTTAATCAGATTTTACAGACATAGAGATGTCTAGTTAATTAAAAAACACATTTTTGCAACATGCACAAGTGTTGTTAGGTGAAGATAATGTCAGATAGGTTATGAAGAGGATATTTAAGGATTGATTCAGTGTTTGAGAAATCATCTTTTATGTTTTCCAGTAAATTGCATTTATGTCACTGAATGAGCATCTCCAGTGTGTTCCCCTAAAAATGCATTGTGAAAATCTGAAGATAAATTTTAAATGCATCACAAACTAATAAATGAGAAGTGAAATACTTAAGTGCTTCAAGAAAAGATACAATAGGGTCCTATACGCTCCAAAGTGAAAAACTTAAAATATAAAAAGTGGTTGGTGGCAATAGTGAAAAAAGAATAATTGCTTTAGAATAAAAATTTACTTCAGTGGTACTTCACCAATGCTTCATTTTTGTTAACGTAAAACTTCTTTTGTGTAACTGAGCTGAATATGGATGCAGGATGGTGTTAGTGTGTTTCAGCTTACTAATAATGGTGAGGATTAGCCTGCCATCTTTCCATGGCAGAGTGCCTGTTGATATTCCTGAGAGTTTGGGCAACTGCAGAACAAGAAATATTAAATAGTACTTTTGAAATTATGTGCAGAAGTAATAAGAACATTAAAGTTGCAGAGTTAAGCACCAGAAGTTGCCTGTTCTAACCTTAATGTAGTCTTGTTGTACGTATACATTATGATAATTCTGTTCCTTGTTATACTGAAAATCTGTTTCAGATTTTCTTAAATGCAAGATTGTCATCTGTCTTTTTGCAGTTCTGTGCTCCATCTCTTGTCTCTCACATACATTGAAAGTTAAGTACCTTGAAGAAATAACTTTCTGATCATGTGGTAAAAAGCTGTATCACAGGTGATAGGCACTGAGGGATCAAATTAACACTGCATGAGAAACAGAGCTGTCAGCAAAATGCTTTAGTTGGTGGTTTGTTTCTCTTTCTGTCCCTACAATTACACTGGGGCCTGGATAGCAGCTACAGAACTGCTTGCAGCTTCCTGATAGAAGAAATGGTAACTGAAATAACATGAAAATTATTCTGATTAAAAGTTGGGACAAATGCTGTTTATAAGGTTCCCTGCAGGAACAGTGAAGAAGACTCATTGATTCTGTAATTTCTCTGTAGATTAAATCCCAATTACATTGTGATGACCTAATGATGGACTAGACTTGACATATTTCAGAATTCAGGACAGAGTGTATTTGTGAGACTATTATTGTTGACAGAGAGAAGAGGGTTGTTTTTTATTATTAGGAACATGTCTCAGATTCTGAGGGTTCATATTTCAAACTATTACCTGAGTTTTTAAACTGAAGTATCCCATAGTGTAGAGAGTATGGTCTGTTTTCAGCCTGTAAATGTGGTGTGGTGTGTGGCTCCTACCAAATTATTTTGAATGAACATATTTTGGTGTTTCAAAAAGAGTATTTTAGTTGATAAACCTAAACATACCTGGATTGGCTGTTTCCGAGTTGCTGTTAACATGTTTTATTGAGTGGCATTTTTCTGCCATCCCTTTCTCATGAGGTTGTCTGCTGTTTCTGCCATGGACATTACCAGAATTCTTGTGTAGAATTCCTATTCTTCATATAGCTCATGCTGCAAGTACTTCCAAGCATTGGTAATTTTAAGATGTTGACATATGTCTGTATATACCTACACACGTGCACATATGTGTACATGTGTGCATGAGTGTAAAGGAGCTGATACTGGATTTTGGAATTACTGATGAAAGTAGCACAAGTAAAATTGTTCCTTAAGCCACATGTTTGTTTTCTTGATACTTCTAATAGAAAATATAAGACACCTGTGAATGTTTAAAGATTTGTCATGAAGTGACACTTCCCTATCTGAGAATTTCCCCCTGCACTTTCATGACAAATGAAATCTATGTATGTGTTCTTGAGTTCAGCCCTGAAGGTTCAACATCTGGCTGATGGAAACGAAACATTTTCACCAGAGGTTCTTGCACTTGGAATTTGCTTCCTTCTGTGGGTCTGTGTCAAAACCTGACTGAGCCTGTTTAACTCGAGGCAATGGTGTAAAGCCCATCTGTTCCTTGAAACTTTTCCCTCAAGGAGTAATCTAGAGTGTATTTATGTTCTCAGCTGTGGTTGTGCTTTTTTTAAGTACTTAGATGATGCTTTCGGACTAATTTGTAGTTTGGGTTTGTTTAAAGGTGTGCTGACTGGATGTACTTTTAAAGCAAATTTTAGGAATGTTGCAGAACTTCCCTATCTTTAACTTGTAATGAGAGTGAAGAGTTCATGTCCCTGTTTACTATGAATGGAGGAATAACACTTATGAACTGCTACTGTTAAGAAGAATAGAGAACCCACTGAGACTCCTATTTAAAATATGCAAAAGTCTGTGAAAATGCAAAGCATTTGTAACTGAATATCTTTGAGCACCTGATTTGAAGAAATTCTGTCAGTGTAATAGGTTGTGATATTCTTTAGAAGGGAAGACTATTAATGATTTTGTAGATAGTTTTACTAACTTTGCATTTAAACTTGGAATTCCCGGTATAATTTGGTAGGAGGTGCATGTGATAAAGCAAGGTAACATTTAAATTTTAATCAAAATTTCCTTCATGAGCCTTTACTGAGTGCTCTTGGGGGCAAAAAAGTGTATAGTCAAGTAAACAGCAAAAATAAAAAATAAAAAAACCCCAGCCCTAAGAAATGGTGATTTTTTTTGGATGAAGAAATTGTATTTGTCTGACAGCATAACTTCATGTAAGTAGTTTAGGTTAACATTTTTATGGCATGAAAAAGAGACAAGGTTGTTATGAAAGTGCTTCAAATGTAAATATTGGGTTGGGGTTATATTCATTTGTTTTTCTAGGATGTTTGAATAATTTCATTAATTAAAGAAGATACTGTGTCTTGTCTACACAAGAAAGCTATCACAAATAAGCTATGCTATGAATTTAAAGTATAATAGCTATTCAGCCCTAACTCCTTATATGAACAGTTTTATTCTGTGCTACAAATGACCTTTCACAGTTTAGTTGACTGAAAAACATGCAAGTTCCCTCCAGCCCCAATGACAAATAAATATTTATGTAGGGAATTAGTGCAGAACAGTTACTACATGATAAAATTACATCGTCAGCTTGTTCTGTACTCTACTGGCCTTCTTAAAAGCATCCTTAGGACAAAGTATAGTATTGTGCTACAGATGTATTACTACAGGTACTTGTATGTTGTATATGGACTCAAAAGAAAAATATATTGTTTCTGAGAATTTTTATGAAAAATGTTTAAATTGCTGACAATATAATTGAGATAACATAAGTCTAGTATGTATCACTGGAATTGAAGATGCTAGTCATGCAAACATGACTATTGTTATTTGTAAAATAAATTATTAGACTCATCAACTTCAGTTACTGTGTTGATATATAAAGACTAATGATATTAATAAAATAATAGGATTAACAGCAGCTGGTATATTTAGGGTTCAGACAGAAGTCATAAATTACTTCTTTTCAATAATGCTAAAATCACAAAGTTATCTTTATTCTCTTGTGTAATATTAGGTGACAAAGCTAAATGCCCACTTATCATTGGTTATGTAATAGGCATTAAAAAAAAAAAACAAACATTATTATCACAAGAGCTATCCTATGTCAAGCAGCTTCCAAAGATGGTGACTGTTCCACTGCCTTTCTGGCTCTCCAGCACAGTGAATTCAGGCCACAAATATGGAGCCTTCACATGAGAAAATTGGAAAATATTTGAATGTCTGTAACTTTAAGCTACATGAACACAACAACATTGATTGTATATTAGAGTATTTAAATATGAAACACATTTTGGCTTTTCATAAGAATGTAATTTCAAAAACTTTAATTTACTTGTTTTGTAGTTTTTATCAAGTAACTACTTTTGTTCAGAAACAGAAGTGTGCATTATTTTCAGGTGCTTTGATCACTTTTTTTTTTCTTAAAAGGTATCTCTACATATTTCTTAAATATACTTTCTTTGGTTCTATAATTTTCTAAGAAAATAGAAAAACTGGGATTAGAGCTGAATGGAAGAAAACAGCGTTTGGAACAAGCCCAGCAGGATGTGACAGGAGCCAGAGAGGAGTGCCTAAAACTGACAGAACTGCTGAGTAAATCTGAACACCAACTGCACCTCACCAGGTACCCCTTATCCTATTACATGCTGTAGTACCAATTTCATTCTGCTAATTTTTTGCCACAGGCTTCCCCACAGTTGTTGTAGATACTTGCACTCATTGACTGCATGGGCAGCCCTCAGTCATGTTAGAGAAGTGGAGATTTGAATAAGTGAGTTATGAACTACAAAGTGAGTTATGAACTATAATTTATAAAAGTGAATTACTAGTGTGTAGAAGAGGCAATGTTCAGCTCTGGTGAAGAGGTGGCATGCTTTTAGGCAGGAAGAAGAGCAAGGAAGACTGCAGCTACCTTTTTTTTCTGTTGCTGTGCTTGGTAGAACAAATATATTTGAAATGTTTGACACTGTAGTGTAGAACAGCACCTTTAAGCATAGAAGTTTTCAGAGTAATAACCTGAAATTTATTCAGCAGAATGACCAGGAATATGTATATAAATATATAAATGAACATAATTTTGTCTGTATGAGGCAAGCTCAAGTATGTGAAGAGGGTGTTTCGGTCTCTTGCTCAGTGAAGATACGGTACAGTGGAATGTGTGATGAGAGACTTCCCCTGAGCATATTCCATCCTTGGGTATAGTTCCCAATGTCTTTTGCTGCACTATTCATTACATGTTTCTAGAAAACTCCAGAAGGCTGACATGCCAATTATTCATTGCAACTTGAGACTGGGTAACTGCAGAACTTTTTCCTTTTGCCTCGGAAAATGCTATTGTCCAACTGTTTGCAGGCTTTTGGTTGTGTGTGTGGGTTTTTTTGTTCCATTGCCCTGCTCCCCCCAAGAATGCACATCCATAAACAAATTTGGCAGCTTTTACTCAGTACTTAAGGGAAAAAGTTAAGTTAGTTTAAATTTTTCATGGGGGGAAAAAAAAGCTCAGATTTTTATCACTTAACAGAAGTCTGTGTGCTTATCCAAGTCTTGTACTTTTTGGGCTTTGTGAGAATTCTGCCATTGAGTAAATGGAAATAAAATAGAGCCTTGTCTAAACTATTAAATTCAATGAATCATTTTTTTATTCAGCTAAATTTCTGTGTAATTCAGAGCACGGTTGTTTAACAGATGGAAGAAAGTACCACTCTAACAGCCTGTATTTAGAGAAAAAAATATGCTAGAGGTTAATGAACTTGAAAAAAGTTTTGGGTGAGTTGTTAAGATATCTAAAGTTTGGATTTAGCAGAACTTTATTAATAATGATTTGTTGTGATAGTTAACCAAATGGCTTTACCACGTTCCTTTTAGCAAAGGCTGATTATATGCAATAAAGCTCTGGATATCTTGGAGGAAATCTGACTAGCGAATTTATAATTTTTAATTTTTTTTTTTTGGTGAAAATACTCAAAATGTAAAAATGATGACTACTGCCTCCTTTTACTTAGCAAAGTAATTAAAGCTGGATACCTAACACGCAGATGATTCAGGTAGCTTTTCACTGTATGATCTCTGACTCAAAAAGTTTCTGAGATGCAAATGACTGGAGGCTGGGAACAGTATTTTGGGCAAGTAATGCTCTGTGCTGACCCTGTTCTCATACAATTTCACAGACACCTGCTTTTTGAGACAGATGCTGAACTGCCATGGCTTCTTTGACCTAGTGCAGACAATCTTGTGCNTTTGGGGGGTTTGCTTGGTTGCTTGGGTTTTGTTTTATTTTTTTGGGTTGGGTTGGGGTTTTTTTGTAATACCGTGTGTTCATGTTTGGCATCTCTTTACAAGAACTGAAATGTTTTCTATGCTGACATGTATTTATTGGAAAAATGTGTAGGTTGAGGCATGGGAAATAGGTTCAAATCTTTCTTCTTGACATTCCCCAAATTCTATAACACTTTGTAGATTTTAGTGTTCTCTGTACACTTGGAGTGTCTGTCTGGTTTCCAGGAATTCGTTAGGTGATGTTGCTTGAAGAAGAAGGGGGAAAAGAGATGAGCAATTTGTTGCTCCTGAACTGTTACCTGTTTTCCCCTTGAACTGAAATTCGTAGGGCAGGGTTTGAGATGTTCTCGTAGTGTCGCCTGTTTTCCCTGAGTTGCAGAGGAAAACTTCCCCTACTGAAATGAAACTTGCCCTTAGCCTGTACTCTTTTTCTTCCTCTCAGCTCGCTTCCTCACAGAACAGGTTTTCTGTGTTAGTGAAGGTATAAAAGTTACATGTCTCTAGTGGCATTAGTTTTGCATTTTCAACTCAGTATGTTTTTCATGGATTGATACATCCATAGTTGTTGCATGTAAATTATATTCCCTTGGTTTGCCTCCTTTCATTTGTTCCCTTCACCTCAAATGGCAACTGTGTCAGTGAAAATACTTGAAGGGTAGGGGTAATAGCAATCCTATGGGGTTTGTAGTCTCATTCACTGTGGCGCTTGCCAAGGAAAACAGATTTTAAGCTCTAGAGTCCTGCCTGTGGGAGGTTGCTGCAGAAATTGCACTGATTTAGTGCATCTCTTGGGTATTCTGGCCTTGGCCTCATCTTGCTGATTCTCTTCTTTTCAGGAGAGGACCAGCTGGTTCACTCCAAGTCTTCTCACAACGCTGGAGTTGAGGGAGGCCTGTACTGCTGTTACACCATTGTGGATAGTTTTCTGTTGCCTTGCATGACCTGTCTGTGCTGTTCTGGCAGAAATTAGAGGTAGCTGAGGAGATACAGAAAGAATTCTTTGTTTTGTGTGAATTATTGTATTACTAAGGAGAAAAGCTTCACTAATCCACTGATTCTAACTTTGGATATTGTAAATAAATAGGATTATAAAATGAATACAAGAACTTTGGATTTTAATGTACAAAAATGAGATAAACGTATATGAAAGGAATAAATGATTAAAAACATGCAGTCTGTGTCCTAATGAGAAAAGAAAGTACTCTGCAGAACAGCACTCTTCTCCAGGAGTCCCACTTCTTTGCTGTATCCTAGTTTTCAGACACTGTTGATTGATTACCAACTAAACAGCTTCTAAGTTAACAAAATGTACTTGTTAAAAATGAAGAAAAAAAGGTTACAATTAGCTATTCTAAACCATTGCCACAGAGTTTAAAATTGCCTTTTCCTGTCACCTTTCTTCCTGGAGCAATATGTTGCTTAGAAATACTTGCTATTAACATGCGCTTTCTGCTATTGAATCTAGTTAGTAATTCTAATTTGTATGTCTTCAAAAGACTGGGGAAATACAGAACTTCTACTGTGTAGTTTTGCTTGTCAGTCATGTAACGTTGCAGATGTCACCATGCTATGAGACTGACCATGATTGTTTAAAGTTTTCTTGGGCATTTCTTTTGCCCTAGTTTCAGCTTTAAGGTTACTGCAGTAGGAGAATCTTATGAAATTAGTTCTTAAGTCAGTGTTAAATTGCTGTTACTTTGGCAAGGTTAGGTCTTGCTAATGAAGCTTACCTGAAGCCCCTTCTTCAGAGAGTAGAAAACATACAGGTCTATTGTTCTTAGTTAATGAGAAAATAGTCATTAAAAATCATGTCAATATGCTCATGGAAAAGATCATATAAAGTTGTTAACAACTTGTCTGTATCTTAGTGTGCCATCTAAATGTAAAAAAAAATTTCACTATTCTTGTGTAACAGAATCATCATTAAAAAACATTCCTCTTTTTCATTCAAACCAGATCAGAAGGTATTATTTGTTTCAGTTGCAGTCAGATGTAGTTCCTTCTTACAAATGCCAAAGAAGTTAAATAAATCCTAAGAAGTGAGGGAATCATCAAATTTCAAAATTGAAATTACTATGTCATCATGCATTTTCTCAGGTATGAAGATAGCTAGATAGATGGCTCAAGATTTTTTGATTGAAATGTCTTCTGAAATTTGATAGGAAATATAATTTATTAGAATAGATGCAGATTTAGTTTAGTTTAAGTTTTATTATTCTTGTTTGCTTGTATGAAACACTGTGAGAACTTCTGAAGGTCTTTTTGAAGCTTGTAGGTAGGGAAAAATTACTAAATGAACACACATTTTCCCCTTCTGGTGACCCACCAGGCTGCCCTAAATCCCTGTGTCACTCTCTTGAAGGATCCCATTATGTGATATTTCTTCCCTCTTTTTGCCAATGATATGATCTCTAGAAAGCAGCATATCTAAGGAAGTGCCAGTTGGGTTTTAGCAGTGCTGTAGCCATCCTACTGTGCATTGGTGCTTCTCACTAGTTTCAGTGACTCCATTAAGGCTAATTTCTATTACACGTATAATAAATAAAGCTCATACCCTTCCAGGTTAGTGTGGCATTATTTAATCTCTGAAGCTCTGATGTTGAGCTGGATGTCATCACCGGTGTTCCTTGTTAGAATCTGCAGCCTGCCTTATTCATTGATTTCCCTACTTATGCTTTACTGTTAAATTATAAAAGGTAAACGTCCTGGTGGTTATTCACAGCCTTCTAGGGAGTTGCACAATACTTAGTATTTATTGGGGGTTTTTTTCTAGTAGTATCTATTAAGTTAGCAACATGCTTCATACCATGCCTTTTCCAAAAATTTTATCACCTCAGAGTCCATCATCTATGCTGGAAAGGAGTTTTGAAGAAATGTCGTTACTAATATTAAATGACTGAGATATGCTTAATCTTCTTAGACTGACTGACTGATGAAAGGACCAATAACACTTGAATTGGGGGTGTGGGGGGAGGAAACAGAAATGAGCAGAAAAGCAGGGATTGATTTCTAATTTTTTTATAGTCTGCTCATCATATACAAAAGCATTATTTTAAAATGCAGGGATGAGTGATAACATGAAACAACTCTGATAACTAACAAACTTTTAGATTCTGTTTCATATGTTTACTTTTCATTAAATTTAGGGACGGTTGCAACTATGTTGTTGTGATTCAGTCAACATTTATTTCTATCTGGTTTTCATATACAAAGGCATCAGGATGCCAGAAAATAGACTGTTAACGGAGAATTAACTTCTTTGGCACGCTTTCATACTTATCTTCCAAATTAAAGAAAATGAAATGGGCAGAAGCAGAGTGTAGATTACCTCTTTTTTGTCAAAAATGGTGGGAATTTGAAAATTAATAATAAAAAAGGGAACAGATGCAGTAACATGCCAGAGGGAGATTAATGTGGAGAGTAAAATCTGTGAGCAACAAAACTGAAGCAAACTGAATCAGTGGGAGGTGGTTGTACAATCAAAATCAGGATAAAAGAGAAATTACAAACAACCCTGCACTTGTCAAAGTAGTAGTAATGAAATCCTGACTCTGCCAGCAGCGAGAACCTGTGTTAGCACTTTGGGGTAAGGCCGGGAGCCGGGTGCCAGGTAGGAGGGCAGCGCGAGGCTGCTGGGCGGCAGCCATCGCGTGTGGAACAGATGGCGGGGAAAGCTGGCCGGGGAGGGGCTCCTTCGCAGAGCTAATCAGACAGTAACGGATAGGGCAGCTGGGAGGACTGACCACCGCCAGGCGAGCGGCGGGGTAGCCGCAGCCGTGCGCGATGTGTGCAGTGGTGTGCCCGCCGGCCGCACGCGAGACCTTGCAAGGTCTTTTCGGTGCCGCGGCCGCACCAAGTTGGGAGGCGGGCGGGGACGGGCCCGGGCCGGCAGCGCGGCCCTCGGCAGCCTCCGGGGCGTCGAGCGCGTCCCGCCGGCGGCATCGCGCCCCCTCCTTCCTCAGAAACGCGGGGCTTTGCTTCGGCCCTGCCCCGTGATAAGGTTACGTTGTTTCGTGTTTTACCGTAGCAGTACAGCGAACGTAGAATGTGGCGAGTGACAGAAACGCGAAAGCACGTGGGTCCGGGGACTGATCCAGGAAAGCGATAGGGAAACTTTGCTCCCCTTGAAAGGCGGGAGAGCTGTAGGTCGGCACCTTCCCCCAGGGCTGGGCCCCTCCAGTGAATGGAACCAGTTTTCTGATGTTTTATTTTTGCTCGGAGGAGGCACTTCCCTACTCATAAGTGAGAGCGTGTGAGGAATGAATGGAGGTCCGAGCCTTCTGATCTTGAGTCACATGAATAATTTGACTCACGGAAGAAGTAAAGATCAATAGGATTTCTTTTGCAAGTAAGACGTAGTCATGTGTGAGAGGATTACGAGGTCATGCCCCGTGTTTATGACTGTCAGCATGAAAGAGAAATTAAAACAAAATTATTTCGAGGAAAGAGACAAATAAAATCCTGAAGTGTAGCAAGGGAGATGTTACCTATTACTACCTGGTTTTGTTTGATCAGGATATGTGATACTTTTTTTAGACAATGTCAACAAAAAAAACCTACGTGTCCTGCATCTGCTTTTTGAACTTCTATATATCTCGTCTGCAGAAGGTTTATAGCTTGGCTCAATTATCCATTTTGAGCAGGGAGGGGAGGAAACATTACAGGGATTTGAAATAGGTAGTATAACATAGCCATATGCTATTTATGCAGCAGTTTCTGCAATAAATCTAATTTGGTGCTGTCAAAAAAAATTAGACTTATTTGCTATAGCAGCACATTAGTAAATGATTGTGGTAGCTTTAAAAGTTGTCATTCACTCTGCTTTACTTGCAACTGAATCTTGCAGAGCTTTTTTTTTTCACCCCCCTTCCTTTTCCCCTGAGCAACTCTGTGAAAATCTGAGTTCTTTGTCCTGCAGCTGTAGAAACTGCAAATATTTTCACTACTGAAAAGAAGGGCTTGCTCTAAGGTAATTGAAGGAGGAGGTGGAAGAAAGAATAGCCTGTATTGTTAACAATCATATGAATGTATAGGTGGAAAAATCAATAAAGTGGTGGAGGATAAATTTCTCCCTTGCCTACAGGTTTTCATAGTGCAGCTGAAATTGTTTATCTGATTATACAGCATGTAGATAAATTAGCTGCTCTGCGTTGTTATAGAAGGTAAAATATTTTACCTGCCATGATAAGACCATATGCTGCTTTATGAAGACTGATACTGAGTGATTTGAAATAAATCGGTTCTGTCGTCTTCTGGCAGTGCGTTGTAAAATTTTCGAAGCTGATACACTTTGTGTCAAGATAACACACAATTATTTAAATATCATTCTATTTAATATTTTAAACATATTTAAGTGATTGTACAGACATATAAAGGCCGTTGATTAATTTTATAAGGGAAGGGAAGAAAATGTAAGTGAAGGAGTAAAAAACAAATACAAAATCATATGTTAATTTTGAACATGAAAATGTTTGTAAATTATTATTAATTTTAACGAGTTTTAACATGGTCGACAATTGTATTTATTGTCTTACAATAAATATTTCTTAAGGAAAAGGCAATAATACACGTTCAGATTTTAGTATTAGGTTCATCAAAATTTTTCTTCACGGCATTTCAGCTGCAACTGGTCACATCAATGATCACATCAGGTTGTTGAGGCAGCCAAATTGCTACTGCATGTAGAGTGTGGTTCAGGAGCAGTGACAATACTTAAAGCGCTTTGAAGCGAGTACTGAATTCAGATGAAACACTGAAGAGACTAACTGCTGTAGAAAACAAACATCTTTATAAGGTCTTTGTTTTTAACAGTTATTATTCAGCACTAACAGTAATAAGTTTATGAGTGTGTATCAAATATTTACTTTGGTCTCATTCAAATTAGGTTTTTTATTTGTGTGACTAATGACAACAGGATAATGATTTATTTTTTTGAACCAAAGAAGTCTTTCAGATACATGTATTCAAGGCTGCTGGATTTTTTGCTGAATTTGCTACTGGAAAAATGGTTCTGATTTTTATCATTATTTCTGACTTGTTCTAAAGTTTTTCTCTCAAGTACATCGAAAGCTTGTTTTTACAATAAACTAAAATGTACTTTTTCTGTCAGCACTTGGTATTTGTGAACTTCAACAATTTTAAAAGCTGTCTTGTGCTTTCAGAAGTATATTCAAAGTTGTTTATTTTATGCAGCCACAGCGGTTGTTCATTTGTGGGTATTTTATTTTTGCTGTGCAAGATTCTGCTCCTGAAATTCTTGCCTAGAAAAAAAAATTCAAGAGAACCCAAAAGGTCCACAACTGGAGACTTCATCCAACTTCACTTTGAAGAGCATCAGCCTGTAGGTTTTCATTGGTGGAGAAGGTAGTTGGTGGATGGAGGGAGGAAGGAAAAAAAATCACCTGAGCACGCGAGCCTTGGCAGCCTGGCTGCTCTCCTCACCCCCTTGCGCAGTGCCCTTGTGCCGGTGATTGGTCAGGAGAGGCTGAGCTGGGAGATGCCCGTCCTGAGCGAGCAGATGAGCTGCTGTCGGCTACTTCACAGGGCTGAAGTCCTTGCCCTGGCTGTGCTGGCAGCGTGGCAAGGTTAATAGTGTGCTGCTCTTGGTTGCCCCTGTGGTTTCGGTGGTTTGCATATCATACTATAGTTTTGTAGAAATAGGAGCAACTGTTCTTGATTAGCTTCTCCTCGTTGGTCAGTTGCCTTCTACAGGGCTTAAATCAGTGGGGAATTAGAGTGTCTCTGTAGTCAGGTGGGGCACTGCTGCATACTCCTTTTGTACCAGGGTTCCTCTTCTGTTTCCAGTGCCTTTGTTCACCTGCATGTAGTTTCCTGTGGAACAAGATCATAAGAAAATAAGAGATAAAATACTTCCTTGCAAATGCAGGGACTAATCCCCATGTAAGGGATAGATCAGTATCAAGTTTTTATTCAGCTAAACTTGTGCGGTATTTGTCAATGCAATTTTCATTAAAGTCAAATTCAGACCTAACATAAGTATAAATGCATTTCTGCTAATGAGATTGGATTACCTCCTGGATTTGATCCCAGAAAGCTTTACTTTAAATTCATTTTTGATAAAAGGGTAATAAAATGGGTGGTTCATTATAATTGCTTACAAGTCTTCAAATATGCATTTTATTTTTTGGTATGGTATTTAATCTTGGTGAAAGGTTATCCTTTTTTTTAAAGGATACCCAAGGTATGCATTGAAATTGAAGGTATTTCTTATTTTAGAAGAATGAGACTGGCAAGGAGGTTAGTTAATAATTCAGGAACTTTTGGTTATCGGAGTGTATTCCTGAAAAGAAATATGGACACAGGAATTGCTAAAAATAATGTATCCTGTTGACAATATGAATTTAGTTTCAGCCCTGATAAAGAATCTTTACAATTTGCCTCAATGTGGAAGGCAGTATTCTAACAAAGAGTTGCATATGTGTGTTTTACAAGGCTTGAAAACAAGAAAAAATATTAAGGTTTTTTTTCTTTAAATAGTGTTGCATTTGAAACATCAGTAGGTAAGTAAAAAAAAAAAGCTGCAGATTAAATAATTTAAAATGAATGCTGTTGGCCACTTTAAGGTTTTACTGTAAACTTACTCATTCAACTGTTCCCATTTTCTCTTTGTATTTCTAGTCAATATCTCTGTTACATAGTGTTATAGTGAGAGTCAAAAGCCTCGTTTATTATTTTATTTGTAATATTTTTATGATCCTTTTCCACTTCTTTGCATAGCTCTGCAAAATCTTTCTCAGATTGTGTTAGCCCTAGCAAGAAGGAACAGATACGTGTATTTGAAGAAAAACACGTTAGCTGCTGGAGTTAACAAATAATGATTAAAAGCTATTCTTTTGCTTCTTACTATTTCTCCTATACCCCAAACTGATCTTCACAAATACAGGACTGTAAAGAACTTCATCTGCTGCTGGTTAGCAGAAGTGGATTTAAATCTACACCGACAGTTCATTTGACAATGACCTTGAGGGGCTTTGCTTCTTGAAGAAGAAAGCAGAAGCTTGCGGTAAACAAAGTTCACTTCTGACAGATGGATTGAATGACAGAAAGGTTGCGAGTGCCAGAATAGCCCTGGCAGAGGAGGAAATGTTCAGTGGAATCCAACAGGAGAGGAGGTGTGAACAGGTGCAGGGTTGCTGACGGAAGGGGAACCAGATGGAAGGAGCCAGAGCCAGTTTATTTAAAGGAAAAGGCAGAAAACACTGAAAGGCTGTACGATCAGTGGCTAAAAGTGGAAGAAGGTAAAAATTCACAAAGCAAAACTGCACAGTGGGATATCTAGCACTTAGCATAATGGTAGTAATTTGTGAGTTTCGTTTTAAAGTTGTTATTGAAATATGTTTCTCCCTTACTCTTGACAGCATAAAGAAGAGATTTATAACCTGTCCAAAAAAGAAAAAAAAAAAACCACCAACAAAACAACAACCAAAAACCTCAACTGTTATACTGCCTGTCCATTATTTCTAATACTAACGTGTAGACAGTTACAATCAGGATAATATAAAAATTATGCCACAACTAAACAAATGAATAAAAGGCATATAAGGCTGGATTTTTATTTTCTAACTCACCTGTTTGTATCTAGCTCTTGTGACATGTGGGCAGATGAGCATGCCTTTCATTAGGATGTTTCTGTAAGATCTAGAGCAGATCAACAATAGTCAAGTACAATGCAATGTTAGCACAGTATTTCTCATCTTTTTTGCTTTTGGTCATAAGTCTGTCAGTTTGTTGGAATGTGTGATATCTTGCTGTAGGATGAGGTGGAAGTCTAGCTTACCCTAGATCAAATTCCCTGAAAATCAAATATTGTCTTTCAGATTGTCATCCTGAAAAATGCTTTGTTCTGTCAAATGGTTGTGCTTCTTCCCAAGCTGTTCTTGTGAGGCTTGGTCCTTTGGAGGCAGGAAAAAAACATTCCTCAACAACTTCTCAACTTCGGCAATAGTTGGGAATCATTACCAACTTTCAGGCCTGTGGCAGCTGAAGTGCTGGTTGTGTGTCCGTACCTAATGTGTGTGAAAAATGCAGGTAACTGTTGAGCAGTCACTCGTAGTGCATCTGTGATCTACTGGATCATTCAGCTGTGCTGAACTGATCTGGTTCAGGTGTGAGCACACAGGCACTTTCCTTTTTAATTAGCTAAAGCATGCAATGCCGTGTTTATGCTGACTTTATGCCAGCTGCAGGAAGGACAGATGATACCTGATTCAGCATAAAGCTTGCTGGTACAAAGTTAACGTACCAAAAACATTGGGTTTTTGAACAAATTTAAATTGGCAGAGTGAGTTCATAGCAGATCAGGTCTCTGCATCATTTAGCTGCATCATTTTTTGATTCAATGGTAGGAGCCTGATGGTTGGATTTACTGTATTAACAGGCTGAGCCTTGGAGTAGAGTGTCACAGTTATCTGAACCTGGTCTAAGCCTATGCTGTTGCTGAAAAGGCAGGCCCCTAAGGTGGCAATATATGGCTGTGTCTGGCTATGTATTGCCAGGCCCTTGCTTCTGCTGACACTGGAAGACAGGCACCTGTGTGATCAGGTTGTTAAGGGAGTTACTCAGGTTGAAAAAGAATCATTTCTTGAAGAATAAGTTGTGTGAGTGCTCATTGTAAGAGGATGAAAAGAAGGACCACGCCTCTTATACTGACAGTCTGGCTTAAATGTTTCCTGAAGCTGCATTGTAAGAGGCTGCTGGTGCCAAATTCAAGAATAATCATAAATCAAGATAAATAATCCTTTATTTTAAATATACGGAAAATAATGTATGCAAGTTTGTGTATACAAAATACATACCTGTACAAATCCTCTGTGTTAAGCAATTATTTCAACACACAGTCATTTGTAAAAGTGGCTTGTGGAACAAAGGATATTCTAGAGAAGGGTGTACAGTATTGAAGGTGCTAGGGCTACGTACTAAGACTTCACAAGAATCACCTCTTCCCATGCAGCTTCTACTCTGTATTTAATTGTGTGTTTCTATAGGGACTTAGCAGCCAAATAGTTCACAATCTGATGGTAATAGTCATGAGAGGATGGGTGTTTACTTACAAGCTACATATCTTGATGGCAAAGCTTATAAATGTGCCAGAAAAATCGGATTTTGCTTCCAAGTCAGTATATTTGACCTAATATGAGATGTTATTTACTGTTAGAGACACTTTTTTCTTCTCTAACATCAAAATAGAAGGAAGCTAGTGATAATATTTGACCATGACTTGATATACAGAGGACTACCCAGATTGAAGGGAAGTTATTGAGGAACTGGTCATTTACTGGATATATCTTGAAGGTTATAATGCCAAAAGAGTAAAATTCTGTTATAGGCTAGGTGTTTGCACATTCTTATTGTTATGGTGAATGTAAAGTAAGAAATCCAGTCCTTTGATTTTATTACCTGACCTCGCAGATAGAGGTAGAGATGGAATATCATCAGTCACATATATACTTAAGTTAACTATTTTCAAGATTCTTTATTTCATAGAAACTTCCATAGGAGTAACACTCTGTGTCTGTCTGTTCCTATGCTCCTACAGCTTTTTGTCTGTCTCAGGCCCCTTAGTATCTCCAGTTAGTGGAGATAACTTCTAAGTAGATTTCAGTTATGGCAAGCAGGAGTAGCAATCTTTTTCACATGCAGCCATTAATGTATAATTTCTACTGATGCCTCGGTAGGGCTTAAAGAGCAAAGTGGAAATGTTAGACTTCAGTGTTTCATTGTTTCTGTTGACTTATTATTATTATATAAAGTGGAAATATATATAAAAGGTATAAAGCAGTTCCAATGGTGTGGCTGCATTCTAAATAGATATAGAAAAAGAAATCAATGGGTACAAGAAAGTTATATGCACCAATTTCTCTTTCAGCAAAATTTAAGTTCTCAGAAAAAAATAGAAAATAGTATAACAAGTTGACATTATTTGAATTCTGAGAATGGGGATACAGCTGACAATTTATCTACATTTTGGGGGAAATAGTTTCAAGCTAATTTGTCACCTAATTGTAGTTGATGAAGTCTCTTGATGAAGTTGGAAATGTGTACAGAGCTTAATCTTTTCCCTTTTTTTGTGCCCCAAAAGTGTTTCTAATTTTTTTTTAGGTGTTTTTATGGAATAGTAGTAGCAGCCTGGCAGAGTTGTCTTTTCCAGCCTTTCTTCCCAAGTGGGGTAGTGAAAAGTTTCATTTAGTTGATTCATTAACATACTTTAAATGTATTTTTACTTTCAAGTTATTTCTGTAGTACCTTCTAATTTCCTAGGTCCATATTTAAAGAGCTAGATCAATTTGAATGCTGAATTTTTTACCCCTTGACCTTTACATAACTTTTCTAATTGCTTGTAATGCTTCTCATGGTTCTCATTGCTTCTCGTGGTTATGAGGAGAAAGCTCTGACGTTCTTCTATGAGGAGAAACTCTGTATTTCTCAACTAATATAAGAAACAAAATTTAAGTTTTATTTGGTTGGTTGGGTTTTTTCAGTTCTCATGAATAGGCCCACATGTATCCCGAGCAATGATGCAGTTCTTCAAATCAACCAATTAATTTAGTAGTTGGGTTTCTTCAAAATTTCACCATGCAAATATAGATTTTACTGAAGCTCACCAAACACAGTGTGCTGGCTGGGGCAGTTTCCAGAACCTTGAGCTTTCTGCTGAGAAGACCTGGCAGCCAACTCCAGAATCAGCATCCAGTCAGCTCCCAGAAACTGACAAAAAGAGCAACTCAGTAGGTAATTCCCTCAATGGGATACAGGAAGGGCAATTTTTCAGCTCCTTGGAAAGGTTTAAAGAAATGACCTTATCATGATGCTTTTAAAAGATACTTCTACATCGTTCTTGCAGAAGCATGCACACATACATCTTCTTTTTATTTATTTTTTACCATAAGAATATTCATTTCATGCCTTTCTTCTGCCTTGTAAAGCACCAAGAGCCATAAAATCCAGTCCAGTGTGGATTTACACAAGCACTGAAAAAATCAAAACCTTTATTACAAAAATTCAGGTGGCAAAAAATTCTACAGTGTTTAATAAGAGGAAACCACTCAGCACTGTCCAGCTACGTCCTCATTTGAAGCAACCATAGGTATTAACAAGGTCCTATTAGATGAAAATTCATAGGCCTTACAAAGGAAGATAACCAAAGTAGTCAGTGCTACACACAAGCTTGCTAGAAGCCTGATTTAAAGGAAAAGGAGAAGTCTTGTGACCCTGAGCCTTCTTATTGAGTTGAACAAGCATATCCAAACATATGAGCAAGGCAGATGCTCTAGAACTCTGTTAATTTAGAAGGTTTGGAAAGTAATAATTTTGAATCATAGCTACATTTAAAACCAGCGTGTACCTATTTACCTACAGAATTACAGGTCTTACTGTGTTGCATTTTCTTACTTAAATGTTTGAAAATACTGAGACTGGATAGCATATAATAAAACTCAGTAAACACATTCTCCATTATAAATAGCTGAATGGAATACTGCAGTGCTGTTAAATTGAAAGGCTGGTCTGAAAGGAGTTACAGAAGTTTTACATTAATAGAATTATTTAAGACTATTCCTGGGGAAAATGACTTCTTGATAAATTGTTGGGTTTTTTCCCATGTTTGTAGACCAACCTTTAGACTTGTCTGCTAACCTGAAAAAAATAAAAAATGAGCCCTTATTCTTCTGTGTATGACATACATACAAAGATACATACAAAATACAGGGGGAAGAAGTTTGTGAAGTGTGATCTTACTCTGTATACCTTCTCTTACGACCTTTATCATTGTCGGTTTTGAATAGTGCCTGGTAATAAAGTTAGAGATAGCAAAAAATTTTCTCATGTTTCCCCTTAGAGAATAGGGCAGGTATTGTGACATCTTGTTTCAGCTTTTATACTTTTTTTTCTTTTTATCATGAATCTGTGGTTTGGTTGGTTGGCTTTTAGCAAGGATATACTCTGATTTTCCATTCTTCCCTTGACACTTGTAGCTGAAATAATAAGATAAAGTAGCCTGTGAGAAGGTGATTCAGAAAGCTGCTTGTAATGGACAATCCACTAGACCTGTATTGTGGAAAGCTTGCAAAGTAGATTGCATAAGACACTGCTGAGCCTTTGTGCCCAAAGTTATTTGGTCGTTAGGGCTCCTAATACATGTAGTCTTTCAAGTCCTACTTTCAAAAGTGTTTTAATTGATTTGAGTGTCTTCATGCCAGATTTTACTAAAGGTACTAGGAATAAAATGCTTGGGTAGCTCCTCAAAACTCTTAGAGTTTGGTAGAGAAGCTTTTGCTATATGTTTATTTTCAAGAATACCTGGAGAGAAAGCTAATTTCTTCTGAAAGAGCTAAGGGAGCCTTCAGCTGAGTCCTTTCTCTTTTCTGAGGTAATTCCTTGTGCAGTGGCTCACGGTGCTGGCCCACTTGGCTACATGTTATCTAGGAAAGAGGTCTGTGCTGGACCACTGAGGCATGTGGTAAAAGCACCAGTGTTAGGCTTGACTGGTCCTCCTGCTGCCCGAGTCTGAGTGTGGGTGCAGAGTTCCAGGACTGGTCATCATTTAGACAAGTCTTGTTAGTTCAGATAGCTCAAGCTTTGGAACACTAAATGCTAGCTACTCCCTAATGATTTATGATGTTCAGTTTAAAGCAAGTATGTATGAAAGCTGAAATGCTTTGTAGTTATATTTTTAACTATAATTAATATGAAATGAAGATGTCAAAAATAATGCTATGATAACCTGTCATGTATCACTGAACTGAGATAATTGCTAGGGTATTTTAATTTGTCCAATTAAGTCCTTACTAATGGATTCATTAGCTTTTTAAAAAATGCCACATGTTGATCTCATGGAAAAATCAAATAGTCAATATAGGAAGCATGGTTGCTTCAAATCATAGTTCTTTGCCAGAAGATTTAGTAGCAGCCTCCAGTCAGAGGCCTAATTCTATGTTAAGAATCCTCCTACTTTTTTTTTAATTTTTGTATTTTTACTGTTACCAAACTGAAAAGACTCTTTCAGAAATACCTACTATTGAACTGTGTAGTGAAATTCAAAGTTTTATCAGTCTAAGTTCTGTTCTCTTCTAGTCAAAACTGGATGCTATTAGTGATGTCAAATATGACTATTATGTCACTAGTCTTCACATACTTCCTTTTCCTTTACTGCAAATCCCCTTAGCAGAGACTGGACTTCTCTTGTAAATGGATCTGTAATCCACTTTTTGTTTGTTCGTGGTGGGAAAGGTGTTTTGGGTTTGGGGGCTATTTTGGTTTGGGGTTTTATTTGTTTTTTTTATTAAATTTGATGGCTGAAATTCAGTCAGCATACTTTTATGTTAGCTTTAAGATCAAAGTGAACTTTCACTTCATTTGCAGCAAGGATTTTTTTAAAGTTTGCCAGTGATGACAATTTTCTTCTTCCTGTGCTGTAAGCTACAGTTCACAGCGCCTTTTGTTTTGTCAAGAACATTTGAAAAGCATATCTGTCATGCACAGCAAACCAATATCCAGTTCACTTAGATATGCAAACAGGTTAACTGGGTTAACTATGGCTCTTGACAGCCACAAGGCAGGCTTAAAACAGGCGTTAGAACTAAAATCACTGTGGAAAACCTGTACTTCAGAACAGGGCTCGAGAAGAGCTTGAGCTTGCTCCATGGTTGAGTCTTTGGTTGCTTCTGACTTTATCGCACCAAAGTGGAAGTTTCCATGAGTTCAATGCATCTGCTTTAGTAAAACTGGTCACTGTTGTGACCAAATGCAGAGTTATCATCAGATGTGCATTTTAGTGTGTTCAGTGTTTTTCACTCAGTAGAGCTAGTGTTTGAGTTTGAGTAGAGAGCAGGCTGGTGCACTTTAACCACTCTTGTCTCCTATTTTTGATCTCTATAGATGAAGTTTTAAAAAGTTCTGGAATGATTAATCTTCAGCTGTCATTTCTGGTTCAGATATTACTGTGTCATCAAAATTAGTCAGTTGCAGCTTTGCTTTATATTGTCTCTGTGCTTTCCATTAGCGAATATAAGAAATTCTGTAGTTTTTGTAGTTTCTGAAGTTTTGAAGTTTTGCATTAGTTTTGAAGTTTCTGATATCTTCGCACTAATGCTGGAGGGACTAAGGACTGTTTCCTTCTGTCTACAGTCCATAGATTTTCTTTTACTCTGAATTGTAAAAGAAATGATTTAAGAAATTGCAATTAGGCATTCTCAAAGCTTCTATAACTCCTGCAGTATTTGTTGGTTGTAACAGGAAAGTTACTGATAGATCCTGAAATCTCTTGGGCTGCTTTCTGCATGTTTTATACTTTCTTCTCTTTTTTTCTCCATGTATTTGTTGGGGAAATTTTCAGTTGGAGGGCAGGGAGATTGAACTTAGAGGGCAGGTTCAACTCAGGGTGTGGGTGAAGAACTTGCCACTCCATTTGGACAGATTTGGCTCCAGGATATTTTTTTGCTCCTGAGCAGTTCTAAGCACCTCAGATATTGCTCTGTGTGGCATTGGATGTGTTTTAATTCCAAAATCTTGTAAGTTCTAAGAAGCAACTCTTCTGTGCAGGAATTACCTGTGTTTTTCTAGTTTTACAGCTGAGCTTTTATCCACTGTATAAATTCATTTTCATGCCATACAGACTTCAGCCATAGGGCACTCACCACACATCCATGGTTTCTGAGCTCCTGCTAGCTTGCTCTATACAGTAAGTGACACAGGTAAGTGGCTCTTTTGAATGAGTCCCCTACACAAGAGAGTGTTCCTGGTGGCAGTAGATTCTCCATTTATTTCAGACTTGCTGGTTAGCATGTGTTCATCAGGAGGGGACCTGATGATGAGGAATGGACCTTCACAGGCTTGCCTTGGTAGCTTGAGCTGTGCAGCCTGCTACATGCTGAAGGTTACCCCCAGCAGAAGGCCAGCCAACCAGCTGTGTGCCAGATGACAGCACAGCACCCAACTGCACACAGCCATCTCACATGAGAACTTTTAAATAAAATACTGTGTTACTGACACTAGCTTTAGCTGGAAGCGTCAGAGGAATGTGTGAGGTGCTGGTGGCTTGGTTTTGCTTTGGTTTTTTGGGCAGACCAGTGCTTGTAACAACTGTCTGAAGGTAAAAAACATTTGTAAAATAAAGGGGTTTGCACAGCCTGGTTTCCAGCAAATATGGAAAAAATATTCTTAGTAATACTTTTTGTATTTGGAGCTTACACTGAAAAAATGATGGGAGCATCACTCCTTAGGATAGCCCCAATATGGTTACAAAGCAGTTCTGAGAGTGATGTGATAAAGTGCCATTCAATATATGAAATTTCCTTTAAAAATATGCTTTGTTTCCTTAACGCTTTAATATTTTTGCTATCTAAACGTATTTGCTGTCTTACCTCAGAAGAAACTGCCTGTGATTTCCAAGGGAGTTTTGCCTAAGGTAGGGCTTGAAACATCAGGACCAGGAATTAGTGTAATGTGACCCACCATTTGTATTGCTTTGGGGTAAATTCAAGAGAGAAGATTTAACATTGTGTGTGTCATGCTGAGATATTGCAATATCTCGGATGGGTTATTAGGCACCAATCCAAAGGTTAAGTGCAGCAACCACATGAGATGTGGCTTTATCCTTACATGATCTGTGCTCGTGTTCTGTTTTGTAGTCCTCTGAAATAGGTAATATCCCTAGAATAAAATATGTTTATAAGACTTTTTTGAAACCCATCCCAAGCTATTAAATGTCATTTCAGTAGAAAGGTGTGTGCTTATGTCCTTTGAAATCTAGAAATCAATCCTTGTACGTGTGAACTCACTGACATTTTAAATGAGGATCCCAGTGTGCACCAGATAAATATTCACTACCTTTGGGAAAGTCTAGATCTGAATTTGCAGTTCAGGATCTTTTCTAATTTATATGCATATATCTTTTTGGGGTTTTATTTTCCATGCTCTTTTTGCTTGGCTTGCATTAAATAAAATGCTTCAATGGAGTGTGGTAGTCTAGCATTTGTTTTGCCTCAGGAGTAGATTGCCCCATCTTGCATATCTGGTCAAGTAAATTGCTCTCTTGCCTGCATACTTCAATAATAGTACTGGGCTTTAGACCTTCATGTACAACCCCCCAGCGAGCAGAACCACAAGGGGCTGGGCCTGTGTGGTGCTAGCAGTTTTCTCTATTGTAATGGATGCATTCATCTCCTATTTACATAAATTAATAGTTAAAACTTGTTTGGTTGCTTAAGAAAACTCATTAAGCTTTCAGAGTAGCTGTATCATGAGCACTGTGGCAGTCGCTCCCATTGACTTATCTCCTGCTGATTCACTGGGAACCAGTCCATCTCGGGGTCAGGTCCCTAAGCTGCATTGCAGAATTAAACAAATAGCATTTAAAAGAAAATGCAAATAATATGTTCAGTGCAAAGTAGATGTTGGTAAGCTTCCTTATGAAAAAGAGGTCGTGTTTAAAATTTTTAAAAATAAAATCCTATTTTTGTCTACAGGGCCAATTTTCTCTCAGGAAATAGATCATATTTTTTATCCATTTTCTACTAGTCACTGGAGAATGTTTGACATTGTAAGAGAAAGGTCAGTTTGTATAACCTGAAGTGGGAGGAGAATGTTTAATGTGAAAAGCTTGGCCAGATTTTTTGCTATTATTATTTGAATGTTCTGCTTTACCCTTTTAATTTTTCCTCTTCAGTTTATGATTTTTATTTTTCCTTATTTCCTATTTGGTTTCTTTTATAGATTGGAGAAAGAGACCATTCAGCACAGCATTAGCAATGAAGCAAAGGCCCGAGCCCTTCAGGCCCAGCAAAGAGAGCAGGAGCTGACACAGAAGATGCAGCAAATGGAGGCCCAGCATGAGAAAACTGGTAGGTGGTAGGGAAAGATTAGAGCCTGGGCACTCACTCACAAGCCAGGCCCACGCCTTACTGTGAAATGACATCAGGAACACCTGTAACCTTTGGCTGGCCGAAGGGAGCAGATGCTAACTACACCGGAGATTCCGAATTACATATTAGTTAGCGTTTAAAAGAGAAAATGGAAAGTATTGCCCACTGTCTGTTGATTTCAGAGTGCTGCTCTCACATCTGCTGCACCATCTGGATTATGAGTTTATTTACCTGTGTTCAAGAAACGTAAAGCTGAGAGAGACCACAACAAAGTAGAAAAACAAAGGGCTTGTTTTTGGCTGGATTTTCAGGCACACATGTTATATAAAGAAAATAGCATCAGAAGCTCTGCGGGAAATGCTCTGAGCTTACAGTTAAAGTCTCCTGAATAGCATTGAACAGTTCCCACAGTACACACATTATAGCTACTCTAAAAGCTTAATGAGTTTGCTTCGGCATCCAAAGTGGAGAAAAGCTTTAGCCATTAATCGGTTCTTAATTCACTGTCGCAGCTGGATGTAATTCACTGGCTCCAAATTGATATGTTCCTTTATTTAATCTTTGCAGCCTCAAACATTTTTAGCATTACCATGTGCCCCCCCCCACATCCTCAATCTAGAAGAAAGATGTTTAATCCCTTGCATACTTCAGGTTCTCATAAAAGGAGACTTCATTGCATTGACTTAGCCCATCAATAACATCTAACTTTAATCTGGAAGTAAAATGGGTTTTCCAAACAAACGAAAAAGAGCTTTTTGTTATTATGAAGTACTATGCCAACAACATTAATAGATGTGCATATTATAAAGAAAACAAAAAAGAAAATAAAAGGAATTCTTAAGAGATGAAATCTGTGATTCATGAGCATGGAAAAGAGGAGGAGCTTCAGCTGTTAAGGAACATGGTATACTTATGTGTTTAACAAAATACCATATTTACCCACCAGTCATGCAATAGTTTTAGGAAAACCATGTAACATGTATTAATCCTAAACAGCATTGATATTGGTAGCAGGCATGTTCATATCTGCTATTCGATTTTCTGCCTTTATTTTTTAGTATTATCACAGTACTAGAGGACCTTTCCATGTGTTCAGGGAATGCAAACAGCTACATTATAGCTGCTGTCTACATTGTAGGAGAAGAAAAGAAGCTCTCAGAATCTTTTTTTCCTCCTTTAGCCAGCATGTCTGTGTATGACCATGTGTAATTTTGCACAAGAGAGATGTCATTTACCCTCCTGGTGCATAAATTGTCCCAGTATACAAAAATGAAACAATATTATGTCTGGGTTTGGTTTTATATATCTCTAGTAGGATTAGAAGGAGTTGAAAATGATAGTCATTTATAATGTATATAAAGAAAACCTTGTTTATTATGACCCTACACACATACAAGGAATTTGGGTAAGAATGGTCATGCTTTCACTGACTTTCAAAGCAGAAATCAAGAAACATAATTTTGCAGTATCTTCCTTTTGAAAGAATAAAGATATCTGGATTCTAGGTCATGAGTTTAGGTGCAGCCCAAACTCATAGTAACTGAAAATTAATTTATGAAAGCGTTTTATTCCAACTGTAACTGGGCAGTAAGTCTAAATTCCATCATTTGAGAATAAAAAATTACATTATTAATGGTAAACTCAGGATACCGTAAATAAAAGAACTGCTTTTTTAAGGAGATACTGAAATGAGTCTACAGTGTGAGCATTTGGGTTGCTGGTGTATCCTTTGCACCAGTTGAGCAAGGAAAAGTCTGCTAAAGCATGGCTTGCCAGTTTTATTCCTCCTAGAAATGTCAATGAACTTCTAGCTAAAAAGTAAGCCCACCAGATTAGATATCTAGTCTTCACAGTAATGCTTCTCTTACAAGACCAGATTCGGTGGCAACATTGCTTTAACACTTTAGCTAATTCTGACATAGAGCCTTAATTTGGTAAGTGATGATGTCCAAGTAGCTGAAGTTTAAAAAAACATTTCAAAACCAGAAGAAAGAAATTAGGAATATATAAAAATGATTCTACCTTATCTATAAATTTATATAATTGTGATTTTATAGTATCATAATTTTATGGTTTCTAGTAGAAGAACTGGATTCCTTGCTGACCTCCCAGAATACCTTCATAGCAAAATTAAAGGAAGAATGTTGTGTGTTGGCAAGGAAGTGGGAACAAATGTCAGAAAAATACAGGTTAGTATATTTTTCTTAACCTGTCCCTTTTATTACTAGGACATGTTTCTTTATTTTTTTATTTGTATTTTAATATTTATTATTATTTATTTTGTCCCAGGTATTACATATCATATCAGTATAATATATGCCCCTTAAGAATTCAGTATAATATATGTCCCTTAATATTATGTTTCTGGCTATTAGTTCAAATTTCTTGGACAATTGCAATGTAAAAATTGCATACTGTTTTCTTCCTTGTGTTCATGCTCTTAGTATGAAGAGTAGAAAATTGTTAAAAAGGTACAATTCAGGTTTATCTGAAGTTATATGAAGAATGCTAAAGATTTAATGATATCAAAACTGTTGTCATTTTAATTATTTACTTAAAGTTCTTTTCACAATACTACACTACACACTCAATATTGTCTATGAAATAATTGTCATCAAAATTGCTTGGCGTTGATGCTCTGATTCTGCTGCTGCTTGTTATCAATCAATAGCAGATCTCAGTTCAAAGCCATTAAAAATCGAGGAAGAAGCAAAACCTGGAAGTAATAATAACTTAAAGAAATACAAAGCTATGGAAGTATATATTCAAAAGTTCTGTAGGACAGAAATAAAATGTGAATTTTGTAGTTCTGTAGTAGCAAATAATTTGATTTTACATTTTTAAGTGTGAAAATAGTATCTTTTGAAACTTTCTTGGGGTTCATATTTAGAGTGGTAAACTGGACTTAAATGGAGAGTTGGCATTCTGTAGCTTCTGTAAATTACAAGTAAAGTGAATTTGGTAATTAAGGCTAGGATTCATCTCATGGCTGGATGGGAAGTAAGCAAAACACTCAGCGAAGTTAAAACTGGTTTTCAAGACAGGATTCTTCTTCTGCTGGGTGGATGTAATCATCTTGAGGTAATGTAAAAGAGGCAACACTTACTCAGGGAGAGAGAGTATTTACCCCAGTATCCTCTTCCTAGGAGTGGTCAAAGGGGAAAGATGTTAAGTAGATGACAGACACATCTATCTGTCTATCTATGTGTCTCTAATAAATAAAATATGTGATGCTTCCCACAGGTACTGCCTCCACTGCCCATCCTACTTCCCACTGAATATAAAGTGTTGACTAGCTGTTAAGTGGCTGAAGTTGGGAGATGAATCCCATCCAGAGTGTCTGGGGGGGATATGAGAAACTTGAGGAACTGTAGGCAATCTTCCCGTGCAAATGTTGTGGTGGGTACTTGAGAGAGAAGCAAACAGAATTTTTCTTCTGAAAAGGCAGAGCTCTTCTGCTAAAGTAATGCAAAATCTAAATAGATTCAAATCATATTATTATTCCAGCAATAAAAAAGCACACAGACTTTGTTGCTAGAGCTCACAGTCACAGACTAGTAACTGTAAAGGATGAAGGAAAGACAGAAAACATACTGTGAAAACACATTATTCTCTGAAAATAAATACTAGAGATTGCCAAGTGTTTCTCCACCTAGCAGCATTAGCTGACTATGTCAAGGACCTGAAAATGGGAAAAGGAGCCCTCTTGCATCTTCAGGAAGTGGTATATTTTACACAAGAAACTGTAAGGAAGAATGCATGAAAGTGGTTCTGAGAAGTGGTCCTAAAATAGCTTGAGCTTGCCTTCAGTGGAGTGGGAGCTGCTGCAGTCAGTAACAAGGATAGGGAAATAGGTAGAGACAACAAAAGAAGGTAAAAATGAGAACAGAAGGGTGGAACTGGCGATGGTGGAAAATGACAGACTAATATAGATGGCTTCAGAAAGTGATGTGATCAGGAGATCAGATGCAGAAAATTATTTTAGCCAGGTTCTAAATGCATGGTCAGCATGCATCTCTCAGTAGCATCTCTCCGAATGGCAATCTTCATGCTCATTGTCACTGAATGTAGTGTAAAAACACATTCTGGGACAGAATACTGTAGTTGTGGCTTCTGGAAAAAAGTAATAATTTGGGGAAGATTTTATAACATAGTTATTATATGCATTAATAAAAGCAGATCACGAAGCAACAGCTTCATGGAAAATATTTTTTCTTTTTTTCCCATATTTTTGACCTTACCATAAATGTGAATTTTGGACCTGGATGTGTATTTTCTTGCTGTACTTTTAGAATCTTTGTGCCTTAGTTTCCCTGGGTTTAAGTAATAACTGTATGCTACCAATACCATTATTCAATTGGTGCAACACTCAAGCTCTTTTAATAAGAGATGCAATAGTAAGTCTATTTAAATTTTCTTGGGTTTCATAGGAAGTACCCATTTGTAACAAGAGACATTTCAATTTTATCTGCGATGACTACATATTTGTACAATTTCAGTGGAATGCATCTGAATGGCACATATATTTTTATATTTAATGCAGGTTTTCTGAGAAATCTAAACTGAAGTTTTTGTGTTTATATGTAAGCTGGAACCATTTTTTGAGCTAGTCCCTACACAGAAAGGCGTCAGAAAGACAATGTCAGACGAATTATAAACCCCTCAAGCTGTGCAGAAAGAAGATAGTGTCTGTGAAGGTTTTCGTATGCATAGGCATGTTTAAAAATATAGTCCTTTGTTGATTTCTTCTCTGTTTCTCTCTTGTTTTGTTCTTTTTTTTCCTCTGATTGTCACTGTCTGAGTTTCTAGGTTGTAGATTAATGCTTAACGCTACCCACTGAGTATTTGTGATTTGCGTTTTGTAATTAAGGGGAACAATGGGAGTCCATTGGGTCTCGTTATATATAATGGTTGGTTTAATTTGTTTCACTTCTATCTTGTTAATTGTAAATTGATCATTAAGATTTGAATTCTAATCTGTCACCAGGGTTGTGAGTATTGAAGCTAGAGCAATGATCCTGGTTTTAATCACTGATGATGAGAAACAAATTTTATAATTTTGGTACATATTGCAGTTCATATATTTTAACACTGTATTTTATGGTGTTATAAATATTGTTAAATGACTTTTAGTGTAGTTTTACTGTTTGGACTATAATGTATAAATTATATTACTGGTTTGGCAACAGTAGGCATCCAACTGTGTGAGTTTAATTGAAGTAAAGAACACATACCCGGCTGAACTATTTTTCTGCATGTTTGGTTGACTGCAGTCGTCGCACTCAATACCAGGAGTGAAATGTTAGTTGAAGGTAGCTGTCTGAAGATGGGCAACAGTCTGTCTGAAGGTTCAGTCATTAAATTTATATGCAACAATACTGCATCAGCAGAAAATATTTTAGAGCGTGTATTTAATTTCTGTATAAGTAAACAATTGGTTTTAAGAGCAGGAAAAGGCAGTGTTTAAAAAACACCGAAACGCAAAAGCTAGTTCAGAGGAGTAAAGGCAGCATTGCCACCTTAGTGTTCAAAAATCAGCTTATCCTCAGATATTGTAAGATTGACTTTGAATTTTGACTATTTAACATTTCCTCATTTTCTTGCCTTTAGTATTTAAATGTTTGGGAGCCTAATCTGTTTGGGTTTTTTTCCAAGACTCTTCCAGCAAAGATGGAAGTGGTTTTTAAATAGAAGTTGAGGTAGTTAAAAGGATTCAGAAGTATAGAGGGGTTTTTGTTGCAGTTGTTGCTCCTGCCCCCATCAATTATTTTTGATATAGTGACAAGTAAATGAGATTTGGCAAAATCTATTATGCATCCAATTACAAGCATGCATTTTACATTTTCATGTGATGTTGTAGCTTTGCTCTGTGTAGTTTCAAAATAACAGTGATTTCATACAGGTCATTTGAGTGTATCAGATCTCAGAAGCACACAGAGATATGTGACTGCCTGACTTGTGGGGCCAGCCTGGAGCTGCAGAAGTGCCTCTTCCTGCTGAGTTCAGCTCCGATGGCGGCACTCCAAACGCCTGCATGCTTCAGTTTCTACTGAGCCCACCACAGCTTATTGCTCAGACTGTTGGACCCAGAGTAGCTCTGGTGGAGCAACATCAGCACATCCATGCTATGTCCTCTGGTTGTGCAGGATCCATCAGACATTGTGATTAGTGCATACATTTTTCTAATTTGCCTCTGTCCCTGGCATTATGAGTGAACTATCTCTGGAGTTCAGCACTGTGTGCTTTGACACTTGCCCCCCCACCCCTTTCCTGCTGTGATACCTCGGGAGCAGAGTCATTCAGAAGCATTTACACAGGACTGGTCCTGCCTGTGGCTGGGTGGAATTGCTACTCCTGTATAAGTGTGCTATAGCATTCAGTACAGTTATCAGGCTTATTACAATTATGGTTGGTTTGTTGTTTTTTTTTAACCCAACAATGTGTGTACTTAAATAGGACATAGAATTAGCTGTCTTATATTAATCTTTGGAAACAGGTGAATGAAAGGTATGTTTAAAGATGCAGAGGGAATCACTGACAAGTGATGATGGAAGACTCCTGGTGTGCAGTATTTTATTGGACTGGTGTTCTCTCTTTAATGCCAACATACATGCACCTTTTAACATGGACCTAAATAAGCATTCTGTCCTTCATATGTGCTGTCCTTCAAAAACTTCAGTGTCATTAAATACTTGAATTTTGGTGGTCAGACTCTTAGATAGTTACATGGAAAGGACATTATGTAAATAATGTTGTAATTGGAATGAATTTTTTTTTGTTTTTCTGAGTTCAACTGTAATTACAAAAGATGTTTTAGGGGAAGACAACGCTCATAACATGCTTCAAAGCATCAGGCATATAGAGCTCTATTTTAGAGATTGAAGATTATTCTACTCATGTTTTTAAATAATTTATTACTTACTTTTGTTTCATTAGTTGTAATTTTCAGTAGCATTTTGGTTTTCATTGATCTGAATTACTCGATCTTTCCAGAAAGACTTTGGGCATGTTCAAATGAGATGAAGATGAATAAGCACTTGTAAAACTTTGAGGCTTTTATCACCTTGAAAGTTGCTTCTGCTGTTTCCATGAATGAGACAGTCACATATAAATACAGAAAAAGAAGCAGGATCTCCCAGTTGGGAAACCCTACAAATGTGTGATAATTTACAGTATTCCTACATGGCAAATGCTGTTGCTGAATTTTGCCAGCAAAAAAAGGAACACAGGATTGAATTTAGTCCCTGTTATCACTTAGTTGGTTGGGCTTTGTCACGTCAGGTCTCTTTGAGCTGCTCTACAGTGAACCTTTGCTTTTATCCACTGGTTGTCTGTCTTACAGTATCAGTATCAAGTACAGACTGCATTCACATTGTGTGATAACAGTTGGTCCAGCTGGCAATGCTTTGTTAATGCTGACATTTAAGTTACTGGTATTTCTGTAAAATGATCGGTAGAAAAATTCTGTTTCTGCTACCTGCCTGTAACATCCTGCCCACTATTACGTACCCATCCAAGGAACTCCTGTGCACTGAAGTTTGCTGTAAAAATCTATCAGCACAATTCTGATGTCTTTGTCTGTGATCTTCCTTAATAGAGCTGTAACTCTCAATCTAAATTCAATTGCATACAGTCTTGGTCCAAAGTTTCCCTTGCTAAGTTCTTTTAGATTCACAGATGATACCATGCATTGTTCTCTATTTAAACATGAAAAGATCATGTTGTCATTTCTAGATTTGACTTGTCAGTGTAACAACATGTTTTTGAAGAAGGAGTATTCCTTCCTCCCTTCACTTTGTTGTATTTTTCAGAATGTCAGTTGCTGCATTCTCTAACAGCCAGAAAGGTAAAGTATCTTTCTGCTGTAATTGCAGCATATTTAATTTATGATTTAAAGATATATCTGAAGCTTTTTAACCTTGAGATCTGGAGTGGCAGATGCCATAAATCAAATTTGCTTGCTTTTGATTCATACTTTCTGATGGTATAGCAGATTCTGACATGTTCTCATTAACCTTTTCCAAAGAGTTAAAATTGTACAAGTGCATAATGTATATTTTATCACCATTTAATCTGAGGTCTTTTCCTGATATTAAGAAACAGCTCATGCCTGTTTCTCCATGGGCTGATGGTTAGAGATGTAGCAAGTAGCAGTCCCAGGTCATTCATGGATCTGGTGCCTCTGCTCATCCGTGAAGAATAAGAATTGCTTAGAAGTGGCTAATATTCTTAAAGGCTGTGCTGAGTTTTATGTAGATTAGTGTGTGCCTGTATGATCTGTCCCTTGTTTCTTAAAGTTTTGTTAATTTTTCTCTTAATGAGGCTTTGGTTTTTTGGTTGGGTTTGGGTGGTTTTTTGTGGAGGAGGGGTTTATGGGGGTTTTGTTGTTGATGGGTTTTTTTAATCTGTGCAATGTTATTTTAGGCATAGGAGGTTAATAAAGTTTCTAAAACAGCACCACTATTGAGAGTTCAACCTGTGTACTGTTGAGAGTTCAACCTATAAAGTGGAGTAAAGGCTGAGCAAGGTTTAGTAGCTGTTTTTTTAAACTAAATGTTAGCTTTTGCTAATAAAGAAGTTGAAATGTGTTTTCAAAGTGTTAGCCAAATTCTTGCTTAACAAGTATGAATTTACATTTATTGATCTTATTTAACAGCAACACATAATGCCAAATGGCATGCCTGTTTAAATTAGGCTGAAATTAGCTTAGCCAGCCTATGACTGAGTGATTGCCAATGGCATATTTAGAAGATACCCACCAGTATTGTGTTCTTTTGTCTTAAGATTATCCGAAACAGCGTTTTGTTTCTGTAAGTTCTAGTAATAGTGTGTTTATGCATTACATATAAATGTATGAAATTTTATAAATGCTGAAGCCACATATTGATGGCACACTGCAGGATGAAATCTGACAACATCCATCATCGCTTTGTTTTACTTCTGTAGATCTGAAGTCAACCAGCTTAGTCAGGAAAAAGAGTATCTTCATGGCAGATTGGAGAAGATGCAGAAACGGAATGATGAATTGGACCAACAGTGTATCCAGCATGGGAGAATGCATGAGAGAATGAAGTCAAGGTAGGAGGTCCTGTTAATCTGTCAGTGTGTGAAACACTCAACTGTAACAGTTGTGTTGTATAAACATAAAAATGACACTAGGTTATGTGAAAGTAATATTCTTTCCTTATTAAATGACCACTCCTTCCCCCTCCCCAACCATTCTGTCAGGTTGGTTTTTTTTTTTAACATCTTTTGCTTGTGCCATTTTGGATAAATAAAAGGAAAGCTTGAACAACACAGTCTTCCAAAGAATTTAAGCCTAGTACATATGTGTGTGGGCTGCTTCGGCTGTTCTCTGCTCTAACTTGTATGAATAGTCTTACCATATTAAAAAAAAAAAGGGAGGGGGGAGCTGGGGAGGAAGTAGGGAGGAGGTTATTCAGTGATGTGAATGTAGAGTACAGATGTGGGTTCCATTATGCTGTGGAATGGTTGTATTTTTGGGGTTTACCATCATTTAACTTGTATAAACAGACAAATCTTACTGAAAATCATAGTAACCAGAGAAATACTGACAGTTTCCAGGCACCACTAGCCTTTCAGAGAAGCAGTGACTTCCTCAGGACGAGCTGGGAGCAGCTGCAGCAAGACTAGTATGAAATATTTCCACCAATATCAATTGACTGTTCTGGCCAGAGTATCCAGACTGATAATGGCTCGTGCTGTGATATGGATTAGACGTGCTCAAAGATCACTGTGGAGTCTTTTCCTTTTGGTTCCAGAAAGTTCATCTATGCTCTCTTGTTCTGTTTTCCGCTGCACATTAAGTGTAACAGGCACTGGAAGGAGCTTTAGCATGCTTGTGGAGGTAGAGGATGAAGTAAAGAGGAGGCTGAGAGGCAACTCTGCAAATCCCGATCATCCAGGCTACCTCTTGTCAGTAGGCAAAGGCAAAATGCAGTTTAACTTTATTTGGACTAGACAGCCCTCACTGGGAAAGATTCTGTTTGCTTTTTTTGATCATTGACCACCTGAGAGGAACAGACCTTGCATATATTAAAGCAGCCACTCCTGTATGCTCATTTCTTTAAAGTGTTCATTTTTAATTTTTTTTTTTGCTGCCATCTCTTTATTCTGTCTGTCTATATAAGCTTCTCTCTTGCAAGCACTTCATGTGTTCATTTCAGTCATCCAGAACTGCTTCTTTCCTCTTCCTTTTCAGATTTCTGTCTGTACCTCATCCTGTTCTTCTGTAACCTTGGATTGTCATCATCATTTATAGCTCAGAGAACAAAGAAATTCAAAATGCTGCAATTGCGTCCCTAATCTGTGTAACCACATAATCTTTCGATTTATCTCACCTCCCTTTTGATTTCTTTAGTTGTGATGGATTCTTACCATATGTAGGACTGAGGATTTGAGGTTACTTTCAGGAGAAAAAAATTTTTCCCCCTTTTTTTCCTCCAAGCTGCTCTTCTGTAGAATTATGAGTATCCAGTAGAATTTAAGAGTCCTTTGTAAGTTTTTAGGATAACCTCTCCTCTATCAGAACCAAATAAAATAGATCTACTGGAAAATGTTGCTCATTCTCTGCTGCAACAGCAATGATTATACACTAGAAAAGACTGAAGCATTAATCCAGAACACAAAAGTGGTTTGAAAGCAGAGTGGTCATGCTGCAGGCAATGCCTTACCTTCTGCTGCTGTTTTGCAGACAACAGAGAGAGAAAACAGGGCAGTAATAGCATTTGTCTTACTTAATATTTTAGAATATGTAAATATGGCAGAGATAATCAGGTGTTTGAAACATGAACAGTATACTTTACCAGCATTTGAAGAGGTGGCTCTTTTAACATATTTTTAATTGTCATATTGCGCTCTATTAATTTAAAATCCAACTAATAAGTGATAAGACTGATATTCTAAACTGCTTTAAAAAATCAGTGTAATCTAATTTTAATTTCCATGTGAACATTGTAGTAGATTTTCAGGATTAATTCCCAAATGCTATAAATTGCTTATGACGTTTACAAATTTAGGTGAAGAAAAGCAAAAAGAACTGCCACAACAAATAAATCTGCCAGTTCCTTATATTTATGTTGAATGATTTCCAGTAAAAGGAATAGTAATTTTTCTCTTCTGATTTTGAAAATAGAGATCTGACTGTACTATTTAGTAAAAACAGAACAACAAATAATAATAATGTATTTTGCCTCAGATTTTCATCCCTCACTTAGATACTGATAATCACAGCAAAATACTGTTAACGATGGTTGCATCCTAACACATTTGTTTCTCCTTTGTACGCAGCTACAAATAGCAGTGGTCTTTCTGCAACACAGTCCCACAAAGTGCATTCTGACCTAGTTTTCTAGCTGCTGTTATTCTGTATCTTCAGAAAATTTCTAGTGTCAAAATGATTTTGGCTAAACTTGGGACCCAACATTTGCATTTGAATAATGAGGTGTTGTGATATTTGTTTGAGAAGAAATCTCCATCAAAGTGTGTTTTCTCCAGGGACAGTACGACAGTCCCTGATATAACTGTTTTGTGGAAGAAGCAAGATCTAGTTGATCAGTCAGAATTTCTTTTGGAGCAAAAGTGTTTTGGCAGTCATAATAGTTGCACTCCTGAAAGCGAACAAGATTAAGTCTTTTACTGCCATTCCTATCTCTGTGTGAATATATGCTGCAAATAAATACCGTCCAAAATTAAATAAGCATGTTTCTAAGAAAGAGATTACTTTAAGTTGCCATCATTAAACAGGATATGGAATCAGCCTTTTTAGTGTAATGGAAGTATCCAGCCCTTTCAGTGTGTTTTTACTCAGTGAAATATGGCATTAAAAGAAGTAGATGTCCATCTTAAATGATACAGCTGTCACGTGCTACTGAGGCAAACTTGAATCGAAAGATGTATAGTTTGCAGGAGTAAGGTGGCATGTTAAGAGTCCAGTGGAGTTGGTCATTATGTGTGACTTCATGGATATCAATCTTGCAGAAATAAGTTCTTGTCTGTTACGTATCAGAGTCCATTTTTATAAATTTTCAACCTCAAAGCAAACTGTATTATTGAATTCTTCAGATTCCCATTATGTGTACATTTGTGTTTGTAGTAGAAATCAGCAGATAGCAGAAAGTACAGAATTTCTTATAAGGCAGCTGTAAAGGTAGAAACTGGCCAAGAATAAAAAGAATATGAAGCAAAATTAAAGGTTTCTATCTTTTGGGGGTTTTTTTTGGTGTTCCACTCTACATAATTTGAATAGATTCCAGATGAAGGAAAAT
Source organism: Pachycephala philippinensis (assembly GCA_013397055.1). Lineage (NCBI taxonomy): Eukaryota > Metazoa > Chordata > Aves > Passeriformes > Pachycephala > Pachycephala philippinensis. Next base: position 72,329 of record VWZT01011964.1, read on the forward strand.
TCAAAGCCAAATGAATTGGGTAATTGTATGCATAAAGTTGGTTCAGGTTAAACTTTCCTTAACCTGTTTTCAAACTGAATTCCCAGGTATGCATTTTCACCTCTGTAGTTAGACCAGTTCTGTAAATGCAGATCTACTTTCTCACAAGCTCTTTTCTCTTCCAGTTTGAAGAGTAAGAAGAAAAAGACAAGATCCTGACTATATCTATTACTGTTTGAACATATTTATGAATAAGTATTATTTGCCCAAGCTGCCATGGGTCAGGATTTCATCAGGCTGTTTAAGCTTTCACTGAACTTAGTTAATAACTCTTGTAGTTACAAGGTTCAGTTATGGCTTTACTTTTCTGCATCTGTTCTTCTCATAAAATAAGCATTTAATTGTAAGTCAGCTGTTCAGGGGATTGCTTCTGTGGACAGCCAGTGTCTAAAATGGGAAGCATTTAATTAAATATAGCTTAGCTTTTTTCTGTGTATGTTTCTTGTTGAAGACCCAGGTGATATGTGGAAATAGAGCAAACATGGAATAGTATCTTCAAGTGGGAGAAGAAAATCCTAGGCAATTTCTTTCCTTTTTTAAAGATGAGCCAGACATGCCTTTACTTTTTATCAAGCAGTTAAAGGAAAAAAAAGCATTTGGCCAGTAGTTTATATGAAATATAAGACTCTTTAAAAATCTTTTTGATAAAATATAAATTTAGATGCTTCTAATGAGTTTCTTTCCAAACATTTTTCCGAAGTTCAGCATGTGGAATTGGGGGCTATGAGTTTTCTCTCAGGTTTTATGGTTACAGTTGATATTAGTGTAATTTTTGCTGTAATGTGCGTGATCACTGTCCAGTCTGTATAAAATTAACAATAATAATACATTTTATGCAAATTTATATGGGGCTTTATGTTGTGGTAGCTTTTTGGAGGTGACACTGTTAGACATATTTCGACTGTATTTTTGCTAGCTAAAGTTAAAAAGAAGAGCCTACAGGACTGGCAGTTTGGGGCAGATGTGTGTCTATTCCTTAGGCATCAGTGGTTGTAAGTTAACTATAAAAATGTTACAACCATCTGTGTAACAAGACGGCAGAGATCTGCTCTCGCCTGTTACTATAAATAAGAAGGAGATTTGTTTGACTTCATAGACATTGGATTTATAAAGACTCTATGTGTCAAATTGTAACTACGTGCCATGTTGCTGAGATATGTCTGCAGCCAACTACCTGGGGTGTCTTCCCCTTCAGACATTCTACTGTAGTGCAGCAACTGTGCAGAAATGTCTGTATAGCACAACATGTGACAAATTAAATTTGTTTTCTACCTATGGCAAAATGTATGATTCTTATGGATAAGCTTATCTGGAAGAGTAGCTAAAAGGATCTTTAAATGGACCACTCAAGGAGTGAAAATGTGGTACTCAGTTCGACAAGGATTTTAAAGGCTTTTTTCCACCATTAAGTTTATATTTTTTGTTTTGTTACTAAGTGATAGTGTATGCAAGATCATGTATGCATGAAAGAACACATATCTATGAGAATTGAGACATACATAGAGAGAATACACCAGCATTTTCAAATAACTGAAATGTAAAATCACAATAGCTAGTTTGCTGTCACTATTACACGTCTGAATAGAGGTTTTGGATTTCTTGGCAAATCTTGAGTAAGACAACTAATTAAAATTATTTCTTGATAACTGGAGCAATCAGGATTTGAATCATTTGAAATTTTACTTTTTCTGCCCAAAACTCTAGTACTTTTTTTGTGTGTATGTATGTTTGCAAGAAATAATGGTGGATGGAAGAACTTAGGTTATGTCGTTACCTAAAAGACCTTTATTTTTTTTTCCAGTCCAGTTCATTCTCAGTTGAATACATTGTCTTCCTTATTCTACTGATAGATTAGTATATTTTTTAAAGTGATGGTGACGCAATTATTCCTATATTTTTATTAGACCAAGCATCTGTTTTGCAGTGCAATTATAGAATAAAAATGCACCGTATTGTGACTTTTTAGTTTAAAATGCATTCATTTGTAAATTGAAAAGAGAGATTAACATACATAGTGTCCATAGAACCTTCGATATTAAAGATATAAAGATATTCACATTGTCTCAATGTGTAAAGAGCGGTGTGCTGCACTTTTTCCTGAGCATCATTACTCATGCCCACATAATCTTTGGTGTGGTTTTGCTGTAAGGGGATGGCTGTAGCAATTGGAGATACATAATTGTTTCTGCAGCCCTTCATACAAGGAGTTTGTAAAAAGCTTTGTGGTCACTGTGTGTCAGCACTGCGGTTCAGACAGATAAAACTCTCAACTCTGTCCAGTACTTAGGGTTATCACTATTACTTAATTTTTTCATTACTATTTAATAGACTCGTATTTTAGATTGAGAAATGTATACTCCAGAGAACTGCTATTAGGAAATAATGGATAATGTATATACACTCACACATATATATATGTTGCAAATCCTGTTGGAGTCTGAAAGTATATTTGGCTTTTATTTAATGTTGGGGTGTTTGCACACCAACAAGTGTTGCCCACCAACAACGAGTTCACATTCTCGGGAGTAGAAATTGGATGTTCAGAATCTCTCCCTCCCTCTTCTGCAGTTCGCTGTTTGTCTTTATTATATATCTTTTAAACTATTTTTTCCTTTTCTCAGTTTAAATAGATGTCTGTATATAGTGTGGTATAAATACATCTATTATTTATGCTTTTATATGTATAATGTTCCCTATTCAAAATAGTTAATAAATTATATAAGTTTATAAGACCTCGAACACTGTTTCTAAAGATTTATTCCCCAACTGCCTAAACAGTAGACACACAAAGCAAAAATTTTCTTAGTTGTTAGAAAAATTGAAAAAGTATACAAAGAGTGAAATACAAGATTTTCATAAAATGCTGCAAAATGGTGTGCAAATAAGTTCTCAGCCTTAAGAAGCAAATAAGAAGCAGAGGGGAATATCCTACCCAATTTCCGGAGAGATATTTAGGGAATTTAATAATGTTCTGTAAGATGTATTCTAGGTCACGGAGTACTGTGTTCATCTGTTTCCAAGTGTCTGTATCTAAAATATATGTACCTATATGTATAATTTATATACATATATATTTCTTGGAGAATGTATTGAGCTCCTCTGTATAAAACATTTTGCCGTTCCAATTTGGGCAACGGTTTCCACTGATCTTCTCTTTAGGATCCTTCTTATTTTTGGTCTGAATTAATTTCTGTTTGGTTTGTACCTACTTGTCTTTGAGCCAAAATTGGGACAAATAGTTCTTCAAAAGAATCTGCACTGGTAATGCAAATAATTGTAGACAATGAATGTATGCATTCTGTCCTACTTCTGATTTTAAGTAAAGCCTTCCTCCTTTGTTCTTCTTTCTGCAATAAGCTCTTCATCACCTTGGTTTTCTGATTGTTGATCTTTTTTGAATATGGGCAATCAAAACTGTCTTGGATGAGGACATTTGAATATATTTGTATATATGGAATTGATATATTTACTGGAAATTCCTTGACTGATGAATCCTACAGTCATGTTTGTCTTTTTGATAGCTGCATTAACAAGTGCATCCAGGACCTTTTTCTCCCAAGTAATTTCAAGTTTTCTGCAGAGACCTTTGCTATGAACTGAGAATGCATTGAGTATATAGTGTAAGACTTTCATCGCATGTCTGCTGTTTCAATCTTCTGAGTCATCTATTTCTTTCTGTGCAATATTCCAGACTTTCTCAAAGCTGATAACATCTCTTAAATTTATCAGCCCACTCCTCCTTTTTTGTGCTGAGTCATAATTCAAAATATTCAAAAATCTGTTTAAATGTGAAGAAATTCTCTTAGAATTCTTCTTCCCTTTCAATTGTTCCTGTTGGCTGTGCTCTTTGTTTTAGTCAGTTACTTTTCAACAACTTAGTTAACAATTGCTGATGGGCGTGATATTTAATGTTTTGTTGAAGTTAATGTCGGTAAGATTTATTGTGTTTCCTTTATCAAAAAATGAGCTATCAAAGAGTTTAGGGTTCATGTGACCAAATCTGCTTGATCTAGCTTCTGTTTCAGTTTCTCATGTTCCATTTACCTCTTTATGCCCTTATATATTCCTTTCATTTCTGAATTAATTGCAGGGTTTTTTTGCATTTGAGGTCATGTTAATGGGTTGATAATTACCTGAATTATTTTCTTTAAGGATTAGTTAATGTTGCATTTGATTTAATTGCATAGCAATACAGTCAATATGAGGAAGAAGGTGTAGAGGGGAAGTCGCAGTGTCTGTGTTCACTTTGCACATCAAGACTGCTGGCCACCACGATTTTATTGTTTTAGAAACTGGAGGATAATACCTGGAAAAGTCGTATCTGTCCATGTCTCAAAGAAAAACTAGGTGGGAAAACAGCCAGGTTTACTTGTTCCTGTGTTCAATAGATACCAACTCTCTGACTAACACCCCCTCTGCTAAGAGTCTGGTAATTGTCCACTTTTGAGAATATCTTCTACTCTACTGCTTTAATGTGTTCTGCCTTCTCCAAAGCAGAAAGGGGGATAGTTCATATTCATGCCATCATGAACTGAGTCAAAGCCTACAGCTCACTAATAGTAAGCTTGTGTTCTTGTCTACCAGGAATGTAAAAAGCCCTGAAATATGTGTGATATAAAACAGCACAACATAAGGTTCCAGGCTGTTCTTGTTACTTTCTGTTGTCAGCACAGTTGTTGGTTTTCAAATTTAAATGTTAATTTAGCATTAACGAAGCATTCTTGATTCCTCTGAAATGGAGGTGGATAAAGGTGATGTCTTTGACAGCTCAGCCCAGACTCTTCTTGATTCGGCAAGATCTAGAAACTCTTGTCGCTATGCAGATCACAACTGACGCTGAAAAAGATGTGCATAATCGGACAGAAGTGCACTCATTGTTTTCCAGGGGAACACCATTTTATTCTCCTGCATTTGCTTACACACCTGCAAGAGTTTTAATTTTGGATAGGGGTTGCTTCTGGTGGTGATACTTGATTGTGTTGATCCACCAATTTATCCCTTCACAACCACCATATCTTCTTTGAAATACTTTGCCTTCAGTGCATGCTGGTAGCACCAGAGTTATGGACCAGTCTTCCTCACCACTTTCCCCAGAGTGGTGAAATAAGAAGTGAGCAAGCTGGGTCAGTGTGCTCCTTTGCTGTCTTGTGCATAAAAACAGAGGTGTTTGATGGCAAGAGAGAGCACCAAAAAGCAGGTCTTGTTCATTCAAGTTAGCTTGAGTTTATTTAAGTTACCTGCTCAAATGTACCCTGAACTACAGAATAAAGGTTTCTACCTTTCCAAAAGGGCAATAGCCTTTCCAATGTAGTATATACTCTGGAGGACAGCCCTAACTATCCATGTTCCTCCTAAAATATTCAACAATCTTTAACAAGTCTTGATTTTTTTAGACTATCTAAAAAATTAAATTGTTGAAGTCCCTGACTGTTAAACTCACCTTCTTTTCTTTCTTCCGTGTCATTTTCCATCTGCATTTTTTAAAGTTCATTTTCCTGTACTGTATTTCTGTGATATCCTTGTGATGTGTCAGAAAAATTATAAAAAAACAAACAAAGAAGAAAACCCACCCAAGTCCTTTTCAAATAGCCTATGTGAGACTACCACTATGCAGTAGCTTAGCAGCAAATACCTAGTTGGGATATTTGACAGTAATTGGGATCTTATAATTAAACCTTCAGTGAACTGACAATTATAGTAAAATCTAACTATTAACCCATTTGGCAAATTACTTTAAGCAGGAGCAGATTTCCTTCCAGTTTTGATCTCTGTGTATGATTCTGAGATTTTCAGACAAAGGCTATTTAAAACCCTCCATTCCCATATAGTGCAGAACTGAAAATGAAGACAGATGAGTAACATTTAAAGAGCTTTGCAAGTGTGTCATGAAAATTTACCCGCTCTGTAACAAAATCTATGCACCTGCCTGCTTTCAAGGTTATGGTAAGAGAAGGAGACACAAACTAATGGTAATTTATGTTTTAATATAATAAGTGATGGAGTTCTGCAAGGTTGTTAGAAGACTGCTTTTTCCCAGTAACTTCAGTGTTTTGATTGCTTCTGCAGGATCCAATACTGTTCCTAAGGAAGTTGATCTAACTGTGGATGCTCTTATTTTCCATATGTAAATCTAACCTGTTCTTAAATCTCTTTCGCCTTTAGTTCTTAAATCTGTTTAGCCTTGATGTGTCTTGTGCCACTAGTTCCATGCCAATGTTGCACTTCAAGTTGGGGTATTTTCTCATCTTGCTGTTTGTTTTCTATCTTTCAAACCAGTAAGTGTTTAATTTATGCATTATGAGACCGGGAACAAATTTTTTCCAGTGTTTTTGTCAGCTGAAACACAGATAGAACTTTATTTTGCTTATTTCTTGTCTGACTTAAACTTCCAGAGCTCCAGTCATATTCATTATCAGTTTCTGAGTGCACTCTAAAAAAATTGCCATCCTGAAAAAAATGAAATGCTAAAAAATAACTAGTGTTTATTAAGCCTTGTGATGGTGCTAATTGGTAGTAGTCAAATAGTAAAAGGCATTGGGCTAGTTTCTAGAAATGTGTTCTTAAATGTGAAATCCTTCAACTGCTAATGGCAAAAGTTTTAGTGAAATAGGGATTATGGAAGTGTCTATGAGGAAAGATAGTATGATACGACCTACTTAAAGTCTGTATTTCTAGGGTACTCAAGACAATATTGTGTGTGCTTCTCAGTGAGGCTTCTCAGTTTGGTTCTGGATTAAAGTAGTGATGATGGAAATATATTAAAGAATTGGAAAAGGATAGTAGGTTTATTCTGTGTTCAAGTTCAAGTTGTTCTTTATGAACTGTAAAGTCATGTATGGAGGGGAAGAAAGGGGAAAGGAGATTTTTAATTTTTTTAAGTTCATTTTAACCTCAGAGAGCCAGATTCCACCTTTAATTATACATATGGAAAGATACCCGTGTCCCAAATATATCTCATTACTTGGGGCCTGATCCTGAGTGGTCTTTCGAATTCTGATTTGATTCAAGTTAAAGTTGCGAAATAGTTTCAGGTCTCCAGTTTCAAAATGTTGTCTCAGTGGCACGGCTGAAATGACAGTAAACTTTTCTCAGCTTATTTAAAGTGGTGTAATTTTTTTGAGTGCTGCACTAGCACTTCCCACACTACCAGGGATATAGCCTTAGTTTTAGCTATGTGACTTGCATGTAGTCAGAAAAGGTTTTGGGGGGTTTTCGGGTTGTTTTGTTTGTCTTTTTTCTCTATTGCTTGGATCATTTGAGTGGCTGACCTTTTATATTCCTAATAAAAAATATTTATGTGTACATATATACAATTTCAGAACTAAAAAAAGCTCATCTGTAAACTGATACCAAACATAGGCAATTGCACAGAATAAATGTTAGGGAGCATGTGACTTAAAAGCACTTTAACTTTTACCATTGTGAAGGCTGTTACAATCGTCTGTGCCTTGTTACGCATGTGCTAGGTGATACAAATACTTGTGCTTCTCAAATAAGTTTTATGAATAAAATGCACAAACAAGCTGAGCAGAGGCATATATGTCTTTGGGAAAGGACTTTCATAGGCTGGGCAGAAATGGAGTTTCTTCACTGACTTTTTGTAATGTTAACCCACGTCAATAAAATCCACAGGAAATGTGTCTAGCATTTTGTCCTTTTAAAATTTCCATTTTTAATAGCAAGAAGACACTCCAGGCAGTGCATTTCTGAGGGATTATTACATTTCTCGGGTGGCTGAAGTCACTCACCCTTCAGCCTTGTGCCTCGCAACATGCCCGAGGCGAGCAATAATCCCCAGCAAGGTACTGCCTGTCTTATCTTATTGCTTAATTATTATACCTATTTAATGGTGCTTAGAACATTGTCAGCTGTTGAGAAAAGGTAATTATCACTAGTCAAATGAAAAACACTTTTTTGGCTGCCTTACGGATACACATTTTACTGGTACCTTGATACATAATGAAGCCTGATAGCAAAACTTTTGCTTGTCTCTTCTTCAAGCCACAGCTGTTTCCCTGCTAAATTCATCCCATCTGTCTCCCCTTCCGTAAGGCTGTAGGCAGTATAGCATAAGTACAGAAGCAGTTCAGTGCTATTTTGGATAAACATAGCTGAAATTTGAATCTTTGCCATTTGCAATGCACACATTTTGTTTTACTGCTGTAAAGAGAGCTGTCAAAATAAAAACTACATGGATAATTTACTGAAATGCAGTCAAATAAAGGGATGATCAAAGGGAAAAAATGAAGATATAATATAGGGTCACTCTTACGTTCATGGTGTATTCTGAACAATTTAATTGTTGACCTCTTGACATTGCTGGGTGCAGCGGAATTGGTAGTGAATAACAAAAGTAGAAGCCACTGAATTAGAATAGGACTTGTAAGTCCAAACTTCATGTCAGAAAGGGTAATCGTAGCAGGCAATTATTTGTGATACTGCCCTGTTGAACTCTCTGACCAAGGTGTAGTTCTTTGCTCATTTTGTAAGTAGATAATTATGTGAGATACTACAGCTTGGAAATTAAATCCATCATTTCTATATGTGACACTGTCTCTGAAAATAAAAGGACACCATAATGATCACAATGAGGCAACAGTCATTACACCTCTTACTCTTTGCAGTTGTGGTTGACATGGAAAAATATATATTAAAGCTGAGTACAGTCATCTTCATTGAGTTTGTTGTTCTAAAATGGATTGATGGTCAGTTATCCAAGGATTGTGTTTGAAATTCCAGGTTTCCTGGAAGAGAAGATCCAAGTGACAGTAGGGTCTGCTTGACTCAGATAAAGTGAGTACAGTGCAACCTACAATATTTGAGAGTCTTTCAGGCAAAACCCTTTTGAAAAAAATCCTGTATTCTGCTAAAGTGTTAGAAGTCCTGTGGCACCTGTAGTAGTAGAAGGGCTTTGACCACTACTTCTTGGACATTTTTTCCTTTCACTGTGTTATTGTGTTCTATGTGGTCGATCTCAGAGAAAGACTATGACTGGTAAATGCTTGTAAGTCTGTTGTAGGAGAATCTTGGAAGCACTTTCTAGGTTAGCCCTGATGTGTATTTGGGATCGTTACATCTCCTGTGGAACTTAGTTCTTGAGGGCTTGTGCTTCCAAATCTGTATTGCCTTAGGCAAAGGTGAACAAAGCCATGTTTGTCCTAACCTAGAAGACACTCTTGTTGACAAAGAAAGAAGCAGATTATGAACTTTATGGTAGTGGACAATGAAATTATCTCAATATAAAACTGACCTAAATGTTATGAGCATAAAGTTTTTTGGGGAAAAGCGCTTTGTGGAATTCACTACTGAAATACTGATTTCCATGTTTTGTATTGAGGTAGAGAAAGGGAAAAAAGGATGTTAAGTCACTAGCTTCTGTATTTACAGTACTGTTTTTAAGCTGTATCAAAAGGAACAAAGTCTTTTGTATTGTTACTAAGAAAGGTACCGCTACATGAAAAGCTCACACAGTGGTTTTAATGTAAATATATGTAAAATCAATAGTCTGTGTCAAGAATCAAGACAGCATTACTCCTCCATATTAACAGGAATGTAAGAATTTCTCTATCTTTATAGATGCTAAATTGAAATATTCAAAGAGTTCAAAATAATATTTTTAGTTTTATTCCGTAATATGAACATAAATAGTGAAGTTATAATCTGTGAGACTGAATGTTGGTAGTTAGTCCTCCTGTAACTATTCCAGGAGCTCGTAACACACCTACTGCACCAGAACTAGTGCCCTCATGTATCAGTTTAAATGAAGAAGGGCTCCATTATATTTTAATGGAAGCCCAGTTCTTCAAGGACTCCAACAAATGTAAAGGCCCCTCACCCTCTGACTGAAAAAGTAGTTGTATTGACTTCTCTGAGGTCACCAAAGTATTGCAGTAAACATCCAGCTACTAGGTCTGAGAACAACTGCTTTTATGGTAAATATATTGTGATAATTCTTTAAAGTCCTATTAATGTCTGAGCTGATATTTTAAAAATAGTGCATGTGGCTTGGTCACCCAGTTTTTATAACACACGTTTGATGGAACATGTGCATTTACCAACACAGTGTTTCAAGAAACTTTAGCTATTTTTTTCCCACTCTCCAAAAAGAGAGATTTACTTTTGTCCTCTGTTACATATTGGAAATGGTCAGTTCCTGTGAGAATCATTTAGGTATCTGCTGTAAGTTCAAGTGGGAGGCCTGTACCCTCGTACATAACAATTTTGACAGATTCACTGCATTTTTTCCAAACATGATTTCAAAACTGCAAGTAGGTGAAAAAATTTTGGTTGTTACAAAGAGTTTTACCCTCTAAGAGGGTTGCACAGTTGAGATTTGGGGATGGAGAAGTGAACATCAAGAGCAAAACAAGTTATAGTGACTGTCTTTGCAATGTGCAAAGTATTAAGAAAGTTGTCAATATTACGCTTTTCTCATATTTATTAAATTAAGTTTTTGCATTCCAGAGTACCTTGCCATAAGGATGTGCATTTGTTAAAGATATGATCAAAACCCCGAGATTATGTGAGTTCCTGTTGATCCTTCATCTACAGTGTTGAGTGTGCCCCCACTGTTGGGACTATTTATGGTGATCTGGATCTAATAAGGGGACTTTTTTCAAACCTAGCACTTAGATACTTACTTGGTTTTTGTCTGCCCATCATCTTTTTACTTACATCCAGGACTTTTTTTTCTGTCTATGAGTTTTTAAATGAGACAGAAGGCCTTATATTTTCACTCATTCCTTCTGCAGGTTAGTGTAAGGACAAAAGGAAAAGAAAGAATGGGTCAGAGGGCTCACATACTAGCAGACAAAAAAAAAACATTAAGGAACATGGAAAAAGATAAAAACTTCAAAGAAAAAAAAATGAAAAATACTCTTACAGTGCTGTTTTATATTCTTTTATCTTTACCTTTTTATGTATTTCTTATGTTTAAGGTAATTTTAGGTATTCCATCAGTACATGTGGAGGGAAGATTTTCTGGAAAAAATGTTCCGAAGATTTCTGGATCTTCTGAAAAAAATACATTTTGGATCTAGACAGTGAACAAAACCCTCTGCTTTTTCAAATTTTGTCATGCAATTTGCTTGTTTGCTGAGTTGTCTTGTGAGTTATATGTTCGGAACTGAAAGCCAGTACAATCTTTGCAGCATATTATTACTTTTTCTCTGTCTTACTGTCTGCTCCCACTTTCAACTGCCCCTATTTTGGCAAATTTTAGACTAAGTTGTTGTTATTATTAATGCTGATATTATGATTAGATATAATCTGCAAGCTCAACAATTTGAAAATAATTTTTTTAATAGCATCATGGCATAAACTGACCAGTACATTCCATCTATATGGTACATAGGCTAAAAGAAGAAAAACATCTAAGTTCTCTCAAGCAGACAAATTATAGCATCTTTTAGAAGTGCTTGCAGGTCATCTATACAAAACTAAAATCCTTTTCATACAGAAATAGTGAGCTCTGGTTTTTTGGGTAGGGTGTTTTGGTTTTGTGGCTTTTTTGTATTAACAGTGCATGGGAAAAGCTTACCCTATATTATTGTGTTCAAATGCTTCCCTCTGAATTGTTCTTCACTGAATTGTCTCTGGACCCAGCACACCCTGTTCCATTTGAGCCCCTCCCAATGTACAGAAGCAGCCCCAAAGTCTTAAACAACAGGGACTATTTATGCAAAAACAGAGGTTAAATTAATTTTGGTAAAAACCAGAACTGATTAGCATCCTGATAGTTAAATTCATTAGCAGAGTCCCCCAGTTGCACTTCGGTTAAAGCAGTGTTGCAAGATAAATGAGTGAGCCTTCCCATGCTACTTTCTTTGCTTTTAATAATCAGTGGAACTTTGGTTGCTGGAAACATCTGAATTCATTTGGTCCCATAAACACAACAGATAACTGTAGAGCAGAATTAAAAATTAGAATTACTTGAGATGTTAGTGTTGTTTGTGTGAAAATATCGTCCTAAAATTTCTGTTCCACTAAAATTTATTCTGTTCTATTTAGCTAATTTCTATTCATATTTTCAAATAGCACAGTTGGGGATTCTTTCCTTTGTAATCTTTTTGGGAAGGAATTTTTTTCTAATACTTCAGTGACTTTCTGCATCAGATTGCAGGGTAATGTTACAGTCAGTAATGTTTACATCAACAAATGTAAATTCAAATTAAATCTATTATTTAAATAGCATAATGGAAACACATGGTGCTTTGTAGTCATGTAATTAAAGAAGATCTGTGCCTCCAGGAGTTTATGATCTGAAGATCAAAACCATTTCCACATGCAACAGACCTCTTCTAAATTATCGGTCTACAATTTGGGGATTTTGTCTTGCATCTACTTCAGCATAAATTTTACTCCTGAGCAGAGATTTCAACCAGGCCAGTGCAGAATTGTCTGAGATGCAATGCCTAAGTTTTGTACTTGACACTTTGTGTAGGAGCAATTTCCTCTCTAGCACAGAAAAGCTTGGTGTTGTGATGTCAAGATTTATAACTCCCTTATTTAACAGCAACACCATGAACTAAACTTTGTGAATTATACTAGTTTAGTTAGGGGGAAAAAAACTCAGTTTCTTATGTTTAACAAGGAGTCTTGACTAGCCATGCTTTTTTTTTTTTTTTTNTTTTTTTGTCTTTTTTTTTTTCCAGTTGTGAAAGTAATTTTGTGCAAAATTGCATTTGAGTTAAATTATTCACTCATCCTGGGGCAATAGCCTGTATTCACTTTCCAGCTGAGCCAACTAAAAATATGGGAAACAGACCAGCCTAGTATTCCATTGTTACCTTATATAATATGGTGTTTTGGAAATGATGATGAAGGCAACCTGGATCTTTCATGGATGACTTAGTAGATTCATAAACTGAAAGCTTTGCTTGCTATTTGTAGTAGTGTTTTCTCCCTTCCTTTCAAAACTGTGCTCACATATCAGAGATGTTGCTTTTATTTAAAAAGAAAAGAGGAGGACAAAGAAAAGGGGGAAAAAAAAAATCAAGCCTCTCTTTTCCTTTGAAGAAATCTTTGCCTGAATTGCTGGCTGAGTTCCCTTAAAAGGCCTGGACTCCTTCAAAAGTTGGAACCAAGTTCAGACCCCAGCTAGGTAAGGTAGAGTACTTCGTTCAGAACAGTTTACTTAGTTTCCTCCACACAATATGCTACAAAAGAGTCTGGGTGTAAACACATAGGTTCTTAGTGTTCAAGTGTGATGGTTTGGGATTTCTTCCCATTACCATCCTAATTAGGACCCTGAATTAAGAAGAATTTTTCATTTCTTTTGGGCATGGGGAACTAAATGAAGACTGGTCTGTGAACCCTGTGACTCAGAGGTACCTCCAAACCTTCAAGCCCCTTTGTTGCTTGTAATAACTTAACTGCAGAATAATTTCACAGCCTTAAGAGGCAACTTTTGCCTTTAACCTCCTTGTCTGAGGACTTTCCGTAAACTGAGGTAAGCTTGGGCAGTACCTCACACATTCACGTTTTGTTCTGTGTTCCAGTGGTTTTTTTCTCAAAGCTGTTGCTTGGGATTGCACAGCTTGGAGGTGCTGCTGTGTTTGGTTTTACTCAGTTATTTAAATCCATTAAACATGAGTTCTGGTCATTTCCCTATCCTGTGAATGCTTTGAGCTCTGGCAGCTAACAGAGACTTCTCAGCTCTTTGTTGGGAACTGTGGCCGTTTTTCTCCAAGTGTTGTGTTTCACTTTTACCCATGCTGTGCTACAGATCCTGACATTGCTGGAATCAGGGCATCTCTGTGCTGTGTGGATTTAATACTGTACTGATCTTTTCTAACATCTTCTAAGATAAAGCTGTGAAATGATTGCATGTTATGAGTTATAGGCATTCATGAATGTTGGCGTTTTTCTTCCAAACTTGCTTGAGCAAAGTTTTGTACCTCAGGTGCCTCAGGTACAGCTGGATGTTGATCCGAGTAAAGTAAAAGATTTCCCCACAATGAGCGATGGTCCACGTCCTACCTTCTGCATATTTGCAACTGGATTTCCTTTGTACTTTTTTTTTTAACCTAGCTGTAGCTTTCTGAGCCTTTGGGTCGTATGGTGTGTGGCTTCACACAAACATTTACTACATGACAGGCTAACAGCAACCAAGATTTGTTTTCTTCTTCTTCCTACTCAGTGCTTTTGTCTTGAGCTGACATATTGGATTCTGTGCTGTACAAAAGGAAGCCCTAGATGACAGCTAGTGTAGCATTGTGCTTGGGACCTGTGTTTTTTGATCTAGAGTCAGATGAAGGACTTGTGCATAAAAACATTCAGTACTTGGCAATACCAAATACCAGGTTTCCTTGAATTGGGGTAATCTCATAGTTCGAATACAACAGTGAAAAAAAAAAATCCTTTATCAGTTGGGGTACCTGAATTTCAGGGTGCTTGGTGCTTTGGGTGGAAAAATAACCAAGAAGAATAAGATTTTCTAAGAGGATGTAGCATTGATCGTCTTAAATAACTCACCCTCCAAAATACAGCAAAACAACGCCACCAAACTACAGAGGTTCTGTGAAAAGAAACAATAATTCTGACATCAGACAGTTAAATAACAGACTCTGATGCGGAAAACTGTCCCAGATTCCAACATTCCTTTCAGCTGACATTAGAAAACAAGGTAGACTTAGCATGAGAAATAGTGTCTTTATATGAAGAGATTGCTCTTGTTAGGCCCATATGTGAACCATATATCCAGATTCTCTCTACATCCGCTCACTTGTCTCCCTGTCAGCATCTGAAGAGAGCTCCCCAAATGTTAAAATGTACCTTTCAGATCAGGGTTTAATTTTAGAAGACTATCTTGGCCTATTAATTTTGATTATAACAATGCTGTGGTGGCAGAGACATCAGATTTCAGAAATCAAAACACTACAAATCTGTAGAAATAAATGCACATGCAATTTGCAGGAATAGGTCACAATAATTGTATATGGTAAAATATACGTCATTATTGAATAAGTAATAATTCATCAGGGCATGTATTGTTCATGTGCACTTGGTATATTTTCTTATTTTATTCTGAAAATTAAGTACATAAAGTAACCATCCAGAATTAGAAATGTTACTAAAACAGGAACCACAAAATTACAAATGCCAGTATGAAGTGATGTAATTTTTCAGTGTAGTGGTTCTATGTTTTCTATTGTGATAATGGATGTCTAAGGGTATTCATGTGGTTATAAAGGAAGAAATCAATTCCCTTACTAATATCCTCACTTCCCCATGTAGTCCTTTTCAAATTGAAGGGGTTTTGCATTCAATTCCCTGTTTCTCTTTGTCCCAAAAGAAGAAGAGTGTTCTGTTATTTCTACAAATCACTGTTGAAATTCTGTTGCTTCTACAACTTACAAATGAAGTCCCCAGTAAAACTGGGTCAGTTATTTACAATTATTATATCAAACATTTCAGGTGTATCTAGAACAGGGATACAGGAAGCTCTAAACCTATTTTTATAATCATTGTTATTCCATATAATAAGAACTGCAGTTTCTTTAAAAACTTTTAAAAACCCTCGCTCTACCCCCCACATTCCAAAAAGCCCTACCCAAACAAACCCAAAAAGATCGGATCAAGATATGATAGTAGAGTCTTCATCAGACCCAATCTGCCTCTTAAATGTTCCAAATGTTCCAAACTGCAATCCAGTGAACCTATTGGCACTTTCTACCAAAAATCATTGATGGTGGCCATGTATAAGCAGCATGTCAGTTACACTCTGCAGTCAAGGAAGAAGCTTTGATGTACACTGCACCTTCATAATTTTCCATTGCTTGTCAAGAGAATAAACTATATATTTCTTTTTTTTCTTAGCCTGCAAGCAGTAAGTGTGCAGCATTTTCATTATTTCTACAGTAGTCAGTTTGCAGTAAGTCTTAGTGAAGGCTTCACACATGGTTCTTTTTTTCACTTGTTCTTGGACAAGAAGTCATAGCACGTATACGAAGTTAATTTTCTCTCTCATATCTAAATCTAGAACCATACTTTTTGCCTAAAGAGTAAATAGAAATTTTGAAGTGCCTAATCGAATGCATGTTTCACATGTGCAAAAGACTTCTGTTGGCTAGGCCTTCTATTTCTGAAATTCTGTTTCTGATGTTTGTGTGGACTCTTACTGAAAGGAGGGCAGTACTGGATATTGCTGGTGAGGGATTGGGATGAGCCGAGGGAGTCTGTGTGACAGCTCTCCAAGCACACCTTCCTCTGGAACTTCAGTCACAGCTGATGGGCTCAGACATACCAAATGTGGTCACAGACAATTGGTTTAGACCTGATCAGTTCAGGAGACATCCTGCTGTGTTGATTATTGCTTTTTTATCCAAAGCAACACAATGGATAAAACAGGCATTTTTCAGCCCTAAGTGCTAGTGAGTTATTCAGAATCTTTCAGGAAAATGTGAAGAGACACACACACAAACCTCTCTTCTGGGAAAATAAAGGAAGTGAATATGTGCAATCTGGTAACTGGAAAGAGTTTTTCTCTCTCCTCTCCCAGAGTCCTCTAGGACTGGGGCAAGTGGCCCAAGCCTGGGCATTAATACCGGAAATTAAAATTAGTTAGTGATCAGAAATATGTGTGAAACGTAGAAGGTCTGAAAGAGATTAATTCAAGAGGTTTGGGAGGGGTTTTGTTGATTTTATTATATATATTTTGGCATAATTTCATAGTTTGTAAGTTTTGAATATTATGCAGAGAACTAATTGAAATCTTAATCTGTAGTTATAAATATTTCTTGTTACTGTAAATACCCTGTATATAGTTCTTTATTATAGCTGGTAAATCAAGCCCTATCAAATTTAAACTGAGCTAAGTTACTACATCATTGAATACATTGCCACGTTTTACATTTTGAAATACAAGTATGTTTTGAACTTCTGTCATCTTTTTCTTAAGAAAAAGAGGGAAAAAATGTAATTATTGGAGGAGAGAGTGTCTTTTTAATTTTGGTTTTGTATAAAACTATTCAAAGCAATGTTGATGAAATTTTAAATAGCCTTGAGACAGAGTACTGGGGGAAAGGAAAGCACTAGCCGTAAACAAACAGCTTGGAAACCTAGTATTGTCCTCAAAAATGCTGGTTTCAACCAAACCTTCAACATTGGTCGGCTCTTTCTGTGAGGATAGGACCCAGTCTCCCCATCATTTGTGTAGGAACTCTAACTCCTAAATAGCTGAGGGGAAAAACAATTTGTTCACTGTGTAGCTGAACACAAGCATTCCCATATTGTAGGGAAAACTGTTTTTGTGAAGGCAAAGGAACATTCTGTGCACATTGCAATGGAGACTTGGTGCAGGGAGACTGTTTGGAGCAAATACATGTCTAGTTTCTATTCTTCTGGAAATTTGCTAGAACAGACACATGTGCTTCATGTTCCTATGCTCCTCACTGCTTCACAGATAACCACACCAACAATACACGTGAGCAGCATTTGAGGTAGAAATGTTATCTTTTATCTCTTTGATGTCTTATATTAGTGATGCAGGAAAAGTTCGAGGAAATGGTGTTTCTGAACAAAAGGTGCTGCAAATTCTCAGCAGACGGAAATGCAAAATTGTGCAGTCTGTCCTTATAAATTTCTATCTCTGCCTGTCCTTCATTTACTAAGATGGTTATTCATCACAGAGTGGTCAATGGGAGTTTTATAGGAACATTTATTTATAATTTCTAGATTCTTTTTTTCTTTTTTTGGTTTTTTTTAAATTTCAGGCTCCAAAGTATATATTTTCTTTTCTGTTATAGTCCATTATGTCATAAATGGACAAATGGTAACTCATCACAAACAAAATTATTTTTGCATCCTGTCTTCCTGGCGTCTGGATTCTAAAGAGACAACCTGGATGCCTGCATGCCAGTGCAACCAGGATTTTTACAGTGTCAATAATTTTTGCTCATCACACCAAAAAAATCAGTGTGTCAGTGTATTCCTGCAGAGTCATTAGCATACAGACTCACTCTGCTTGCTTAACAAAGCATGGTTTGGTGTATTATAGTTTCCTAGTCTGCTTGTCTGATTCACCTCTGACAAAAGCAGAGAGCGAATTCAGTCCCTTCTTTGGTGGCACACTAATGTGGGAAATAAATCTTCGGGCATAAGGTCTGAATGGCAGTCATTTAAATAATTCAAATGCAGCAATCATTTTGCCCATGTGCCTTTCATTTCTTTGTTTTGTTTCCCTGTATTTCCCAAATCACTGAGAGACAAATGATCTTCTGCGACAATCTATATTTTTAAAATATCTAGAGCTAAATAATCCCCGTCCTCTTTAAATGCAGTTTAGTTGGTTACATGTAAAATAATTATTTGCTCTCTCTTTTGTGGTGTGGAGGGGGGAGTTGGAGGGGAGAAGTAACATACAAGCAGATGTGCTGCTAGATCTACAGGCTTCTGCCAACCATATGGCATCTTAAAGAAAGATGGTTGGAGCGTCTGGATTAGCAAAGAGTCGGGATGGAAAGCCATGTGTCGTGTTGGTACAGGCAGTTGTTTTAGCTCTCTGTAAAAGGCTTCAGGAGATTGTGTAATGGAACAAATGGTACTGCAAGCCTAGTAACAGCCTTACCGCTGCTGGAGAGGCAATTGGCCCCCAGGCGAGTACTGCTTCATCCTTGCTTGTTGGTTTTTTGTGAAGGATTTTTAGATCGTTATTTTGTGTTCTTCTTTTAACGTACAGGAAACTTGGGAGATGTAATTCTGAACTTTATACTTGAAAGAGAGCTATTGTGTGGTTAGGATTTTTTCACACTCTCATTTTTTATAATGAAAACATACAGTTTCCTTCTCTTTGAAATGAAAAGCTCGTGCCCCTCTGCAAATTTTCCGCATCCTTCGTGAGCACTTTGAGACATCAGTTCACTGAATTTCTAGCTGATGCCCAGATTTTGGGGGAAAACTGCTCTCTCTAGGATTTGCTTAGTTAAAAAGAGTGGGGCTATTGTGCTTGTGGCTATAATGTACCAGCTTGGCATTTGTATTCTGTTTGACGGGTTGCTCTTTATGCAAACAAGGGGCCTGCTTCTATTAAAGGCAAAACTCCTTTAGTTTTTAGCAACACAGGATTGGGCATTTCGTGGGGTTTTGTGTCCTTTACAGGAGTCTATAGTTCACATTACAGCTCATAGGAGTTATTCTGGATCAGGATGAAAGCTATTGTATCCAGATCTGTAACAGAAATAGGTTTTAGTCATTTCTCTACTGTCACACAATAGAACTCTAAATTCCTCTGTATGTTTCAATGAAATCAGGCCTCTTAGCAGACCTGTAAATGCAGTTTTCTCTCCTTGATAGCATTTGTTTCAAAGGAAATTAAACCCTGATGTTGCAGTATGGAAGTTCAATAATTAGGATTATTTTATTTGAAGAGATTTTAAGTACATTATGATCCAAATATCATGATTTTTATGTAAGGAGATAACACGAGGGACACCCAGACATTCATTTGTAGGTAAATACTTGCTGAGCAGGTAATGTTATGGTTTCAGAGATATTAGAAACAAACCATTAACTACAGAAGCATCTTCCCTACTGAGAATCTTTGCTGGAAAATACACTATCTTCAACTGAGACAAATGCTGTTCTAATATAGCCTAGATTCACAATAATTTAAAAGTGAAATCACAATTACCACTCTTTTTTCTCTTTAATTTTTTTCATACTCTCCAGAAGGCTCCTTATCTGGAGCTTAGGAAACAGCAGTACTCAGCTTAATCTGCAGTTTAGTTACAGCAGCGCACGCTTTTTCCTGAGCTGCCTGCGTGCCCCCCTGCTCAAGCCTGCATATGTTGCTCAACACTGATCAAAAGTGGCCTCCCTCGGGAGGGAGGCTTGGGTTCGTTTTGTCGGCCTGTTCATTACCTCACTTCAGCCAAGGCTGAGCCAGGTGTGAGGTGGACAGTTGTCCACCAGGAGTGGTGCCAAGACCACCAGCATCTCCCTGGAAGGCTCTTGCGATAGCTGCTGAGGAGGAGCAGTCAGACCAGTGAGCCCCAGCGGGGACCTTGGGCTCTCTTGGGGCACCTGCTGAGCTTTCGCTGCCTTTCAGAAACCCCGGCTGCTTTCTGCCCCATGTTCTTGTGTGAGTTCACCAACAGAGAAATGTGCATTTTCTCTGGGTTTCCCTTATAAGTAATTTTGAGTAATGATGTATTTGTGCTGCAGCAACAGTATCAGAGGTTACCACATCTACAGAGACAGCAATTGACTGATAGCAGCTGGATCTTTTGTTCTCATTTTGCATATGTGTTTGTCTTCTCTATCCCTACTTAAAAGAACAAACCTCATGATTACATTTTTGAACAGAGAAACACAGCTTTGTTTTCTTAATTTACTCCTAGTGATTTAAGGCAGTTAATTTTCATTTATGTGAGAATGTTCAGTTTCCAAAATCATATCAAGACTTCTAAGTTTGCTTGTTTAAATGTTTGTTTCAAAAAAGCTACCACTGCTTACCACTGAAAGATGAGAACATGGGGAAGTAGAATGTGAAAAGCATAATTTACCTAACAAAACTAAGCTAGACCTTTGATGTAATCCAAGGGGAAAAGTATTCTCCTCTTATAGTTACACTGAACATGTGTCAAGAAAGCTCTTAACATTTATTTCAACTTGTAGCAAAGAAAAAGCTGATAGTTTTGCTAGAATTTTTTACTATAATTAAAATGTGGTGGCAACAGGAGAGTCTGTGTATGCACAGGCACAGCTGTGGATGGAAGGAATCCTGCTGGAAGGTGCTGGTGGTCTTACCAAGCTGGGATGTCTGTGCAGGGTCCAGTGACCACTGACTGATGAGCTGAACTGTGACATGGGAGAGCCAGGCTGGAGACACCTTTGTGCTCATTTTGTGTGGTATTGCTGACAGCGCTGAGCTGCTATTGCAGGGACTCTAGAGTTGCTATTCTCATCCACAAGCTAAGCTGCTGTCACCAGAAAGGCATAATTGACCCTTTGCACTGGCTGTGATCTGGGTGTGTTGATACTCATCTCCAAACTGCCTCGTTGCAGTCATATTCCTTATTGTGGAGGGGTTAATGTTTTTCCTGAAGATAATTGTAATGACATTTGCTTCTAAAACAGCAATAAAATTCCTCTATTTCATAGCAATTATTAAGTTCACCTTGCAGTCAATTTAAAGCACAGTTTGACTAATGCACATATACATTATGAAATAGCCACTCTCTTACAGAGTGTAATACTGTCTATAATGTACTAATACATTTGTAAGATGTATTTCCTGTGAAATGCTTCCCTTCAGTGTTGCTAAGCAATTGCAGGTTTCACTAACTTCACATGCAGTTTCACTGTTTATAATATAGTCCAAAACAAAACACCAAGTGAACTCTCTATTTGTAAGAGCTGAGCTCCACGAAGGTGAGCTAACAATACTGCTCAGATCCTCCAGCTTTTCTCATTTTTCTGAAAAATTTTGGTTTCTCAGGATTAAACTGCTTTCTCCTCAGCCCTTCTCAATGCAAAATTATCTTACCATTTTCCCTACATTTACTCTTCCGCATTACACCCCTCATGGTGTTTCCTTGATGCTGTGACTCCCTTCAGTCTCGGCAGAACTGGTTTATGGGTGTACTGGGGAATGTGGGGAGATTGGGGCTGGTCCCAAGTGGATACAGCCCTTGTCCAAAGTGCTGCGTTGCGTGCCAGCAGCAGCTCCCTGTGAGGTGGGAGCGTGCTTGCTTGGCCAGCCAGTACAAACAGAGGCCGAAGCCTCCTCGGGTCCCTTGGGTGTATCCACGCATATCTTGAGCACAGATCTTTCTTACCTCTCATGCACATCCTAGGCTCCTCTGCCCACCTTGACCTAGCCGTTCCTCTAGATCCTTACTCTGTATCTTCCCCTATTCTCCTTTTTGTTTCCTAGGAAGAGGAAGTTTGGAAATTAGAGCTGTAATAGAAGGGGAGTAGGCTGAGCTTGGGCTAAGTTCACAAATGGAAGCAATCTGCTCTGTGTGGATGGAGAGAGCAACGGGCCCTTGTATGTAAGACATCTATCTGAATATGCTGCACAGAAAACTAACTGTACAAATCCTACAACTATTGTTAGTTTGACTGTAATTTATGCAAACCACAGTAACCCTCTGTGAACCCTGAAAAATAAGCAAATGTGTGTCACCTGCCAGAGCTTAAAGGCAAAATCATTTGTTTGAAATGAACTGGAAGGAGGGGCACCTCTAGAGTGGAAAATAAGGGTAAAATGGGGATTAAGCAACAAAACTAACAAGTGACACCTCCATAGATCTTTAACATAGATATTTGTTTGATATTTTTAGAGTTTATTTTCATAGTGGTCAGACTATGCAGTATAGCAGCCTTGGGTTTGTGCTGAAGAAGAGTTTTGAAGGACTGTGATATATAGTCCTTAAACTTGGAAAGACTCCCTTGCAGATAACCAAATGAGAAGGACTGTACCCAGCACTATTGGCAAGGTCACTAGTGAGAAACATTTTACATTTCAAACACAGCTACTGACATAGCTAGAGAGATAAGCAGAAGCTTTATGCTCTGTACCTCAGTGCCTGCAGCCCTTGCTGGTTGCAGCCAGGGTCTGGGCTCGGTGAGGACAGCAGGACCGAACCCAAAGCTGTTCTGTTCGCCTGCAGTTGTGACTGTCAGAACAACTGAAGCAGTTGTAGCTTAGCTGCACTACCCTTTCTAGCAGTAGTTTTTTTAATTAAGACAATATCTGACAAAGTAAATTAACAGAAGCTGATGCTTTTAGCAGTTTTTTTGCTTCAAATGCCTGATGTCAGCTTGGGCCACATGTACATTCTGCACATGCCACGGGATAGAAAAAGTGAAGACTTCTTTTTCAATTCTCTGCTGCCTGCCCAGACACCACATGTACTGTCTGTTACATGTCGCTTCTGATGAGGTTCATGCTGGGAATTTCTTTTTAAAGGCAAAATGTTTGTGAAGGAAAGAGTTCAGATTGGGCAGATTGCATTAAAAATTCTCAGCGTCTCCGACTTGAATACAGTGAATGCTTTATGTGGACACCAACTAGCAGTTTGTACAGGCTCAGGTTTGTCTGGTAATAATAGAAATAAGAGGAATTGGAGTAGGCAATAGGGGAAATTGAGCACACGCTTATAAAAAGTAAACTAGCCTCAAAAATTGTAACTAGTGACACAGGAAAGCACAGGAAAAAATTTATTTCAGTAATAAAAATATGTATCTTATAAGACATGAGGAGGCCACTTTTGAAACCTTAGTGGGATATGTGTCTCTTACCCTTATGATTGATAAATTGTGCAAAATCTGTTCTGTCTGGCACATAACAAAATCAGAGAGGTGAACATCTTTTAAAAAACAAAAAATATGTAGAGTCTGACTATACAATTCAGTTATTTCTCTTACATTGCTTCGAGCCCTGCCTCCCTTCTTTTTCCTGAGGTATTTTACAGCATTCTTAAGTACTAGCCTGAATGATTTGGAGAATTGTTTTATGTAATACTTGTCAACTAAAGGCATAAAATAGCAACCAGAACTATTTCTTCTCTAGAGCAAACCTGATCCAGAGCTTATATTCCTATCAAAGGTCTTACTGTTTTGTATTCCTTTAAAGGAGGAAAAGCCTCATCTTCAGCTAAGGGATTCAGACACAAATAGACATTAGTGAAGCTTTCACCCATATCTTTTCCAGCCTGCTGTCCGCTCTCTTTCATTGTTTCCTTCCTGTCAAAATCCAGTAGGGCTAAAAGTGGCCATCACAGCAGCTAAGCCCAGCTGCTACACCCCCCTACTGAAGTGCAGGCTGATAATGTTCTCTTCAGCATGTTAGACATGAACTATTAGAAGCCCAGGAATAGATCCAGGCTCGGGTTTCCTACATGATCTATTTGTTTAACCTGTTGGGCCAGCTGTGGAAGTGAAGATATATTCTAATAGTCAATGGTGACATCTGAAACAAAGGGGAAGCTCCTATGTAAACTTTTAATTAAACCCTATTTGCAATTGTTGTTGTGGCATACAAACATTGTTATCCTATTGGAGATGATATACTATAGACACTTTAAAAGTATGTGGAAAAATTGAGAGTGCCTTTAGTAAAAGGGAATTTCGATGTTAAACAATAGATATTGAAAAGAAACTAGGATTGAGTGATACAAAGCCACCTGGGTCAAGGGGTTCATGGTGAAATGTGGACATTTGCTTCTGAGGTGTCCTGTTCCAAACTGTGCAAGGGATATTAACTTCTAGTTACCATCTGTTAACATCAGCTGGGTGAGTTTGTTCTGCCTGTAGCATGGGCAAGTGAGTACCTTACTAAGCTAGAAGTGGTGTAGATCTTCTCTGCCTGAGCAAGTGACAGTCTTGGCCTTTTTGTGGCAACAGAAGTCTGACAGGGATTCCAGAGGGTGGGAAATTCCACAGAAACTTTTTTTAATTTGCCCTGAACTGTTTCCCTGTGTCCTGTTAGAGGTCAGGACTTCCAGTCCTGACAGACATGAGGAGGCTTATTCACTACCTTTAGTTCCTACTCACTGTTACGGGGTGGCTTTTTGGTCTGTGTGGTTTTCCTCTTACGCTTTTTTTATTTCATTAACATGAAAAAGGTGGATCATAGTGTTTTGTTTTTGAAGCTAGATGGGAGAATGGAGTTCAGTTAAAGGATAGGTTGTATGCATAGATACTCCTGTTTAAGTTTTGGGAGCATGTGGGGGCTTGTATGAGATGGTAAGTGATGATGTCTCATCACTTAAGGTTGTTTCAAGGCCCTGATCTATGGGTCTAGATCTTAAGTAAACAGTAATTTAGGACACTAGTGAAACTTCGGGGTTTAATTTACTATTTGTCTGCCTTTCTAAATTCATAGACTAATTTTTTTACCTCAAAATTTACTGTGTGAATTTATTGATGCTGTAAACCACAGTGAAGATGCAAGTTGCTCAAATGAGTACTAATTTTACTATTGGTTTCAATGTCCTAGTTGTTCACAGAGCTGATTCAAGACACAAAGAGGTAGTGAACATAAATTTTTCTGCATTGATGAAAATGACAACATCACTTCTGCTATGAAAAGGGAAGACAGAAACGTAGCAGAGTTGAGGTGGAAAGAAAGCAGAGGAGACCTGTCCTACCATCCTCACGAGAGGGGTGGAGCCGCTGGGGCAGTTGTGGTTGCAGAAACAAGTTCACCATGAGCACCAGCCGTACGCCTTAACTCTTTGATGGCAGCAAGTCTGGCACCAAGATCATCATACAGGCAAAGCAAGCCTGATCATTGATTTGTATTCAGCAGGAGATGACCTTAGACAGTGCCTGATCTAGCTGTGTCACGAACTAAGTGTGATCACCATAGGGATCACCCTTCAGCTGCATCTCTGCAGCGTGACAGAGGACTCCAACGTGGTCTTTGGTTTTCCCACTCCTCTGATCATTGTTTCCCCTCAGGCAAACGAGCAGTGCAGGAGCAACCTTAGAAACTCATAGCTTGGCACGCTTGCCCTGACAGGGCAAATGCATTTTAAAGGCAGTTTGCGGCACACTGATGTGTGCTCATGGTGTTGGGTTTTGGCCATTTTGGGGGGCAGCAAGAGCCAGGTCCAACAACCCTGGCCCACAGAGATGTGGCCCCCCTGAGTGGCTGGTGGCCCCCGTGGGTGGCTGGTGGCCCAGCCCTTGCTGTGGGGTGCCCGACGGCCACGGCACCCACTGCTGGGCGATGGGCTGGCCTGTGTTACCGTGGCAACTGGCAGATGGGGGGCTTGGGCAGGGTCAGCGGGGAAGCAGCCGCGGCAGCGCGCTGGCCGAGCTGCTCAACAACAGCCCTTTCAGCGCTGACAGCTCCGCTCTGGCTGGCCAGAAGTAGTTATCAGATTACTTGTATTAAAACCTAATTAAGATGTGTGCCAGTAAATGCAGCATGATTATTGGATTTGGTGATTTAGCTGCTGCAGGTTGCTGCAATCCAATCACGCCATTTCAGCAAATCCAGCTCCGTGGAGTAAAGTGAAAACGTTTTACATCAGTAACCTGACTATGCTGAAAGAGTAAATAACCTTTTAATACCTCTACTATGTCAAGGACTGACTGATCCCCATTGCAGGGTGAATGGGTACTGCCCACAGATCCTTGCATATTAATTTCCTTCAAATCAACATTAAAACCTGGAGGAGGGCTGACAGGTTGTATCAGCTTTTTCCTTCATTGCAGATTGCCTGTGGATTAATGGGCCTGAGTCCCCCAGGGCAGGGAGCTTGCAGCCAGGGTCTTGTGGGTGCCCCTGGTTTAGCAATGTGTTGTTATTGAAAAAAAAGAAGCTTTTGTTTTTATCTGTAGGCCACACATAAGGGGAAGTGTAACATAGTGGGTGCTAGTACAGCTTTGTGGTGTTGGATGCAATGAAAGTTTATTCTGCAGGTGGAATTCACCTTGGTGCCCAAGCTCTGCTTTGTGTTTGATGCTTCACCTCGTTTCACCAGAGTCTTGCAGTGATTGTCTAGCCATACCTGTCAAAATGTAACAAAACTCTATCCATCCCTTTTCACTTCATTTCTGAATAGCCTGGGGTATAGCCTAGTCTCAGATCCAAATTTCACTGCTGTATCTTCTGCATGTTGTAACTGCACAGAAAAAGCAAGGTAGGTTGGAGCCATTCTAACATAAAGCTGCCTATGAGCTCCAAGTACTGAGAATCAGAGCAAAACATTTACCTTGAAGCTTTCACTGCAGCTTGTGGTGCCTCGGTTGTGTTCTCCTTCTGTGGAACCACTCATCTCGTGAAACTGTCTCTCTCTTGCCTCCATGTAGAAATAGAGATTTTGGTTTAAAGTAGTCAATGGGAAATTATTTGAAGGATATTGTTATTACTACTGAATGGGAGCTTTCTCCTTAGTGCCAGGTTGTCCTGTGGGTAGTCCAAGCGTAACGTGGTTCAAGAGCTACATGTTTTCACATTGTGCCTTGAAGTAACATGACAGAGCATGGAGTCAGTCCCTGTCCTCCAACACTGCCAGGCCAAGGGGGAGCAGCCACATGCCATCCCAACTGAACAGATCTTGCCACTTTGGTGGAAAAATTGTCTCGTTTAGACAGGAGGGTGAGGACACAGTGGTCACTCAGATGCTCAGGACACAGTACATTTGCCTGGTAGGTGGTGTTGCCAAAGTGAACGTGGCGACCGTGCAGCCTCCCTCTCTCGTATTAGCAAAATGTGCAGAAGGTTCTGTCACCCAGTTGTAAAAATGATGGCAGGCATCGATGTGCAGTTGTAACATATGGGAAGTACAGTGAATGTGGGTGGAGCTGTTCATTTCTCATCTTGAATCATTTACGAGATCAGCAGGCAGGCCAGATACAATGCATATGGGAATGTGTGGCTGTGCTGCACATGTCACACGTAATAGCAGATACTGTGAGAGGGCCCAGAGCCTGTCCTCAGGAGCTAAACACACCAGAGCAGGCTGGGAGTCCCAGTGTGTGGACCAAGGGCCAGCTTGGCAGCAGTTTTGGGAGAGCAGACTGGCAGACAGAATTTGGGAATTCACAGATCTAGATCTGCACTGAGTAGAACTGCACCCTTTTCATCCATCATGGCCCAGAACTGTAGACTGGAATATTACTAAACCTGTAGTCAAGCACTGAAGATACAGATGATAAAGGTAAAGTTGTGGCCTGCTGGTCAAACCCAGCTCAGTGCCTGTGTCATCTTTCTCCCTCTGCTCAAGGGGACAGTCTAAATGTGACACTGGGTGGTGAAGTTACAAACAGAAAAGTGTAATTGAGTATTTCCATGATTAAAGACTTTTCAATTGACAGCAGTTTATTTGAAAGGACATAGAGCTTTACAACAGAGCACACTAGGGCTTGTGTCCAGTAATATTTTTGAAATTTGCATGAGCTACCTGTATCTACTAAAAAATGTTGTTCTGATGTAAGATTCACATGAGTTGGAAATGACTTCTGATTGGATGCCAGGAGTAATAAACAGTCACTGGAGAAATAACAAGTGATACCTGCTTCCATTATTAAAGAAATAAAAGTGCAGTTGACCTGTCTCACGGCAGTGTTGTCCCAACTCAGGCACATGTTCTTCCAGTCCAAGCAGAAGGCCTCTGCATGTTTTTTCTGATACCTGCCAGCTTTTTCCCTCTGTTTTGCAGCCCCTCATGAGGAGGACCTTTGGAATGATGGGCTCTTTACATGTTTCCCCAGGAATCCCTGTTACACTGTTACAGGATCTATGCTGACATGCTTAATTAACACTAAGCTTACTTGAAATAAGTGCTATGTTCTGTAATGAGTTTTGGACATTGACCAGCTTGCAAAGAGCACTGGACAGAAAACAGAAGTTTTTGTCACTTCGGGTCCAGTTTGTCAGGGAATTTGGGTATTTGGATCTATAATCTGGGCTACTGTGTGTGTTTCAAGAAGACAGTTACCAAAGCAGCTACAGAGTGTGCAGCTTGCTTAGCTACAGGTGTCCACACGCAGTCCTGCAGTCTTTACTGTTGTCACAGCAAAGCAGATTTGCTGTCATGTCCTCATAAGGCTTCTAAATTAAAAGTGCAGACCTTTAAAAGTGCTAATTTAAAGTGTGAAAATACATTTAATGCCCATCCTAGGAGTAATACTTTAGTCTCAGCCCAACCACCAGCCTGAACTCTGGCCTCTGGGAGCTGCCACCACCAGTAAAACATCAAAGCTTCTTCTGTGAACTCCAACTTCAGATGCTCTGCAACCCTTTTATCTATTTCTTTTCCAGGTTACAGCAGCTTGACAAGCACTGCCAGGCCACTGCCCAGCAGTTAGTGGAGTTGCTCAACAAACAGAATCAGCTCTTCAAAGAGAAGCACCTGCTTACAGAAGAGGTGCAGTTTCTGCGAACACAGGTACTGTGCCAAAAGAAAAGAAAGTCTGAGGGGAATATTCTGCAGCTTTAGCAGAGAAATCTGCCAGCAGTCTCATTTCAACTGCTGGATTTTGTTGCTGTTGTTCTTTTAAATACAGCATTACCTAATAAAAAATAAAATAAAAATACATGCAGTTGGGAAGAGACTGGTAGCTGAACCTGACTTTCACTTAAACCTAAACTAAATGAAAAAAGTGTTTTGAAGTGACAATTAAAAAACAGAAGTTATTCTCAGTGACAGTTTCCTAGCTTCCTTATGTGAAAAGAAAGTGTTTCTTTTGTGTTGCTTTTTCACAGAAAAGGGAAACCTGTTCTTTAACAGCATTAATGTTTAAACAGTAACTTGGTGTTGATAATTGCTTTGAGGTTTTTCTGCCATTTGTCAGACTTAAGTCCCTCTATCACTTTGTGATTGGTTTTTTCTCTTTATTTTTAAAAGTAATTTATCTTTTTTGCTGTTCAATGACCACTCATGGTGAGACTCCTGGGGCTGTCCTATGCAGAGCCATTAGTTGAACTTTGATGATCCCAGTGGGTCTGTTTCACCTCGAGATATTCTGTGATTCATGCACCCAAATGTGAGATGGTGAATGTACAATCAATCTTGCCTGAGCACTAATCAATCACTGCACTACTTCTCCAGCAGGTCTGATTGTTGCTTCCAATGGTCCCTAGGAAGCTGTGGCTTCTTACAGGCTGTTCTGGCTTTTTTTGTTTTGGCCACTGTTCTATGGCCAGTAAGTGCTTTGGAAATAAGGGCAAAGACTGCGGGGCTGGGTTTTTTCTTTTTCCTTCTTTCACTTTTTTTCAGAAAAAGGAAGAGAACTAGCAAGCACAGAATGAGGTTTTCAGTAAAACTATCATATAATCAAACTCATGGTTGAATTAGTGTATTTAGTCAGTCACAAAGCTTTCCCAATGCTTTCTAACTTTCAAACTCATGAGTTTGCCCAGGATAGCTGGAGTTCACTTAACATGGTAACAAAGGACAATCAGTGTAGGAAATTTAGTCTAGTAGCACACCTAGCAGTAAACAGAACATTAATTGTCTTAGAACTTTAAAATACTTAAATCATACTATTTTTGTAGGCTTTTTATCTGTAGAATTCAATAAATGTTTCATGTAAGGGAATAAAATCCATACTTTGTTAAGCCCCTAATCACGTCCATGTGTTGGGTTTTACAGGACTTCCTGTTCTAGTAGACAAACTCGGGGGCTTATGACAGTGTAAGGTTATCAGCATGTAGTAACTACTGGCAAATTTTAGGGCAACCATAGTGTTCTCTCTGTAAGAGATGTTAAGGAGGTGGTTGTTGCCAAAAGAAATTACAATTTCTGTTTTAAGAAAAGGATTCTTGGTAATGTGAACAGCCTTTACATGGTCCACAGGGATTTTGTTATTGATAATCTATTTTATCTGGAAGTGATTATGTTTTTACGGAGTTGGACAGAAGTAGGAAAATCATACAAAAGAGGAAAAAAATCATTCGGACATTACACTTCTATCAAGACTTGACTGGCAAAAGCTGCCTTCTTTGTGTTCATTACAAGTTAATTGTGCTCCAGAGGATACTTTTGAAGTTGAGAACACTCAGAAAAGAAGAATGATACAAAAAATTATTACAAAATGAGCCCTAAAAATCTATTTGCAGCTATTTAAAGCAGTTAAAGAAATGGTGGTTCTCTGGGAACTGGAATTCAGCCCAAAAGAGCTGCTTGGAATATCAGACAAGTGTTTTAAGAAAACTAAAGAACAGTTCACCATAAATGGAAGCTCTTTGCAGAAAGATAAATGTAGTTAGTACAGAAATAAATACGAAAACCAAACAATTTCAGAGTCAGTGTTGATGAAAGGTGAAAATGACCTCATATTTCACATTCTTCTGTATTGTCCAACAGTTCTCCTTTATAATTAACCAATTTTTGGAGGTTTTTTTGGTGTGGGGGAAGGTGGAAGGAACCAACCATTGCCTAATCTTTTAAAGATGATGTAAAATACACTAACCTAAATGTGCTATTGCATCTTGGAACATAAGCCTCTAGTAACTACAGTTGCATATTTCAGGAGAAAAAACGGGATGCAGATCTCAAACAGGACACAGATGGAATCAAGTAAAAACCTGGATGGATAAAGAGAAATGAGCAGAAGTAGGTATTTTTTTCCTATATCCTATATATAGAGTGGGGGGAGAGGAAAAGGAGAGCAGGACTAAAACTATTTGCAGATGTGAGTTGAATCTGGCAAACACTTAAAGACAAAAGGAAGAAAGAAGTGTTTGAAACATTTTTGGGTTTGAAACTGTTGAAGCTTTTTGTGCTTTGTTTTTTTCTCTTTAAGCACTTAAAAACTTAAGGACAAGCACTGCATAGCAAAGACAAGTTTACCTTACAGAATTTTAAATAAAAGTCTTAAATATGTAAATTGAAAGGAAAGGGGGACGTACAAGTCTTAGCAATGTGGGAACTTCTAGAAGATCTCAGATTTAACCCAGGTACTTTTTGGTCTGGATAGTCACTAGGTGTTTGCCTTTTGACTTGGAATTGGGTTGTTTTGTTGCTTCCAGTATTTTCTGTCCAGGGAAGCTTGAATCATCCCTATCTCTTCAGAAAGGCTGTGATTTGTTTTATAATAAGTCATAACAGTTAGTGTCACATTGAAAGAAACATTATCTAAATATTTGTATTTGTATTTGCTGTCCGAGTTACAGTAGTGCAACATAGCTATAGCTGTTCCTACTGCCTTGTAAGAATTACTAAACTTTCAAGGTGTAAAGAATTTAAAATTGCATCATTTACTTGTATCTAGCTGACCTAGTCAACAAACCCTGACAAGCCCTGAGCCTTGATAGGATTTGTTTTCAAAAGTCAGGTTACTTCCACTGTAATTATTAATTTCTAGTGTTACGTGTTTGCTGTATATGAGGGAAAGACAGACAGAAAGAAAAAAATGTCTTTAAATTCAGCTACATTCTGGTGTGTTGAGAGCCTGCTTTTCTCGGAAAACTCTTTTGACACTGTAAGGAAAATTCTGGGTTTTAAAGTGAAGGAAAAGAAACCACAAAAGAAGTACCTGATCCTGCTGTAATGCTGCATTCCTTTACAGGCCACATGAGCTAAAAGGCTTTTAGAATCCTTGTTGAAGGAATAACCAAGGCAAGTCCATAGCTTTTGCAAACATCTTTCTCATTCTTAGTAGTGAATTACATGCTTTTAAAATAATGATATTAAATCTCCTATTGCTGAAAAAAGCCCAGTGTTATTTCAGAATAACCATCTGCCTATGGCATGATGATGCTTGCATTGTAATTAAAAAAGACTAGTATGATAATGTCTTGACCTTACAGCATGGGCTGTATATCAGGCCATCACACTAATATTTACTAGATGTCACTAATACTTAATAATGGGATACAGCATAACATATTCAGGACCTTGTAAAGGTAATCAAAAGTTTAATTACGGGATTTACACCTCTCATTTTGAAAGTTTCTGGAACACTCAGGTTTGGAATTTCTACCTTTGAAAGTTTTTTGTATATTGGAACTCACCCCAAGGCAGGAGGTTAAGATATATTTAATTGCCCTCCTACATAGGTATGAAATACAAAATACTAAATAAATGTGCACAGGAAGCAAACAAACATCTAAACAGAGATTGCTGGAAACCTCAGCACCCCCCGCCAGGCATGAGTGTATTTGTGAGAGCTGGGATGCCTCTCCCTTGCAGGATCTGCCTTGGTGTCCATCAGTTTGACAGAAATAAGTATTTGTCCCGGTGGTTAATCCCCTCACAGACCCTGGCTGCCAGAAGGGGCTGCTGGCCAGCTGAGCCAGTGAGAGCACAGACGGGTAGGATTTGGACCTTGAGGATTACCTCCAGCAAGGGCTGTCATCCTATGCTGCTGCTCTGACTTCCCCACGAAGATCTCCTCCTGCAAGCCAGCCCCTCCCTGGCCACGAACCCACACTGTCCCTGTGCTCTCCGTATGGCTGAGCCACTAAAACTCTCTCCTCCCTCCTTACAGATGTCTTTGTCCCAGTGAGCGTGTCGGTGAGCTGATCACGCTTCTTCTAAAAGGAAGTTAAAATACACTTACCCATGCCTGTGTTCCCATCCTCACCCCAGTCGCTCAGCGGGAGGCACTGTCAGAATTTCAGCTGTTCTGGAGCAGGGATTTTCTTTCCTTTCTTGTGTCAGCACGAATTTTCAGCGAGGTCCCAGCAGTTAATGCAGCAGTGCTCCCAAGTGCCCTGTTTGCTTTTTATTTTTTATTATATATTACAGAAGGGGGAGCCTTATTTCCAGCAAACAGGTAGGTCATCCATCTCTGCTGTCAAAAGTGATTGAAGCTGATCCTTACATGGCCCTCAGCCTCAGGAGACCTGAAGATTGCTTTGGTTATTGGGATAGAGCTTTTGTTTTAGTGCAGTCTTAATGAACAAAGATAGTGCCTCTGCCACGTGTTTGTAACAGCCAGTGACAGTCCACAGACAGGGGTTTGGTGGATGTTGTTGTGGGGTTTTTTTAAGCAGATGAAAATCTTCACTTCTGCTTGGATGGAGTTTAATCAGAAGTGATGCAAGTTAAACTGTGACAGGAAGGGATAAAGATAGACCTCTGTTTGATGTCTGATTGCCCTGACATGAGACTTCAAGTATTCAGCTCCTCTGTGTTTAGGCAGAGCAGCTGTGGGCGTCCTGTGCATCCTGTCCAGTGTCTGGCTACTGGACAAAGCTGGGCACCAGCTGAGGAGCTGAGCCTGGCCCTCCTGAGAGTTCCACCTTGGGTTTTACAGCCATGCAATGGAGTGAGGCACCGAAGCCACCTGACTGCTTTCTAATCAATCAGGAAGTCAGTGGCTTTTCTCTCCTCCCAGTTTAGCTGGCAGCAATAAAATAAACCAGTCAGGCATCTGTGGTTCCACCCCTACAGACCCTTCCAATTTGTGCATCTAATACCCAACCACCCTGTTAAAGCAGATGCAACTGAGGCAAGGAGAGTGTGTCCAGAGGAACTTGGGCACTGTGTGCTGCAGGGGTCTGCTCACTGAATACCAAAATATTCTTGGGAGGAGGAGACACTAAGACTGGAAAGGCCCCTACCCCTGACTCCCCAGTAACCAACTCGTTTACCAATTACCTGGATGTGACAGTGACAGTTGTGCCCATTTCATTAGCGAACAGCACACCTTAAATTACAGCTTTAACCCCTGGGTCCTTGGACAGTGGGGAACAGAGACTCTGCCAAGATTTGTGCTTGCTTTGTGAAGAGGTTCAGGTCAGGCTGGAGTCGGGGGATTTGCCCACTTCATCAATCAAGCTGAGGTTCTGCATCTCACAAAGCATTAACACTGGGTAACTGTGGTGTGGAAGGTGTCCCACAACAGAAATTTCCAGGAGACTTCTTCAGGAGTTGAGTGTTTGGGGTCCTTTTAACTTTCTGCTCATACTCTAATGCTGAGGGTCACTGCAGCACAGAGTAGGTTTCCTCTGGTTGTCACTACCCAGGCACTGACATGGAATTTAAGCCCCAAGGCTTTCCGTTGCCATAGTTCCTTGCACTAATTGCAGACACAACTACAGCAGTTGGTGTTGTTGCATATAGTTTTGGGGGGAAAATACCACGTTACTGTTTTTAATTCTTTAATAAACTGCAGCTTCATAAATTTTTTTTTAAATTCAGCCTAACCAACCAAGGGGGAAAGAGAAAAAAAACAAAACCCTTCAATCTTCTAATGCAAAACCAGCCAAAGTAGAAAGTTTATTTTTATTTCTGAGGTCATGTACATTTCTTAAATTCAATTTTTAGCACTGCAGTGGCTTAATTCGAGGTAGCTCTCCCAGCTCCAATAGTTTGATGTCTTGCTCAATTCAGTCCTTAAGTGCTACCGACGAAGCACAAACAACAGCTATACAAGAGCTTCAAAACTGCGAATTAGCCTTCCCACCAGAGGTTTCCTACCGGCACCAAGGCAACAGTTTCCTGTTTTGCTACAGCTGCCCACCCCAGACACACACTGAACACATAGTAAACACCCTCTGGCAAAATCCTGCCATCTTCTTCTTGGAAGGGAGAAGGGGCAGGATCTCAGACGTGCCCCAAAACAAGAGCTCACTTATTTACTGCTAAACAGGAGCCATGTCGAAAGCTCATGGAGATCCTGTTTTTCAGAAATCAGATACCTCTTGTTCTTGCTACCTGTAAGACTTCTGAGCTTAGAAAGAGGTGAGGACAGCAGGCCCACAGGAAGTGCAGGCTTTGAAATAGTACTTGTTTACTCTGCCTTACTGCAGTCTTAACCGATTTTTATTTCTCTTCTAAGAACTTGCCTGCAGGCTGAAGTGACTCAAATGAGAAACACAGGCACTGCCATACAGACTACCCATCTCTTCCTTTTATCTTTCAGGTCTGCTCTGCACCTGGCTGAAACTTGTCTGAGGTTCACCCAAAGACACCTCTGCAGAAAACAGGCACACTTGCTAGCTAATTTCAGCTGGTTTCTATTTGGTTTTAACTACAGAATCACAAATATTTTGAAGCCTTACCAGCCTACCAAACTTTCTGGGATGACAGCTGAGACTTTTCTGAAAAGACCAGGCTTGCAAGCCAGTTTTAACAGCTATTACATTGTGTGGATGTCAATAATTTGTACAATTTTTATAAAATGTTTTTATCTATTTTCATAATTGAACATACATGTCTATATTATTTACAGACTGAAATATCAATAAACCTAATAGGATCTCTAGGTTCCTTGTTCTGTCCTTCTGAATTCAAGGGAAAGCATGTGCAGGGCGGGGAGGGAGAAGGGGGCTGTTTGCAAGTGCTGCACATGTACACTGCCCTCCTTTTTACAAACTCTGTACCAGAATACACCTGGGAACTTTATTCAACAGATATTTGTCAGTTTTCTATAAAAAGTGAGAGTCCCAAAAACTACTTTACTGATCAGAAAAGCATAAGAAGGTTGAGAAATATTCCACCTCATGTGGAGGAATTTCCACGGGTCAGGTTCCCCATTAAAACATTCACTGAACAAAGCCTTTAAGAGAAAGGAGCCCTTGATTACTACAGAGGAGCCATTACAAGAGGTGCTGGGCTTCACACTGAAGTGGTGGAGCTGGACTTTTCCACCAGCACATATTTAGGGCACCAGCTGAACTTGGCTTCAAATTACTCAACTCAAAACATTTGGAGGGTACAGGTGGGGGGCTTTTTTTCTGGTTAACAGTACACTCATGTTTTTCAAGGTTACTTTTCAAATACTCAACTGTTTCAGAAAGAATTTATCTGAATCTTTTGCTATCTAGTGTAGGATAAGCTACACACACAAGAGGAAAGTTTCTACATCTATTTTTTTCAGTGTAGTTGGTAAAGGGGGGAAAAAAGCGCAAAGAACAGTTCCCCAGCAATAAAGCTACTTCAGCCAGCATGAACACGGAAAATGTAACAAAAATAAGAGTAACAACACATGCAATAAATTACCATTGGGTGTGGAACACTATCTTTCCTTCCCTTATATTTTAAGAATTATTAGTGGTACAGCCCTAACATCAAAGTGATTTTTCCTCCCTATTTCAATTTCCTGCCATATAAAACTGCCAAACACATCTGATGGCCTCCCTGAACAGCTTCACAGATATGACACAAAGCGTGCTGAGAAGGGCCTCAGGTCTTCAGGGACAAGAAAGGCTGCTGAAGGAAAGCCCTCTCTAGTTGAACTCGGGATTTTTCACAGTAATCAGGCTGACAGCTTTTAAAGTGTCACTACTTTATAGATGGTTACACAGTTAAGAATATACATTTATAAATGTAGGAAAATGCGAACTTTAGAATTTATTTTTTATTACTCCACAGCATAGCTCTGTGTTTAGATAGGAGACAGTGCCTATAGGTTACACGTGCAAAGGAAGTCGGACACCTATTCCTGACACTTAGGCTTCACTGAGACCCTGGAGCACAGCGGGACCCTCAACCTTTCTGGACCTGCCTCACCTACCAGGTGGCTTCTGGTGGCCACATGCAGGGCTCCACTGCCAGCCACCCACGTGCATGTACGGGTCTGATTTCAACCAAGGGTCCTGGGCTGCCAGTATATATAGCTGGAAGTAGGTTTCTCATACTCATCCGAGGCATAGGTGCAACTATTGTGTTGCTGGGAGTCTGCAAGGAATAACTTCCCCTGCAGCAGATACTCTACTTTGTAGCAATTAATGAGTCATTACAGCACTAGGTCTACCTGTCTCATATCCCTCCCCCCCTTCCCCTGCTTCTACTTAAGCACTAAATGCTTGGTTTTACAAAGTTCACAAGTATCAGACTGGACGATCAAATCCAGGTCAGCACAAAGAGCGTGATTCCGCAACACGGGATGCAGCCTGACCAGATAGTCCTGTCACTGCTGCAGCTTTGTCCTGGTCAGTGACATCCTGGTATCACTGAACTAATGGATGGCTGTTTCCCTGATGCTCTTTCCTATTACAAGGTGGGGGAGAAAAAAAACGAGGAAGAAGAAAAAGGAAAAAACCTGAGACCTGGATGAAGCACCTCTATTCCTGAGAAGCACTCACGTCAGAGAACAGAAAACCCTTCAGGAAACCCGAATGACCCCACTGCTTTAGGGACACTCAGCCCTCCAGACTGCCTGGTTCAGACGGCCCTGGACCAGCCCGTGGGCTTCAAAGAGTCCCATTCTGCAGTGCCGTGCAAATCCCATCTTCCCTTTTTTCCCTCTCCTTGCCCAAACATCACCTAGCTATGGGATATGAGGCCAAGAATTTCATCAGCTGAAAATCACTTAAATGGTGGATATTCTGATAGGAGTGTGTCTTCAAAAGTATAACCCAAATTTACTTTTATAAGTGACATACACCTCATAGAGTTAAGAGGAACCACCTGTATGGAAACAGCCTCAGTCCAAAGCACAGATACATTTTGCTTAGTCATAAAAACTTTTTTTTTGACAATACTGTAACTGAATCATTTACAAGCTGAAACTGTTCACCCAGTATCTGAAATACGTCACAGCGAGTTACAGTTATCACTAGGACTTCACAGCAAATAAAACTTGTAACTAAACATGCACAGATCATTATATATACAGTGATAAAAAAATAATGATGTACATTTTCTTGTAAGAAGAAATTAAGTAAATTCTTTGTGCATTTCAGGATTGAAACATCTAACCTATATAAAATTACTTTAAAATATGAAGTAAATATTTAACCCAAAACTTGAGAAATCTTTTGTAATCTGCAATATAGCCTTCTCATTTCCATTTTTCTTTCTCTGACACAGAACAACTTAAGAATTTTATCCTGTAAGATATTTAATAGTAATGTGCAGATATAAAAAAATACGTCCTCTGTGGCAAGCTTGAACATATATATATATATATTTACAAACCTCCAGAACAAATTAGCATTAAAAAACACAGAAGTAGCAGATTGACATAGTGCTTTATTTAAGCTGTCTGTACGAAGGAAAATAATGTGCATCCCTATCATATACGTGTAAAAATACTAAGGATGTACAGTGTACAAAAACAGTTTCTTGTAGTTATTTCACATCCTTGTGGGTCATATACTTAAGGAAATAAACAGTTTAAGTATGACCAACAGTAATACGGTTTCTTGGGTTCATAGTCGTGTCTGCTTAATATCCTTAACCATATGACTAGATCTTGCATGGATCTAATGAAAGAACTAGCAAGGTCAAGAAATGTCACAAACTCTAAAGCTACAGGGAGGTAATTCAATTACCAATTTAGAGGTTTTATTTAAATAAATACTTTACATTTCATGCTTGCCTGTAATGCACTATCAGGAGCAAGATAAGGAAATTCTACTGTAGACAATACAAACAGTAGCAGCAAAGTGTGTACATTGAGGTGTAATATATAGACCCTGCAGTTAGTAAGGAAAGACCTTACTTTTGTACTCTAGGAGAAGCACATGGCCCCTGCAAGAACAGTCAGCTTTAAGAAGCCGCAAGTAAAGATGGAAAAAAAAGGTAAAACAATACTGGAATAAATGTTCTTTAAGCAACAGGAATGTACTGGAAGATGGATTAGTGTGGAAAGCGAAGCTGTGTGCAAAACTGCCAAAATCCAAACAGAAACGACCTATTTCCTCCGAGATGGCTGCAGTACAAGAGGGCATACTGTATGTCATGGAAGTCAGTACAAACTGGAGTCAAGGTCTGAAGTGTACTGTGCTCAAAAGGCTCACCAAGACAACCAGCCACCACCTCCTGTCCAAATCCAACCACAACTGCAGACAGCAAAAGAAGAGCTTCAAAAGTTTCTCTCAGCACTGCTTGTCCATTTCTCTGTCATCTGTTTCTAACACTGGTAAGAGGGAATCCCCCAAGCCTGGGCAGCACAAGGTGGCTGCTGACTCTTTGCATCATAAACTTGATCACTGATGTTTCAGAAGGCAGACAATGCAATGCAATTGATGTCTTAAAAGGTTTTCAAAGAGTTCACTGACAGACCCTTCCTGCAAGCCGCGTACTACCTGGCTACGCGACGGAGAGCAAAGCACAGGGTATCACTGCCACGAGGAGCTGCTCCCAGAGCCACGGCCGGTCAGTCCCTGGCTGGAGCTGCCCTGTGCCAAGAAACTTATTGCTATTACAAGCTGAAAACATAGGGGAGAAAACACAGGCATGTAACACAGATTTTGAATCACCATACTTTCAGTCTGTAACTACAAGACCTTTGCAGAGAACTAATTAATGCCCGTCTGTTAAGTACTTGGTTATTTCAGTCACTCGCTCACTGTGTCAGTGTAGACACCTCTACACCACCAGTCCAGGACCGACCTACAACGCATTTGCTGCTCTCTTTTCTCTCCGCACAGGGACAACATCTACACGTTTTTAGTGTTACAGGGTGACATAATGAAATCCTATGCAGTTAGAATATACATCATGATATATTTCTATCTGATTATCCATCCATTACTAAAGATAAGATACGAAACATGAAAAATTGTCTAAATTACTCTGCGTCTTTAGCTGCCTTGCTAAAATGCCCATCTACCCCTTGACCATCCCAGCACATGCACTGCCAGCAGTGGGCTTCATGCTTGGGCACTCAACTTTCCACATCAAGAGGCTAAGGCATCTGTGTAGGAACATCTCTCCTCTCAGACTCATCTACTCACTCACACAACGCAACCAGGAATACTCTGCAATATCACAGTCTTTGTGGGAGCTAACAAGAGCTGAACGCAGAGATACTTCCAATGATAATCCCACGGAGTTGGGGGTTCCCGATGTCGCCTGCAAGGGTGCGCGCGCTCTGTGGCTGCGCCGCGTCACGCCCCAACTCCTAGCACCAAAGGGTTTATTATTAAGATTATCATTGCTGAAGATCAAAGCTAAAGTTTATGCACATGTTCTGTTAGATACAGATCTTCGGAAATGGAAAGACGTTTCCCTATCAGTGGAGCGTTTGTTGTGATGTTTGAAATTCAGTCAATCAGGTACCACGGTTACATGTAACTTGCTGTGTTTCGGGACTCTTTTGGTTGAGGGCAAATCTTCCTTGAGAACAGCTGATCCCAGAAATTACTATTTTAATTGTTAAAATAAAGTGCTTTTCTTGTAATCACTGTGGTCTCATTGTTCAAATGCAATTCCTTCATATAGAACAGACATTTTCTCTTGTGCTGTCAGGCTCTTACATTATGTTTATCCTAAATGGAGCACAAGATGTAGCTTTTTTGTCTGTTCACTTTTAACCCTTTGGCACATGAGGTTGGAATTCCCCACCTCCACTGCCAAACGGTTAAAAGACAGTATTTCATTCACAAAAATCTGGTTCTAAGCAGTATGTACAATTTCAGAGCCTTGTTAAAATTTCCACATGGGAGAAAAGTGCATTATTCCCTTCAGCTTGTACAGTCCTTCCATATATTACAAAATTAACTGCTATAAGCCTGTTCTAAGATGTAGCAGCATTTGCAAACATGACACATACAAACCTTATCTCTAAAAATAAATACTACCGCAGTATAACCAAAAAAAAAAAAAAAAAAGGAAAAGAAAAGAATATTCAGAGTTAAACACCTGGAGAGGAAGCTAATTCACAAACTCAAAATAAAAACAAGTAAGGCAAACACCTGTTTACCTTGGTGCACACATTTTGGTGAAAAGCAATACCATTATGCCTGTCTACATTCTTCAGCCATCAGAGGTGATGCATATCATGAAAGAGAAAAGCATGAGAAAGATGTTATCTGGTGCAAATTATAAGACCCCTTGAACAACTTCAACTGCTGCTTTTATGCCTTCATTTCTTGCATGTATAATGTTCGATTCTCCATGATTGCACATGAACCTGGAAGTTCTAAGTGGCAGGCTGGGTGAGCCCAGCCCTTCTGCTTCTTCTGTAGTATCCAACAGTAATTAAAAAAT